>JAWNLU010001470.1:600000-1027417 GCA_035042165.1 Drosophila kuntzei
GTTATAAATCGAGCAGCTTTCTCCATGGCATGCGGTCAAGCAGTTAATTTTACTCCATGCAACTCAATTTGCACTCGATTTGCTGCCAAGCTCAACTGACCAGTACTGGAAGGTTGCAGGTGGCAGGTAGCAGGTGGCAAATAGCCAGTGGTCGAGCTGCCGAATGGCAAGTAGCCAATAGGAAGTGCGACTAGAGCCACTTGAGTGGCATTTAAATTACGTCTCATTACGTTTATTGATACGTAATTCACCTCTGGCATTGTGACGCCGTCCCTTATCTTCAGATCCTCCCCAACTAATGCCTCGAAACTCTGTCAAACCTTTTCTCGGTAACTTTTTGCTCTGTCGGCCTTGTTGATGCCCAATGTTTTGAATTCAATTTGTTTGCCAACGGGCAATCTGCCAAACCGAAACCAGCTCAATTCGATGTCCGCTTAGCATTTTGCTTGGCCTGTCGATATTCCGAAACTTATTGATTTAATTCGTATCTGGGGAACGCTTAATCAAAAAATATACCCGCCTGCCAATTTGTTAGCCTCGAAATGTGAGTGTGCGTCTGCCGGCTACGCTGCTCGTTACAATATTTCCAGATAGTTTTTCCTTCAACTTTCTCTCCTTCCCTTTCACCGTCTTCTTCTTCTAGTTTTTGGACATTGTATCGATTGGTTCATAATTTCCCCATGGCTAGTTGGCCACGCCTCGGCTGTCAATTGCCCGTCACTCACTCAGTCACTGGATATATTTTTACATTCATCTGAACGCTCATTTTAAATAGAAATACTGACCAAACACTGCAAAGAGTTTACAGTTCGCACAAGAAGGAAAATTGGTGATGGTTTTGATGAAATCAGTTGGCCAATGACTTGTATGAATTTAAATATAACTTTAAGACCGTTTATGTGTAGTTCAGAAAGCTGCAACGACTTCCAATCGTTCTGATTTTTTCACTTCGGATCAGCGACAGATATGTATATATTAAACTTATAAAAAAAAATTTTAAGTTCAATTACCTTGAAAAAGTCCACTCTTAGGGGCAAATCCGATATTTTCATCATTATTTCATAAGATTTATTTAATATTAAATCAAATTTTGATATTTAATCATATGTTTGCCAAAACAAAAGAGTCAAAATAATCTCATCCATTTATGAAATCTACTTAATTTTTAGAATATAATGATAACCCTCGACAAATCTAAGTCCCTATGTCTATTTTTAATGCTATATTAAATGGTTAAACCTCTTTTGGCACTGAAAGCTTTACAGCATAATTGTAATGCTCCCTTGAAAGTTAGGTTAAAATATCGTATGTGCATAAAAACCAAGTTCCGTTTTGAAGTGCCATATAAAACGAGCGTGAAAAGAAAGGGAGAGAGAGGGAGTAATAGACGAACGCTGATGCGAGAAAATAGGAGGAAGCGGGGTGAAAAACGAGCTTGGATGATGGTCAGACAGTGGTCAGGTCAGTTGAGGTCTGGTGACAAAACGAAAATGCCGTTGCGGTTGTGCTCAGCACTGCAAAGATTTCACCACATGCAAGTAATTTTAAATTTATAGATTCAAATTTGAAATGTTTTAAAAGTGGAGTAAAAAAAGCTTTTGGCAAAGTGTTAAACGACGCGACACGACGTTGCGAAACGATGCAAAGTTGTTGCTTTAAGACCAGTTCATGCCATTGGGAAACCACTTTAGAACAGCAGTCAGTTAAGCGTACGTTTAATGGAGTGCCTAATAGCTGACAATGGTCCAACAGCATGGTCCAAAATCCCAAGCACATCATAGTAGAGCACCGAGTACAGCACAGCAAGGGCAGCCTGATGAATACAAATAGTTCAGCTAGTTCAGCTTCCAAATTAAGTTATATATTGAGTGTAAGATCAAGCTAACAAAACAAATGGTAACAAGATTGGATATAATCTTTTAAAAATATGCACTTCAAAACAGGGACTAAAACCGAAACGAATATCGGTTTCAGTTACGGTTTCGATTATGCTCAAATTAAGGTCTTCGGTTATCGGTTATGCAAAATCTTGAAGTATCGGTTTTTTGTAAGTTACGGATTAAAAATACCGGTATGGTTTCGGTTCACAAACAAATTAAAAATTTCCGTTGACCAAATTAAGAAGCGTTATTCATTGCTTTACATGAAAAAGACTTAATGCTCTAATTAGCCTGGAAAATAATGTTATCTGGTTACTGGAATGGTCGATTTTTTTTATAATTTGACCTTTGAAAATTTCGATAATTTTGATTTTACTGATTTTTAATAACTTCGAACTGCCATAACTTTGTCAAAACTCAATCAATAGCAATGCGCAATGTAAATTTGAGCATGATTTTACATCTTAATTCGGTCTGCATTTAAATTTGGTTCATTTTCAAAAATTCGAAAAAAAAATTCAAATTATTAAAGTTGCTCAGTACCTGCGACGGCCAGAACCGAAATTAACCTTTATAAATGAATCGGTTACTAAACGTTTATTTCGGCTTAAAGAGTTTCGGCTTGTGGGTTTCGGTACAGCGGGAAAATTTTTTTTCGGTTACGGTTTCAGTTACGGTTACAAATTTCAATCGGTTTTCACCGGTTAAAGGTTACGGTTTTGGTTAAGGTTTTAATCCCTGCTTCAAAATATTTGTATGGGAAATCAATAAAAGCGTTATTGAAATACTTGTATCAGTATTCAATAAACCATAATCATATTAAAGCGCGAGGTTTCAAAGCAGATTAAAGCTTTCATCATAAACTGAAAATGAAGCCACAATTTTAAAGACATTTAAAGACAATTTAAATAAGACATTTAAATACTTTTAAGTGAGTTTTAAAAATGTATTAGTTATTAATGTTAACAGAGAGAAACATTATTTGTGTAAAATTCAGCTTAGCTATTAACTAAAGGCCCAAATTAACTAATTGAAATTAATTGTTAGGACTTATAAAGCTACTTACGCTTAGAGAATCTGGCCTCCTGATGGCTGGTGAACTTAGTTTTGGTTTAAATTGCGGGTTTTTGTTGGAAATCTCATTTAGTCTAGTATTTCTGCTTGCTGCCGTTGTCTCGTAATGCTTGAATACTTGAAATTGTTACGTTTACCCTGACAAAACAAATGCAGAGATCTCGTCCAGCACTTTCAGCTTCACCTCGCAACAACTCGAAACTGCCAGCAAACTGAGCAAGCGAGAATAACAACAACAACAAGAACAGCGGCAACAACGACAACACTTCAAAGCTGCAGTGGAAGTGAAACAGTTAACAATAGTGAGCAACTACAGGACGAGTCAGAACGGACCAGGACGAGGTTGACGGCTCTCCAAGCTCAGTGCTGGGGCGACCAACGAATTTTGAACGGAAAAGGTGCAAAATAAGAATGGCCAACAACAAATAAAAACGGAAAATGCTGCGACAACAGCATCAACAACAAGTACAGGTAACAAGAAGCAGCAACAAAAGGCAACCAAAGCTGTGGCAGTGGCAGTGGCACAAACTTTTGAATAATTTATCTGGCGCTGAAAGGACGTTTTCATTAAAATTCGCCAACGTATTTAAAGTGCGAGATAACTCCCAAAGAGACGATTATTCAAGTGAGTTCATTTGCCTGCTAGGAATGCAAAATGCGATGGATACAACTGTATCCATCTATCTCTCTCTCTCTCTCTCTCTCTGTCTCTCTCATTCTCTGCCACTCTCTCCCCCTCTCTTTCACTCTTTCTATGTGTATATGTATGTGTTTCGGCAAATAACAACAGCAATGTAGAAAGTACACAAAAATGTTTCGAGGCATGCAATTTTCGAAACGTTCTTTTTACACTCTATACCCATAAGGGTAAACACGTGTTTGCAAAATGCCACAGTGAGGCATCTCCGACTCTCCGGCTTTCCGATTCATCGACTCATGCATGGACTTAAGTTATTAAATTTAATAACTGATAACGGATAACCCTAAAACGATAAGTTGTCCTTTTTATTGACTGTGACATTTTGTGCATCGAAAAAAGCCAATTTTTTGGGTCATAATTTTATAGGTGGTATAAAAAAATGTTAGGTTTTTATATAATACCAAATACCACGTTTTACGACACACGCATACTCTCTTTGCCCCTTGTTCACCACCCTCTCTCCATCTCGTACTTTCACAATTAATCTGTCAAGAGAGTGAGATATTAAATTCCCCTTTGTCTGGCATTCGTAAATGTTTCTAAAAATAGTTATTTAAAATAATTAAATGATTATTTATAAAATTATTCAATTCGAAACGATCTACTTTTTGCCCTATAAAAAATAATTGTAATTAGGCTTTGATGTTTACCTTATCGGATAACGGTATCCAGAATATCTTAAAGTCGACCAACTGTACTTTCGGAAATGTTTACACTTTCACATGTTTTTTTTATCATATTCAATGTTGGCCCCAAAATGTTACACGGGATGCGCTTGTAAGATGAGACCATACTCTGTAGTTCATGGTTTTGTCGCTGGCAAGAAAATAGTTTAATTTTTGAAGGTGCCAAATGCGTTGCTGAAATTGTTTTACATTTTAATTTAATTCAATTTTTTTTTGTTGCTCTCATCTCATCTTTACCCTGTTTGAGGCCCTCCTTTATAAATGTGCAGCATTTTCCTTGTTTGACAATTTTGTTGAGGGTGCTGAGGGAATTGGTAAAGCTACAATAACAACATCAAATAGGATGAGGGATATTATTTGTATTTTGCGCATGTTTGTTATTGTAACGCCTCTTTATATGACTCAGTTATATATTTTCGTTCACTTGTAATGCGCTTGTGTTTTTCTTCTCCATCCGCATCACGCACTTGTTACTCGTTCATTTCATTTGTTATTATTAACATGGAGCAACTTTTGCACAAGTAATTTTTGCGTTAATTTCATTATTAAACTCAGGGCTTAAAACCTTAACCGAAACTGCAACCTTTAACCGGAGAAAACCGTTTGATATTTGTAACCGTAACTGAAACCGTAACCGAAAATATTTTTTCCCGCTGTACCGAAACCCTTTACTGAAATCTTTGAACTGAAATAACCGTTTAGTAACCGATTCATTTATAAGGCTAATTTCGGTTCTGGCCGTTGCAGGTACTGGAGCAACTTTGATAACTTTGAACTGCCATAACTTTGTCAAAAGTCAATTAATTTTTACGCGCAATGTAAATTTGAGCATGATTCGAACTCTAAATTCGTTCTGCATTTAAATTTTGAAACTTACAAAAAACCGATAACCGTTATGAAACCTATACTCCAAGAATTTGCATAACCAATAACCGAAAACCTTAATTCGAGCATAACCGAAACCGTAACTGAAACCGATATTCGTTTCGGTTTTATTCCCTGATTAAACTCGTAAGCCCCACTAAGCACCCTTTCAAACCAACTCTCTGCTGTAGCTTTTTTCAATTATGAAATAAAGTGTGTGTATATGTATTAAAATAACTGCATTTGTCTATTTGCAAAAAATGCTTTATGTATTAAATTAATGATGTATTTATCCACCAATTTTTTTCAAATATTAAATATTATATAACATACAATATCACTGCAGACGGTAGTCCGCGCTAGTGACGAAAGCAGCACGAAGTGTGCCAAAGGCGACTGACAATAAATACACGTAAATTTGGAAAATTTGCTACGTCTGATCAGGTCGAGTTATATACCGATCAACGAAAAATATTAAATTTAGCATAAAACTTTAAAAAAAATTTAGCATAAAACTTTTAAAAATTTAAGATGAATGTTCTTGATTTTACAAGTTGGTCTTTTTTTTCTGTGTATGTAAATTAATAGAATAAGACCAACTTGTAAAATCTAGAACGTTCATCTTAAATATTATGTTCTTAAAATAAGACCATTTTAAGACCAAATTACTAATACTAAGAATATAAATCTAAAAATTCGCAGTTGTTAATATAAGAATTACAAATTTTAAATTGTTAAGAAAATATAAATATGTCATATTTAATATGAAGGCAATAATAACACAGTGGCGCTCTGGTTAGAGTCGCTTCAGTTTGATAACAAGCCGACGGTTCGAAACCCGACCTAGCCAAGGAAACACATATAATCGGAATATTTATAAAAAAAAAGATAAATCAAAAAAAGTATATAAATAAAAAATAAATAAAAATAAGTTTAAAACACCAGATTTATTTTTTTATTTTATTTTTATTTGAAATGTTCTTAAAATCAAGATCAAGGTCCTAACTTTTATGTTCTCCGCGCATTTTTTAGACCAAAATTCTTTGTTCTGAGACCAAAATCTTGTACTCACGGTTAATCTTCAGTTAATGATCATGTATTATGATCTTATTATTTTTAATATTTTCGAATATTAGCCATCAAAACTGTGTACAATTTCATATCTTTATATTTCAAGATTTTTATAGCTATCATTATGATTCTCTCTCTTTTTTACTTACAATTTTTTTTGACATATTAATTATTAAACTTTTGTGACATATTTTATAGTTTTGGTCTGAATCTTACTTCAGATCTTTATATAATTACTAGGGGGCTCCGCCCACTGCTCGCTTCGCTCGCCAACCCCCGGCTCGTTTCGCTCGCGGAAATGAAATTTAGTTAATAATGTTAATTAAGTTTAGTCAAAGTAACCTTTAGCATGAGTTTGGTTGAGATTTCATAAGAAAGAATAACAATTTTCATACTAATCGATAATTTGCATTATATTGTTCCTATGGCAGCTATATGATATAGTAATCCGACTTTGACCAAATTTGGTCAGAATGTAAGAGACAGTCCCAAACATCTAATCTGTAAGTTTGATTAAGATATCTTAAGAAACAAAAAAGTTTTCCATACTAAGGGTTAATTTCATCCGATTATTGCTATGGCAGCTATATAATATAGTATTCCGACTTTGACCAAATTTAGTCAGAATGTAAGAGACAGTCCCAAACATATAGTCTGTAAGTTTGGTTAAGATATCTTAACAAAGAAAACATTTTTTCATACAAAGCAATCCGACTTTTGACCTTTACTCCTTCGGGTAAACCACCCAGGTAATTTTACAAAACGCCGTCTTATTGCACGATGAAATTGTCTCAGCTATGCTGTGTGATGCACGTTGATGTGTCAGTCAGTCAGTCAGCACAAAGAGTTTTATATATATAGATAATCTAAGCAAAGGCAATGAGGTTAATTTTAATGAAATGTCGATTGCTTTAATGTTTGCTTGAAAAGATTCATAAAATCAAACTTAACAAGTAGTTATTTGCCACTGCAACTTGCTATTTGCATAAAAATTACATTTCATATACATACAAGCATGTGTTGTATTTAAGATTCGTTGTTTTTAAAACTTATACTCAACAGAAGTACAGACAACCTCACGGGTCTGTGATATCACTGCGTATCTCCCGTTCGCGCCTTTTTGTATCCGCTTGTCAACTGGCAATGAACATAAAATAAATTTAAACTCTGCTACAGAACGAGTGGACACTTTAAGCGCAAAGATGCATAATTTAGTTAATTCTTTTTATTTTGTTGTTTATTCTTTGTTTGCTTGTTTTAAGCTGAAATATGGCGCACTCGCAGCGTTGCCATTTGCTGCGTATCTCTCGTAAATATCGCGTATACGCCGTGTCGCTCCTCCTCTAGCGGATGTTGTGCCATGAGCTGGTGTGGGTAGCTGCACTGTTCTTAGTTCTGTTCTGTTGTGTTGTGTTCTGTTGTATTGTGTGCTCTGTTACCGTTTGGCTACAAAATGCATATCCATGCAGCCTGCATATCCATGCAGCGAGGCAGCGAGTGAGCAATTTCTTTGCTGTAGCTTTTGCCGTTGCGACGCGTCGTTTCATCGCGCAATTTCCGCACAAGTGTTGGCAATATAAAAATAGCGACAAAATATAAAAGTAATTTATGTGCGCTTTTTCCATATCATTTCTATATATATATATATCTTATATATATCTGAATGTATATATCCGCGAGCTGGTTTGTTTGCTAGCTTTTGGGTAGTTTATAAAAATGCATTCAAAATTGCTGTTGAAAATATGAAAAATGCATACTGATGTGCTCGTTTGTATGCGCAAACTGCATTTAATTTATTAATATAAATATTTTTCAGCACCAAGCGACAGTCTATTTCCAACTGAGAGCTGACTCCACAATTTTTAGGCCGCAATTCATCAACTATGTATATGTTTAAAATACCTGTTACCACCTGAGCGTTTAATATGCCGTTAGCACAATCATTTATGTGTGAGTGGCCAAGATTGACAGATTTTGGCAAGTGGCAAATTTCCGCTCTATGACCATAAATATTTAATTGACGAAGGGAACACAACGCACGCAACAATTGTAAATTTGATTAAACAATTTACAATCGATTTTTATAGCCACTAAAACAGCCAAGGAGCCAAATTAAATTTGTGGCCTAATTCAGTTCATTAATGTGCTTCAATCAACGCTGATTACATAATCACGAGGTTAACCGCACACCGCTGACACAGACACACACAATTACATCAAATGCGCATATTAAAGGTTACATTTACTAAATGCTACTTATATATTATTATTATTATATTATTTCAAAAAACGTATTAAGCTGACATTCCTATATAAAAGCTTATTTTTATTAAAAGATATTCTGTCATTCTGAGGGTACTGCCTGCTGATCCATCACAAGGAGTGGTTACGAAGTCAAATTACTAGCTTAATATATTTATTAAAAATCCTGAGTAGGTTAAGATTATTCAAGAAGTAAACTCAGTCACCCTTCTGGCTTAAAACTTAACAAAAAAACATCTCTTAATTTTAGTCGAGAATATCGTACATCAGTCAGCGAGTTACAAAGCATGTGTGACAATTTCATAAATACCCCAAGCTAGGTAATACAAATGTTTAGCTAACTGTACACACAAGAGTGTATACATATGTACATATATATATGAATACGAGTGTACTGTTCATATTTGCAAACGAAGGACCTGTGATTTGTAATGTTGTTTTGCGTACGCTGTGAATAGTGCTACAGTTATTTGTAGAATTCAGTGAGGCATATTTTATTATTGTATGTAACTGATTAAGTATGCAGAGTAGAAAGAGATAGCGAATGAGGCAGCAACAATTTGGAAGTTAACAAATAAAATTATGCAAACGCAAAAAGGTGCAGAGCAAATTTTCACGACAAACTACACAAACATAAATAAAACAAAAACGGACATTTAAGAATAACAACAACAAGAAAAGCACGATTAACAAATGGGAGAAAAATGAAAAACAAAAAAAAAACAAACTCGACTTTATAATGTACGAAAACTGTTGTCAGAGTGTAAAAAGTCTATTTACATAGTCATGCATCATGCACACAAACATATAGAATGAGAAAGAGGTAGAAAGTGGGAGAGAGTGGAAGAGGTAGTTGGTTGAGCGGTGGAAACGTTTAGATTTGCGCACACATGTAGAAAAATTAAAATATCTACGTATGTATATGTACATACATATATAAAAGTTCATAAATTTGCAACGCGACACTCGCAGCCCAGAACGAGACACAGATTGCGGCAAACTATTTGCAAAATAAAGTGCACCACAGCCTGGGCAACCAGCAATCGAGGCTGAGCAGAGGCCGGCCCCAAATCCCAAACGTAAACTCCTAAAAAAAAGTATGCAAATACCAAATAACAGGTCGGCATGGCATGGCACCGCACAGCACAGGCATTGCAACTGCCTCAGTTTGAGGCACGTCCGCAGACGTCGCCGCCTCTTTGCAGCGCTTCATGGCTCGTTTGCTTGTTAAAAGATAACTGTAACTGTACACATACAGACGGACACATATGTATATAAGCTGCATATGCAAAATATGCCCACAACTGGACCAGCTCCATACAAAAAATCCAAACAAAACAAATCAAAACAAAACAAGAATGAAAGGTTATTGTTGGCACGCGAATGTTTTATACTCTTGCAGTGCCCAGTATTTCAATCTCGACTGATTGTTCCTTGACAATTATACGATATATTGTGGTAGTTTAAATTTGATCAGGTGCATAAGACAATACCAAATACACAAATGTGATAATAGCCATATATCTCAAGAAACAACAAGGTTTAGGGCCGTTTTCTCATCTTACTTTCAAAGCCTACTGTACTAAAAGGGCACTTTACCCTAAAAGCAGGCTTTTTCTTTTTTCGTTTTCTCACCTTGGTTTTAAGATGACAATTGGAATATTTGACAATGTGGCATCCCTGTGCTCAAAAATGGGTCACACTGTTTAAAAATGGGCAGCACTTTTCAATAAATGTTGGCGCCAAATTTGAAATCTATAAATTTGAATCCGACTTGTGTCTAGTTCTTAGAGACTGTAAGAGCTAGAGCAACCAAATTTGGCACACAGACTTCTACGAGTGTGTAGCAGATCAAGAGCGTTTCAAATTTTGCCACGGCACCGATCGCCACCGCAAATCACAAAAGAAATCCATCAAACCCACAGTTTTAAGGTTGGACTCTCTTTTTGGTAAATAACGTTTTGCATTATTATTATCATTATTGTTCTTAATATCATCATTACCAACTACATAAAACGGTAAATAATACAGTTTAAGTTTTTTAAGAATCCCATACGCCTAAAAGTATGCAGTAATTTCAATTCCGTTCCGCGTTGCCATTAGCAACGCCAAATAATCTGAGTAGGCGAGTGTTTAGCCTTTAAAGGGTGGATGAACCGCCCTTTAATTTATAACCTGCCTTCAACTAAATTTTTGACAAGAAAATCAAATTGCTCTTACCGGCTAGATTAACTAGATTGTAATGTTGTAGGCAACGTGAGAAAACGGGCCTAGTTCTTATATAATTTTAGCGTTCGTTCTATTAATTTTAATTGTCACACAGACTTCACGGCACCGACCGAGTAGGCGAGTGTTTAGCCTTTAAAGGGTGGATGAACCGCCCTTTAATTTATAACCTGCCTTCAACTAAATTTTTGACAAGAAAATCAAATTGCTTTTATCAGCTAGTTTAACTAGATTGTAATGTTGTAGGCAACGTGAGAAAACGGGCCTTATTATATTAAAAATTAATTTTTGAACTATCGTGCCTATAAACAGACCGCATGCCTGCCAGGCCTTCTCTTTTAGGGCGTTACAATTTACATGACAAAATTATAAAACCCGCTGCAAGAATATAATTCTGACAAAAGAAAAGCATTGCTTTCAAATTAAATAAAATAATTTACTGACATTTCGCGAATGCAAAATCACATTCAATATTAGCCAAAGTCAAGAACAGAATTGGACACAAAACTGTTAAACGGCCGGTTCCCGCTGCAGACATTAAAGCGGAAGTGCCACAAAAAATATAAAGCAAAACAACAACAACAACAACAAAAATACAATGAGAAAACTAAGTGATACATTGCCACACACGTGCTAAGTGTACATTTTGCGGAGCGGAAGTCGCATTATTCAGAAGCGGAAACGACTGATTTGATTGTATTTAGTATTTAACACCAATGCACTATAGCAGCGATGCTCAAAGCTGCCTTATGGATGTGCACGCACCAATACAAATAAAGAAAATCACACGCACACATGTAACGAACTTTTTTTTTATTTCAATGAGTGCACGGAAAAAAATAATAACATGTTTCTAAAAAAATGAAAAATGTTTTTTTAATGTTTTTTCAAAAGCTCATCAATATCTATTTTAATTTTAGTTTTTATATGAAATTGGCTCTTTTTTAATGAAATTGATCTTTTTTAAAATTTGTTTTATCGCATTTCTATTTATTTAGTAGCAACAGTACACACGTTAATGTTTTTGTTTTCCAGTGTACAGAAAACGAAAAGACAACAACAAAATACATTCGGAATAATGACAGCAAAACGAAGCAGTAAAATTGTTTTTGTTTTGCCAGCAAAGAATCTTGACGGAAAGCGAGAAGTCAAAAATTGTTATTGTTTTACCAGTAACAAATTTTGACGGAAAACGAAAAGTGAAAAATTGTTTGTGTAATTTGCAATGTGTACCAGAACCTTACCAGTGTGTAAGCTCACACACTTCCATATGACATGTGCAATACAAAAACAAATGTGCGTCGTGTGCATAGGCTCTGTACACCTCTGCACTATAGGTCAAACGGACCCTTTTCTGGTATAAATTAATAACTCGAAGGCTTATCAAGTTTTCAGTGAAAAGTTTTTTGGATACCATTCTAGATATCATTTGCAACTGGTTTTGGAAAAATGGGAGTGGCACTGCCCGTATGCTTGATTCTGCGATATGCTAATTTTATGTTTTTTAAACTATCCGCACTAAACTTGCAGGTTTGGTGTATAACTTTGTTACTGAATTGTTGCTAAAATATGATCCAAATCGGACTACTAAATCATATTGAAATAATAGGTATTATCGGTTGAAAAATGTCTTTTTGTATAAAAACCATGTTATTTTCCAATACATCCGGCGAAACTGTACTTATATATGAAGTATGTATGTATGTGTGTATATATAGTATATATGTAGTAGTATTATAAAACTGATATTTTGGACAACAAATATCAAGATCGAAATACTAAATCATATAGATTTTATAGTAAAAATCGGCCGAAAACTAAAGTTTTGCTTCAAGCAAACTCTGCATTTCTTATATAGAGGTTATGTGCTAAAAAGTTAAATTTTGGGAGAAATGGGCAAAAAGGGGAAATAAACTTTACTGCTATGAGTAAAGAAGAAATTACTCTCACAACATGTATATAGTCACTTCGCTTACTATTGCTTACATTTTTTTAAAACACTTCCCAAAGGTAAGGTTTTGATCAAAAAAAATTATTTTTGGGACGTCTCTTTATTGACACTTGCACAGGTCTACAAACACTAAGAACAAAAAACACTGATCACTATTCATCATATATAGTATTAAAAAAATTCAATTTAAAAAAACTGGAGCCATTGAATTTCGCCAAATTTTGTGCACAATTTATGAGTACATGCCTTTGGATTGAAACAGCTGTTAAATTAGCATCAGAATGGATTGTTAACATTTCTGGTATGCAACATTACAGTTCGATTTATTCCTAACAGGAATATAACAAAAGTTTGTTAATTTGAATACTTTTAAAAATGAGTTTATACCAGAAAAAGGGTTCATTTGACCTATAGTGCAATGGCGGCTGCTTAACGAGCAACTTTTAAGTTGCAATTAGCAGTCGTGGCAGTTGGACAGGCAGTTGGCCAGTCCTTACCAAAATCCATTTGGCCAGCTTGTGGTTTTTGCACATTTCACTTTCATTATTCATATAAAAGTAACCAGCAAACAAAAAACTGTGCTAACTTTTTAATGCGCAGCAACTGTTTTTAGAGCCCGAACCTTTTTTGCCGTCCATTCGGTCGGTGAGGTACAGGAAAGTTGAGATCCAGCAAGTTGACTTGCAGTTGCCCTACGTAATCGTTAATTAAATATATAAAGTTGTATAGTTATTGAAGCTACTTGCTGTGACACTGAAAGTCCAAAATGGAATCAGAACCTGTTCTAAAATAATGTGGGCTTAGGGATATATATAAATTGTCTGAACAACATTTAATATGTAATTGTGCAGTTAAAATAAATAAAACTGTTTCAATATATTAAAACTATCTCTAAACAGTGTTGCACAACCTGTTGTATCATAAAGTATATTAATTAGAAAGGTAAAATTGGTCTTATCTTTAAAATAAGTCAAATTTCCCAAATATATTGCAGAAATACGTATTCGGTTTGACCTTAAAATGACTGTATTTTGAAATGACTTAGCACCCTATCTTTTAATGAGATAAATTAACAAAGTAATCGGACTTTTATATGCTGTTTGTATGTAGCTATATTTCGACTTGCGGTATGAAGTGTTGAAACATATTGTATGTTTTTTAGGAGGCATCTAATGTTTCGTACTGTTCTCAGCTTTATCTACACAGATTTTCACTTTATGTTGTGATCCTGTTGACTGACTGAAGTTAATGTTAAATTGCAAACTTTCTGGGAGCATTTTATGGGTACAGGATACAAACCTTTGACAAGCATGGCAGTCATAACTTTTAATGCTCTTGTTTGGCTGTCATGTCATGTGGCACGCCTTCTATCTATGGAACGCCTACGCCGAAAATAAAAATGCCCAGGCAACGACATTTGCAGCTATAGAGCTTGCCACAAGTGAAACTTTGTTGCTGTTGTTTATTTGATACTTTTCAATGGTAGATTTCCTGCTTCTTGTTTGCGACGGGGCTGAAACTTTTCTATTCTATGCAGATATTAAAACGATATAAAACTGGACAACTTCACCCCGCGCCCAACTTCGAAAACAAAACAGAAAAACGTTTCAGCCCACAACAACAACAACGTCGAGCTAATTAAAATCATTTCATAAATTTGCCATTCCTTTGGGTACACAACAAGCAAAGTGCCCAAAAGTGGCCGACAAACAAGTCGCAAGTCGCAGCAAGGACGCCTCCAAAAACCGTTCATACAATGTATGTTTAAAACGGTGGTTGAGGGGGAGGATGAAGAGTGGGCTAGGCTACCGGATGGACGTTGAGCCCTGCGGCTGGGCCTCGACACGTGCAATGGGCGCGTCAAATAGGAATTCATTAACAAAACGTTACACAAAATTTTAATTAAATATTAAAACATAAAACTTGTGCGCAATATTATATTTTCGTTTTGCTTCTTGTTATTTTATTTTATTGCTGTTGTTTTTGTTATTTTGGCGACAGTTTCAGGCACATTTTGTTCCCCAAGCCCATATATAATAGAAAATTATGTTATATTTATAGCCCGAAAGCTCTTCATTAAAAGCAGGCAACACAACTTTTATTAAAGTTTGCCGCCAAATTTTTATTTTATTATTTTCTGTTATTGTTTTTGTGGCAATTGTCGATAATTTAATTAGTTGAATTTACTGCCAGCTGGTATACGGAACTGGCCAAAACACAGGCGTCACAGTTACGGGCCAATACTCGTACTCGTTCATGGCGATTAGTGCAGCAAGAAAAATTAAGCATAGGAGGACAGCATAAAAACTTGAAAGCAGCAACTACATGGCCTGAGGTCTAACGGCAAGTCGGAGCACTCATACAAATGCAGAGATACACACACATTCACACACGCACACCGGCCCTCACATAGACAGAGACAGGGGCACATTCACATATGCATATGCACGCTCCGTTTGCCTGCGGCATTTAATGTATCTTTAATTTCCCTAGAGGTTTATGTCGCACACAATCAGAGAGGTGGCGACCACCATGTGAGCATATCACAAGTTTCCACTATTCTGACCAGTTCAATAGAAGCACTTGAGTTTAAAATATTATAAGAAAAAGAATATGTATAAGAATAAAGAAATGTATATGCCCCATCACGAAAGTATAACTATATTTTATTGGAATGTAACAAAGTTAAACCCAATTTTAAAAATTATTTTTTAATGTCAATCGAGAAAAAAAAGGGCACATTAGGATCCATTAGAAATACAGTTTATAGAATTCTTAGCAATCGAATTCTAAAATGTAGAAATACAAATGCTTTGTTCATCTTTTAAGGAATCTTCAATATAAAAACAGTTAGTAATAAAAAAAAGAAAAACATCCCAATATAATGACAATAAATATTTAATAATATTTTTTTTGGCAATCTTTGAAAAGCGAAAGCGAAAAGAGAAATCATTAATATTATTTATAAATGAACGCACAAAATATTACCGTACATGTTATTTAGGAACCTTAAGAAAGACAAATGATTAAAATATATGAAACTATATAAAATGAAACACATGAGCAGCGTTGTAAGAAACACTCATATGGTTGACTTACTGTGAATGTGTATGTGTCATGTACACTCCCACTTACTCAGAAACAATCACACATGAGTGCACCCGTCGTCTGTGCGTATATGTATGTACGTATTAACGACAGTCCCCCCAAAAATCCCACAAGCCGAAATACAAATTGGAATTGGAATTGGAATATGTGCCTTTTGAGTATAGTCAGTTAGGAGCTCTTTCGCTTTGCGACTTGAAAGCACAAGCTGAATGCCCCAGACAATAATAATGACTTGTAGTTAATGCCGCTAAGCGTCGATGTTGCCCATTAGAAAAAGGAATGAAATGGAATCGGGAATTAGAATGGAAACGAAATGAAAATTGAATAGCCATGATCGATGCGTGTTCCAAAAAAAAAAGAAGAGAAAAAATAAAATCCTTTTTTTATATATACATAGTACCTCAAGATTTGTTATTTCTCTCGGACATTTTCTTTCACTCCTCTTCCTCTCTGATTTTGGGAAGTGGCTAATGATGCCGGTGGGACCGTCATAGGGATGCAATGCATCTAATTAACTTCGGCAAACTTTGGCTGGGGAAAATAGCACAAACTGCCAAGTTGAGTACGTTGAGTATTCAACCCGCGCGTCCCTCCTTCAATCACCATTGAAAAATGTTTGCAATTTTCGTTTGGCTATGCTGCAGATTTTCCTTTGCTTTCCATTCCATTTTTTGTTGTTATTGTTGTTGTTGTTTTGTATTTTGTATTTTTTTTGTTTGGTTTCTGTTTAATAAACCAGGCAGACATGCAAATGAACTCGCTGCCTGGCAAGAACCTAGAGACCCGGACATGAACATAAACCTGGACGTCAATGTGTACCGAGTACTGCTCCAGCCATTGGTAATGCTATGGATTTTGCCATGGGTATTCATGAGTAGGGCATGGTATGCCAATAATTTATTACGCAACCAGTGTAAGTGTGTGCCGGTGTATATACATACATATATAATATATGCGCGTGTGTGCTTGTGAGTTGTGTGTCGACAGGCGCCGCCATAATTGCCAGAGCAACTTGTTAATGGCTCGACAGACTCCTCCACATTGCTGCTGTTGCTGCTATTGTTGTTATTGACCTGGCCTCTTTGTTTATTGCCAAAGTGCTGCGTGGCAAACAAATTGGTCCTTGCTGTTCAAAATTTGATTGAACTGAAAAGCGGCATGTTGAATCTAAAGCCAAATAAGCCCAAACTGACAATCATAACTACGGCTTATGGGCTTAAACATGATACAAGAGAGATAAAGAGAGAAAGAGAGAGAAATATAGAGAAAAACAGAGGGAGGGTGAAGGGGAAGGAAAGTGATAGCGAAAGGGAGAAAGACCATAGGAGTTATTTCCTGATACAGCAGGCACATAATCTAAATGATATCAAATTTGCAATTTGATTCCCCAACAGAGCTTGCAAATAACAGTCGACCGTTTTTCCCCTTGCGGTTGGGTTGCGATCATAACCGAAAATAAAAACGTGCACGGTCTCTCTTTCTCTGACAAAAACACTTCGTGTCTCTTTATTTTTGTTTTTGGTTGAGTGTTATCAGCTGAGTCATTCGGGTTTGTCTCTTTCAACAACCACTTTTAGCAACCGATTCCCCCAAACGGTCGCACTTTGTGACTCAGTAGATGAGAAAAAACATGAAATGCTCAGCGTAAACGGTCGTTACCGCTTTAATTTGCTTTGTGACAAAGCTGCCCTGTTGTTTGTACTTCCCAGTAAAAGAATTAAGCAAAGCAGAATAACGAAACTTGAGTCGTAAAAATTTGAGCGAAAATGAGTACACTGCTCGTGTCGAAAAAACCACCGGTGCAGATCTCTGATTCACGCATTAAAACGCAAAAGAGTTTTATTTTCTTCGACTGCGACCAAAAAATCGGGAAATAACCAGAGTAAAAAAAAACTGTTGTTTGTTGTGAGAAAACCGATTTACTTAAGAGACGATGAAAACGGTTTATCTCGGATTCTTTGCTCAAAGTGTTGGTAAACAAGAGTTATTTTCGGACAACGAAAAACGGTCGAAAGTTATTTGCAAGCTCTGTTCCCCAATTAACAGTTTACTTTTTAATATATTCAAAGCGTTCTATAGTGGAACGGTGAAATAAAATATGCTTTCCAATATTCTGAAAATATACAGATTTTAAAAACAAAGCATTTTAAGTTGTTTAAATAAAAGTAATCGTTAAAGTGAACTTACAATGTTATACAACAAATTTACTAAGAGCAACAATGAAATGAAACATTGTAATGTTGTGAAACGTTTCCTAAAGCAAAGCTGGCTAAGGTGCATAATCAGCAAATTGTTTTAAGTGAAACAGTTAAAAGATACAACCGATAAAATTTCACTAAAAGTTCTTATAAACAAAACGGATATTCGGTGTTTTTTTTTTTTAACTGTTGCCTTATTTGCTGAATCTATTTTTCGTAGGGACTAACAGCAAGTTTATTAAATCCTATAATTATAATTTTTTTTTAAAAGTCTGAACAACTGATTAAGGTCTGGGGGTCCCGATATATTACTGCTGGGCTGGGAGGTATGTAGTTACGGTGGAGGCGGGTTCGATTGCAAACCCGAGTTAAGCGCATTGCAAGAGGATTTGGATGTGAAAATAGCTTGATGTTGTAGTTCGCCTTCTGTTTTGCTATTTCATCCTTCGCGGTTACAATGTTAAGATCTCTAAGGATGTTTTCGTTCCGAACATACCATGGTGCCCCAACTCCAGCTTCAATTATGTGGTCGTCAGACGTAGTAACGTTGCATCTCACTGTGAAGACTCTATTGTGGAGGTACCACTGAGTAGCTTGTGGGTATAAAAAGGGAGTGTCGTTTTGATTTTGACAAGCTCCATCGATGGCCTGAGAGACGTCAAGAAATATCGCACTGCAGTATTCACGATGCTCGAATGCAGTACGTACTTCTGATGTTATCCGGTTGACTTGCTGGATATTTCCATGGGTTTCTCGGAAGCCAAATTGATATTCTGGAATTACATTGTGTGCTCTCAGGTGAGGAATTATGCGCAGCAGGAGACATTTTTCAATAAGTTTTGACAAGCACGGTAGTAGGCTGTTTTGGTCTGTACGATGATGACATTGTATGATCTTTTCCTGGTTTCGGAATCATAATATTAATAGATTTTTTCCATTCGTTAAGTGAAAATCAAATCTTATGATCGCGTTGAAAAGCTTACAAATGAGGCAAATGGCACAGTTGGGAAGTTCAACGATCATTTTTTGAGTAATTAGATCATGCCCTGGAGCCTTCTTTGGTTTCATTTGCTCTTTGATGACTTTTGAAATTTCGCATTTTTCTTTTAGAGCACTTATAATTTCAGCAGGTGTGACATCCGGTTCTATTCTTTATGGCAACTCCGTACATGATGTTTACATCGATCAGCTGATTTTCGCGTGGCGCACCGTTTGTTTCCACTTTGTGAACAATCTATATTCTATATTATTGCTTTTATTGCAATGAATATCAAACAGTCCAAACACCGATCGTGCGATTAGGCATCGCGCGAGGGGACCTCGGCCTTTTCTTGTATATTCACCGCACTTTATCGCGGTTTAAATTGTGTTTTGTTCGGAGCGTTCGCAAAAGCACGTCTGCATGATCCGACTTCACTCACTTTCTCACTTTTCGGGCTTAGCATAAAATATAATATATCGGTAAAATCAATTGTCAGTCAACTCACATAGCTTTATTCAACACACTTACAAGACTGAACAGTGGAATGAAACATGGTGCGCAGTTTTGCAAGAGAAGAAAGGCATAGAACAGGTAGTACCCTAGACTGGCAAATCACCAAGTATCGCTCAAACGTTTCACTTACAGGCCACGCCCACCAATCACAGTTAGCCCACACACACACAAGCGCACAGATACACAGCATACACAATACACTTCAAATGCAACAAGCGTGTCTATCAATTCTACACCCGTTTCGTGTTCTCGTGTCCAGTTCCGTGTCCGTTTGCACTCTCGACACTGCTGTGGGCATGCCAATGTCCTGACAACAAACAACTGTAACAAGTACAACCATAGCAACAATATGCATAGTAAAAAAAAATGTGCAATTGCTTGCCAGTTGGACGGCAAGGACCCGCAAAAGTGGAACACATCAATGGGGATTTATAAAAAATGCAAATTCATTAGAACAGACGCTGTGCGAGGCGTTGAGTTTTAACTGAATGTTAGCTCAAAAAAAAAAAAAAAAAAAAAAAAAAAAAATAGTAAAGAAGGTAGGTCAGAAGGGGAAAGTGGCAAGACTTACAGTAGCAGGGCAAGTTGCCAGCCCACTTGCACTAATTCCAACAAGAGGCCAAGAGTTGCTCGTCGTCAACGTGTCAGCAGGAAAGGAAACTGCATCGTCATAGCATTTTCTTCTCTTCTCCTTTCTACTCATCTCTTCTCGGCGCTTATTCTATTTTTCTGTGCAGTGCAACACTGCTTGGTTTGCCAGGATTCTCTTGGCTTGACTTGGATTTCCAGCAACATCATTAGGAAATTAAAAAAAAACATATTTAAAACAAAAACAGAAACTGCTCAGAAATAACCACGAATACCACTTGGATTTCAAGAACCTGTCATATGGAAACTGAGCATGCTCTGAGAAAAAATCAAGACCGGATTTTTAGAAGAAGATAGATAATACAAGAGATTCTATGCAATAGTAAATTTTTCGAATAGTTGTAGTATATGAAAAACTCAAGAATATTATTAGAGCTTTGAAGAACTGATCTTATTTTATTTAACCAATATCAATTTATGTGTTGCCTTTAACAAAAATAATCTACTGTGGCAATCCTTGTCAATGATATCCAGCTGGTCGAAAATCCAAAACATATATATATTTATATTTACTTTCTTGGATCGATGTCATTTCGGTATGATATCGATCGAAAGTTGTATAAATCTTTAATGCCTTTTAGGTTAAAGATTCAAAAATATTTATGGTTTAAGCATTAATTTTTAATATTTATTTCAAAATCAAAATCAAATATAATCTTCGTCGACTGCTTTTATTTTTCTTTAAAAAACAAACTTTTACTGTCAACTATTGAAATATTAAAAATAACTTTGAAATATGAATTTGTTTTTCTGATAGCACATTGATAGCTTATTCAGAAGAAGAGAACCACACTTCTTCAACCTACACTGTATTAGCAAGTCAAAAATTTTCCGCTTCAAGCCATATGCATTTGGATATCTTATGTGCTAAAGAGGGACGTTGAATGTGATAGGCTACTCGTTGTTGTCGTTTTTACGACCTGACTACTTTATTCTGTTTTTGTGCCATATCATGTTGTGCCGTGCTGTGCTGTCTTGTTGGTGTTGTGCTGTGTTGGGTTGTGTTGTGTTGTGTTGTCTTTGGACACGTCGACAGTTCTGTTGGTGCCTGCAACTATCGACATCTACTGCTCCAAGGGACATGCAAAGCACACTTTGCACTCTCCACATCCCATAAATCTCAGTCAGCTCTTGAGGCAACAACAAGAATAGGAACTACTATAACATTAACAACAACAAAATAAAACCGTTGCACTGTAAGTGGCAACAGGAAAATGAAATTCAAATCACTTGCAAAGTTTTTGTTGCTGATTAAGTTAAAAGGAAGGCAAGAAGGAGGAGGTGGCAACGGTGAGCAGTGGGACAATCGCTCTTTTTTTTTGTCGAAAACTCATATCTTTTGAAGCAATCAAGATATTTCAAAAATTTTAAAAGCATTTGATAGAAGACTTCTTTAAACTGACACCTTACACTGTCTGATCACCCTACTGGGTGATTCAGGATTGTCGGTCAAAGTTGAAAAATATTTTCTTGCATATTTTACATGTAAAATTTTGAAAATTTTAAAAATGCGACGACTTTGAGAGGATGTCACGCCCACAATTTTTACCTGATTCCAAAAATCTTTCGGATTCGTAATCTTTGAAGATTTATATATCGAATGCACATATTTTTTTTTTTAATCGCTTCCAAAGAAAAAGTGGGTTTTCGACAGGTTACGCCCCAATTGTCCCACAGTGCGGTGTGACCGCTAATGTGGTCAAGGTTCTGTGGAGCAGACGATTTAGCAGTCATAAGTTCAATCAACATCAAATTTAATTAAAACGCTAAAAGCATCCGACACGCCCCCTAATGCAAAGCAGAAGTGAAACAAACCAAAGCCGAGTCAAGAGCGGAAAAATACCACGCGAATGGCCAAGTGTTGCCATTTTCCCTCCTCACTACCCGCCCTGCCCGCAATTTCTTCTTTTTCTTTGCTCATTGCCCATTACCGTGCAAATTAAAACGGAAATAATTGTGGTCGGAGCATCCAGAACCGGACAGTCGATTGCAGCAATAGGAACCACAGCAACTGTGGGCGGGTCAACATTTCCAACACTTTTGCCTCGACTCTCGTAATTAAGTAGACGGAGATCAAGACGGACACACAGATAGCAAAAGATGCACTGAATAACCGAAGCATTTCAGAAACAAATGGGAGGAAGACACGGAAGTTGTGCAGCCACTCGACAGAATGAGTTTATAAATCGATAAGCCGATGCAATAAGTGCACCTGAGCGAAATGGAAATCCACAATACAGTTCGCTGGATTGGTTAAACCACCTACGGATCGATAAATGTACTCGTAAGTAGAAAATTGTGAACTTCCTGCATAGAAATGTCGATTGTTTTATCGATGGAAAAATGTTCGCTGAACTTAAATATCCGATAAGCTGAATCAAATGCAGCTCTGCTGTACAAAAAGTGAGCTAAATAGTACTATCGATAATTCAAAAATATTCAAATACAAATGATAGTCCGTTTAATTACTATGCAGTGGAGTTAATTGTTCTATAAGTGAATGCGATTGGTGAACCTTGTTATTATCGAAATGTATAATACTATCGATAAATTTATAAAGGCACCAAATCAGGATAGTTAACATATATGTATCTTGAATGTTACATCATTAATATTAAATTGTTTCAACATTATTATTTTATGCTAATTAACTCAAGTGATAACTTAAATAATACTATTTAGATATTTACTTCGATTATATTAGATTTGAATTAAATTTACATTAGACTTAACTATATTTTCTAATGTAGAGTACATATACAAATTTTCCATTTACTTCCAAGAATTTAAAAGAAAACTGCATTTCTTTATAAGTAACACATTTTACTCTTTATATAAGATGATAAGCTTATTTGATAAGGAAACATTTGAAAGTAGTCATCATTAGGTGCAGCCTGACAAAAAGTAGCTTTAACAACTTAACTGAAATACAATTATAAACACATTTCTCTCTGTAGCCGTAGGTTGGACCACGAGTTCCCTGCTCTTGCAACTCTTTCAAACAAAAAACAAGAAAAGGAAAAACGAAAAAATAACAAAACAAAAACAGCAACACAGACTGGCAACTTTTTGTGCCGTGTTCACTTTCAATTTGGCTTTCATGTGAGTTGCAACAATAGAAATGCGTAATTGTTTTTATTTTTGAAGTTAGCCTCAACAAAGAGAGACAAGGAAAGTAAAAGAAAGAGAGAGAGCAAGAGGTGGTGAAAGTGGCGGAGAGCTGGTGGCAACTTTTGCCGCTTTGCAACACTTGCACATGTGCTGACTAAATTAAACACCTCGCGGCTAAAGCTTACCACCTTCGGCCTGTTCTATGTGTGTATATGTATGTATGCATGAGTGTGCCTGTGTGTGTGTGTGTGAGTGTGTGTGAGCAACTAATTTAAAAAGTAATTTTTACATCCGGCATTTACACAGCTGCATTTAGCAGCCGAGCAGCACATTTGTAAAGATGCCACGCCTGTATTCCGCCACAATATATATATATATATATATATATATATCTATGTATACACATATACAGAAGTTTCGAGCTAAAATTTTATGCAATTTCGTAGCAAATTTACACTGGCAACACTTAAAACAACACAATAGTGCAAGTTTGTTTGTGCATCCAGCCAAATCAGAGTAAATAATAATAAAAGCGCCCCCAACAATAGTAGCAAACACAACAACAACAGCAAAGTTGCAAGGATGCTTATTTAACGCTACCAAAAGCTGAGGTGTTTGATTATCCTGTGACGGTAACACAGCCGCAGGCGGCACTTGAGAGCTTTTGTGTACCCCCCACAGCACCTTCACCTTCACCATTCAAACCCCCATTGCTCTGTCTCGCTTAATTTGGATAACATTCAGCGCATTTCATTAAATTTATTGCCAACTTCCAATTGAATTATGGTAAATCCAATTAATTGCCATTTCGCGACCCATAAATTGTAATCAATTTCAATTGTACAGAGTTGCCAGGCATCAAAAAAAAAAAGAATGAACTCATGCCAAATTGTTGCATACTTTTTTGCTGTTCTTCTTGTTGTTATTGGTCTTGTTAATCCGTAGACTTGGTCATCAACACTAACATTGTAAATAAATAAATCCTATTGAATCGATTTAAGTCAAAACTTTTGACAAAAAAATTTATATTTACAGTATATTTAATGCTAAATTTTCAATTGAATGAAATGAATGAAATTTTGTATCCAATAAAATTATTTTCAATCCTAAAAAAATTAAGTATGTATAATGACAATTAATATTGTACATTAATTTATTAACATTTAATTTGAAAATAAAATTAATTAACCATATTTAAAATTAAGCTTCATATAAATTAGGAAAATTTAATTATTATTCATTAATTTACTTATTTTTCAGAAACTAGTATTTTATTATCCTTTAATTTATATTGTATAGTTATATAGGAACTTTGAATGGAATATCTCGTTAGCCTGAACATGCTTACTGATATTTTACTATATAATTGTCTTATATTAAATACAATTACTCTTTCATCAGAAAACTCCACTTACCTAACCCTAGATTAACTTTATTCAAACATTTCTGCCTCAAGAATTGTTCATGCCAACTTCTCTGTACTCTCCAATTTGGCGTGGAATCAGAATCATTAGAATCATCAGAATCATCTAAAAACATTTGAATAAGTGAATCATCTATCGCATCATTAACTAATTCATAAGCCTTGGCTAATACTAAAAATACACAGCAGCTACACAAAGAAATAGATAGAGAAAAAGAGAGGGAGAGAGAAATGAGTGAGAGTGTATAAAATACAATAAAAGGACAAGCCTAAGAAAGGGGGAGGAAGATGATGGTAAGTATAAGAAGGCATTTAAATATGCAGCTAATCATAAAAATAAAACCAAACAAACACTCAAAGAATAAGCACATAAACGGCAAAATAAACCATATACACAAAAATGCTCCATAAAAGCCAACTTAGAAAACACAGACAGCAATGGTCTGAAAAACAGAATCAGCAGTAACAACAACATCGACAACGATGAGAGCAACACGAACAACAACAACATGAAGAACGGCAGCATTTCATTTCATAAGCTCGGCATCTTAATCTTTAAGAAATAAACTCGTTGCCGCCGCTCAGTAACTACCATCCCCCATATACCATCCACCCACTCACCTTCCACCACCTCCCATTCCCCTTGTTCTTTTCTTTAGAATCACGCATATGCCCATTGGGTGCCTCTGTTGTGGGCGTTGCTTCATGTTTGAAATTAATTTCTTTCACACAGAAATTCTCGCGCGCATACAATTTCATTAAGCAAATATTTTCGTCGCCCGGCTGCGAACCCCAAAACCCAACCATTTCCACCTTATCCTTTCTTTCCCTTTGTCGCCGCCAATCTAAATGTTTTTTCCAACTTCCCGTCTATTTTAATACTCTGTGAATAAATTTTGCAAAGACATGAAAGTGTTACATAAACAAAACCAAATACAGAAACTGTTTGCATAAAAAAAATGATCTCAAAAGTATAGATCAGTTCACAACAGCTTATATGAAATTCTTTTAAATAGACTAAATCTACTACATCTTAGAGAAAAAATTAGTGAACAATGAAGTATATATTCTAAATAATCTTCCGTAAATTTGAAAAATTCAACAAGAACTTTATGTATTTATAACAGTCGACCATTTTTCGTTATCCGAAAATAACTCTTGTTTACCAACACTTTGAGCAAAGCATCCGAGATAAACCGTTTTCATTGTCTCTTGAGTAAATCGGTCTTCTTACAACAAACAACCGATTTTTTTTTCTCTGGTTATTCCCCGATTTTTTGGTCGAGGTCGAAGAAAATAAAACTCTTGCGTTTTAATGCGTGTTTCAGAAATCTGCACCGGTAGTTGTTTCGACACGAGTACTGTACTGATTTTCGCTCAAATTTTTACGACTCAAATTCCGTTATTCTTTTTTGATTATTTTTTTTTACACACTAAAAATTATAGAGGTAAAGACCGTTTGCGCAGAGAATTTCATGTTTTTTCGCATCTACTGAGTCACAAAGGGCGACCGTTTGGTGGAATCGGTTGCTAAAAGCGGTTGTTGAAAGAGCGTAACCCGAATAACTCAGCTGACTCACTCAACACCGACAGCAAAATCGAAGAGACACGAAGTGTTCTGCTCAGAGAGAGAGAGCGACCGTGCACGTTTTTTTCGGTTATATTCGTAACCCAACCGCAAGGGGAAAAACGGTCGAGTGTTATTTGCAAGCTCTGATTTATAATAATCTACAATCAATTAAAATAAATTATTTAATTTTCAAAAGAATATTAAAAATAAAACTGTAAATTAACAATTTGATTAATTAAAATCAAAAACTTAAAAATAAAATACTGGGTGACTTATAGGGTTCTAAATGGAGTATGGGCAGTCTAACACTCAATAACTATTATTGTGTATTTAGGAAGAAATCAGAGTAAAGTTCTGAGAACAGTGTTAAGATATTGTATAGTCTTCGATAAAGGATAGCTCAATTACTACAATCATTTGAAAACTGAATCAAAATAAAGCAGGTGAATATTCATAGGGTTTCTTATAGTCTTCAAAGAAGCACATCTGGCATTAATTGCAGTTTCAAAAAGAAAAAAAAGCCTAAGCTCCACTAGAGGGAATCTTCTCGTCGCGCACTGTCGCCAACTACATTCGTACTTGTTTTTTCTGCTATTGCAGCTTTTGGAGAGTTAACGACGCGCAACATTTATGCGCTTTTAATGCCGCGAGCGCGCTGAAATGAGCCGCTCATAAAACGTCGCATCTCCCGTTTGGCAGTCCCAACATCAGCCCCCAATCCTCTCTCTACTTATGTGGCGATGATTGACAATGCCACGCCCCTGTAAAAGTGGGCAACAGAACAAATAATGCATTAAAAACGCAATGCGAAACATTTGCATGGCCAATAAGAATGACTCTTAATGCCATCTGCAAATTCGCAGCCTCAAATAATCAGCATAAAAATAAAAAAAATTCAAATTAAAGCCAGAAGAAGGACAACGGCAATGACAACAGACAATAAAAATGCATAATTGGTATGAAAAATAAAATGTACAACGAGAGAGAGAGATAGAAAAAAAAACACGAAAAAGTGTTCTAGCTACTCGCAATTAAAAGCACATCATCGGAAAGCAAGTCGATTATGAAACGAAGTGGAAATGAGATGAAATGCACACCAAAGTGAAAAGTGTAATTAGAAAAAAATCAAAGGAAACTAAACAAAATTGTTGCGACATGAAACAATTTTGTGATATTATGGAAATAAAATGAAATGGAAAGAGGAAAACGAACTAAAAACTAATTTGAACTCGAAAACGATTTAGCAATGGAATAAATGTCGATGAAGCGAATGCTAATGAAACAATAGAAGAAGTACTATTCTATAATGTTTATAAAATAAGAATGGAATGAATAATGTATTTATATAAAATGAATGAAAATGAAACGATCTCGTGACACCAAACGGAATTGCATTAAATGAAATTAAATTTCATTTAAAGCAGGGATTAAAACCATTACCGTAACCGTAACCTTTAACCGATAAGTACCGATTGAAATTTGTAACCATAACTGAAACCGTAACCGAAAACAGTTTTTTCCGCTGTACCAAAACCCATAAACCGAAACTCTTTAAACTGAAATAACCGTTTAGTAACCGATTCATTTATAAGGGTTAATTTCGGTTCTGGCCGTCGCAGCTACTGAGCAAGTTTGATAACTTTGAACTGCCATAACTTTGTCAAAACTCAATTAATTTCCATGCGCAATGTAAATTTGAGCACAATTTTACTTCTAAATTCGTTCTGCATTTAAATTTTGTTCATTTTGAAATTTTTCGAAAATTCGAAAAAATTCGAAAATTTCAAAACTTTTAAGTCGAAGAAAAATTAAGTGTAGAATTAATTTAGAGATAAATTTAAGCTCAAATTTACATTGCGCATGGAAATTGATTGACTTTTGACAAAGTTATGGCAGTTCAAAGTTGTTAAAAATCATAAAATAGTCGAAATGTTCAAACCAAATGAACCAAATTTATTTGAGATCAAATTATAATAAAAGCGATATTACGCTGGATCATTCCAGTAACCAGATAACATAATTTTCCAGGCTAATTAGAGCATTTTTTTTCATGTAAAACAATGAATAACGCTTCTTATTATGGTCAACGGAAAACCTAAACTATTATTTTTTTTGTGAACCGAAACCATACCGGTATTTTTAAACCGAAACTTATAAAAAACCGATAACCGTTACGAAACCGATACTCCAAGATTTTGCATAACCGATAACCGAAAACCTTAATTCGAGCATAACCAAAACCGTGACTGAAACCGATACTCGATTCGGTGTTAATCCCTAATTTTAAGATTTCCTTACTTAACAAGTACAAACGATCTTACAAGCTGTCTTAGTTCGGAATTTCCAAAACAGAGAACAAAAATCTTATTTCAAGTTCGGTTTTTTCGCAAGTACGGAAATTTTAAAATTCGATTTTTAGAGTTTTAAAATTAGAAATTTTTTAAACATACACTAGTATATATACAACAAGGGGGCTCCGCCAGTCGACCATACTCGACTGTCGGAGACCCCGTACTTGGTACGAAAAAAGCAAAGACTGGTGAAAATTAATTTATATTTTAGTTAAACAATGATTCGTCGTAGGGTTTTATATTTAAAAAACATCAAATAATCAATGTAAAGTCGAATAGACATATGCGTTAGAGAGAGCGAGACAACAATATGTGTATTTCCAAGATCGGTTAAGCACACGCATACACACATATGTAAGCACGAGCCAAAACAAAACAATTTTCTAGATTAGCATTTATAAATATGAACATGCCATTTACTGTCACACTGGACAAAGTGAAGCAGCTGGTGTCTAAACTGAAACCCAAAAAGGCCCCTGGCGAAGACCTACTTGACAGCAGAGCCATAAAGCTCCTACCAGATCAAGCATTGTTGTTTTTGGTGCTTATTTTCAACAGCGTCCTACGTGTGGGATATTTTCCGAGAGCCTGGAAGTCGGCGAGCATAATTATGATCCTCAAGCCTAAAAAAGAACCAACAGATGTGGACTCTTATAGGCCAATCAGCCTTCTCCCTTCACTGAGCAAAATAATGGAGAGGTTGGTCCTAAACAGAATGCTTGACCTCGAGACTGTTACCCTTGCTATCCCTAAATTCCAGTTTGGATTCAGAAACAGCATGGCACTCCAGAACAGCTGCATAGAGTTGTCAACTTTGCGTTAGAGGCCATGGAGGAGAAAGAGTATGCGGTTGCTGTCTCCTGGACATACAGCAAGCTTTCGACAGGGTGTGGCACCCGGGACTTCTTTACAAAGCCAAGAGCCTTTTATCCCCCCAGCTGTTCCAGGTTATAAAGAGCTTCTTAGAAGGGCGCACATTCCGAGTGACTGATGATGGGTGCAAGTCCTCCATTAAATCTATCGAAGCTGGCGTTCCCCAGGGCAGTGTTTTAGGTCCCACATTGTACTCGATATATTCAGCGGATATGCCAACCCACACGGCAATCACCTCAGTTGACGAATGCGATACGCTAATAGCGACCTACGCCGACGACACTGCGGTGCTCACAAAAAGCAGTTGCATACTTCTTGCCAAAAGTGCACTGCAGGAGTATTTGGACGCATTCCAGGAATGGGCTAAGAAATGGAATGTGTGCATAAACGCAGATAAATGCGCAAATGTGACTTTCACAAAATGGAAGAGTACTAGATCATTCATTGGCGCACAGGTACTTAGGTGTCATCCTAGATAGAAGTCTTACCTTCGAAAGACATGTCACGTCACTGCAGCACTCATATAGAAACAAATTAAATAGGATGTCCTGGCTACTCTCAGACAAAAACAAATTGGCGCTGGAGAACAAGGTCCGAATATACAAATGCATTTTAGCTCCTAGCCTATTCTATGCCATACAGGTGTACGGTATCACTGCTAAGACGCATCTGAACAAGATCCGTGTGCTACAAGCTAAGACTCTAAGGATGATCTCTGGGTCTCGATGGTACATTAGGACACGCAATATTGAGCGCGACCTTAAGGTGCCCAAAATAGGAGACAGAATCCAAGCGATTGCCCAAAAATACACGGAGAGGCTAGGAGCTCACCCAAACAGTCTAGCAAGACGCCTAAATACTGCCTGCCACCATAGAAGAGTAAGGAGGAGACTCAAACGCCACCACCCTCAAGACCTCCTGAACCGGGTCTTGACATGATGATCTCCTACCAAAATTTAGACGATCTCCCCAGTATCACCCCTTAACCTCCCCTTTAAAAGTTATCTTTAATTCATTGTTATGTTCTATCATAAATAATTTTGTTTTTATTTTTAGTTTAATTTCTGATTAGTTTAAGTTGCCTGTAGGTAGCAGAACACTCATCTTTTGTAAAATAAATTTCACTTTTTCATAAAAAAAAAAAAAAAAAAAAAAAGAACATGCCGGATTATAAGCACGACAAATAGCTAAAATCAGCTGAATTTAAAAAAGGAGTTGACACAGCCGGGATTTGAACCCGCAACCCAATATCAAAATAGGATTAGAAAGTATGGGGACTCAACCCATTGAGGCATCATCTAATATATTTTAAAATTCCTTGTTAATTAATCTTATTGAAAAATTAATTAAAAATTATATAATAACTTCAAATGTTAATGAATATGCCAATATAACATCAATAAGACATGACAATATAACATTAATAAATAAAAAAAAAACCATTTGCCCGAGGCAGGATTCGAACCTTCGACCTGCGTGATAGCATAAAATTAGATGAATTCAGCGACTTAGCACAGTACGCCACGGAGCGCTCTAACATTCCTCTGCCAAATTTCAGCTTTGTTAACAGCATTTTTCTGCTATTAATTTATGATTACTGCCAACCCTCGCACAATTAAACAGCTTAACTTATTATTTTAATATCTTCGCTATTTACCGTCCGATCGCAATGAAATTTTCTACACAGATCGTGGACTATTTACGCTTCTATAGAAAATCTGCATTTTAAATTTGAATTTTAGGGCGTTCAAGGGGGCTTGGCAAAATTCTAAAACAAACTTGATCTACTTGCAATATAGATGAACCTAGATACCAAGTTTGGTGTCTCTAGCTCTTATAGTCTCTGAGATCTCGATTTTCATACAGACGGACGGACAGACGGACGGACGGACAGACGGACATGGCTGTATCGACTCGGTTGTTGATGCTGATCAAGAATATATATACTTGATGGGGTCTGCCACGCCTTCTTCTGCCTGTTACGCACATTTTTTTTGAAACAAACTTAATAGACCCCTGTACTTTTTTTAAGTACGGGGTCTAAAAATTAGGCAAATAACAAAATTTAATAATGGTGTATTTTGTTGGTTAGCGACCTTCCAACTTTGTAGTAGGTGCTGACTTGACCAGAAATCCAAGCTTAAGGTTACGTTTGCGTCGCTTGAACCAGTTGAGAATTCTAATGTGCGACAATGAAAGAAAGAATTTGCGCATATCCCAAAATGGACTCGATTCAAGTACAAAACGATCTCATTTTTAAGTTCATTTCAATCTTGAAAAACACTATTTTACGTACTAAAAAATCTTAAATTCGTTTGTATGAATAACTCTGTTGATTTTGGCGGTATTTTAACGATAGTTACAGATTTTATATTTGTCATGACCTTATATATACTGACTAAGTTTTATCACTGCGGACGGCAGACCGCGCTAGTGACGAAAGCAGCACGAAAGGTGCAAAAGGCGACTAGCAATATATACACGAAGAATGGAAAATTTTCTACGACAGTCCGAGTTATACACCGATCGAAAGGTATGACGTTAACTAACAAAAGTGCATACTAAGACTTTTGGTAACTCACCTGGTTCGTAAGATATGAGGGTGTAAGTGGGAGGGGCGAAATTTTAATGATTGCAGCTAGTGGAGCCGTTGGTTAAATTTTATAATTTTTGCAAATTCTTATTAAAAATACGCGTCGATTGGTACCTCGATCATTCCAATCCGACATTTGGTTCAAAAGATATATTAATTTGAAATTTTTAATGGCCTTCTCAAAATGAGAAGTTTGTTTGTCTGTTTGTATCAATGCGCTAAAAAAGCTTAGATTTTTTGATGGGGAAATATTTTTTATCAGAAATCAAGAAATGTTTGTTCAACGACTTTAGCGGGAAATAGCTAAAACACGATAAATTTGAAACACCCACAGTTTCCAATCCGATGTGTTTTATATGGCGTTAAAAAGGTATTTTTAAGGGCATATAGATGTCTGTCGAAAATTTAAATTTAAGATCGATTCTTACTTAATTTAAGATTTTTAGTACACAGCAATCTTAAAATTTTAAGAACAAAACGGTATAAATTCAAGTTCGGTCGTACATAATTTTAGGATGGCATATTTTTCTGAGCGTAGATACCCAAATTATAAAGTAAAAGAGTTATGTATGTAAGTAGAAGATTTAATTATTAAATTAAACAAAATGGTTAGAAAATACTATGTAAATGAACGCGAAAATTAAGTTTTTCCTATAAAGATTTCACCCCAAATGACCTGATATAGCAACAAAATGAACTTTAGGCCTATATTTTCAATATCAAGCACAGTTTTAAAATTGCATGAAACGGAAGTTTAACCCCGAAACTGAATGTCAAATACATAAATCAATGCAATGGGCTGAAATGTAGAAGCAAACTTTTATCAGCGAATGGCATTCACAGCGAGTGGCGAATCGAACGCACTTTGAATTGAAATGAACCGAAAGTTTTCAAACGCAGGCAGACCGACAACAACAACAACTGCAACAACACCAACAGTAACTACAACAACAACTACAAGAACAGTTACAAAGTTGCAGTTTTAATTGCCATTTGGACTGAAAGTCGAATGCAATAGTTACAGTTACAATTTCAATTGCTGGAAAAAAGTGTGGCCAGGCTTTACTGTACAGTGCACATTAAATACGACGAGCACTCGCTCAAATGAGCTGAACTGAAGGGATGCACACGACGAGAGCGGTGAGCGGGGGCGGTGGGGCGTGGCGATTGAAGCTGAAATGATTACGCGCTCAAGAGCGGCTTGTAGTGAAAGCTCAACAACCACGCCTCCTTCTGACAGTCGGACAGTTGGACAGTCGGACAGACTGACAGACAGACGCAAGCACACACATGAGCTCATGAACTTGCCACATGGAGACGCACTATAGGTCAAATGGACCCTTTTTCTGGTATATATTTATAACTCGAAGGTTTATCAAGTTTTCCGTGAAAAGTTTTTTAGATCTCATTTTCAACTGGTTTTGAAAAATGGGCGTGCCACTGCCCTTATGATTGACTCTGCGATATGCAAATTTTTTGTTTTTAAAGCTATCCGCACCAAACTTGCAGGTTTGGTGTATTACTTTGTTACTGACTTGTTGCTAAACTATGATCCCAATCGGACTACTAAATCATATTGAAATAATAGGTATTATCGGTTGAAAAATGTCATTTTGTATACAAACCATGTTATTTTCCAAAATATCCGGCCAAACTGTACTTATGTACAGTCATGGAAAAAATAATAGAAACGCACATTACTCTATTACTTGAAGTCTTGTTGCGAAGCTTCCACTATATTAATATTCATGAAACCAACTATGTAAGCAAGGTTGATAACAGTGCTAAATTACGATCTCCTTTTTGAGCGTTTTTCGCCAACAATTCCTGCTGTACGTAGAGATTCATTAGGAGACCACAGGTTTCGGTTGGAAAAAATAATAGAAACGCTAACATGTTTTGCTGAAATTTACTCTTATTTTTGGTCAAAATTAAAATAAAAGGTATTATTTTGAATATTTGGAATAACAGAAGAGTTAATATAGCAACTTGTGGTAAAATGCATCATTTAATTTTGATATTATAATCAGAATGGATCGTGAAGACCATTGCACAGGTGCTAAGAGGAAAATAATCCTAAAACAGAGGGAAGAAGGCCAATCCATGGCGGAAATCTCAGAACTAATGGAGTGCTTGAAAAAAAAAGTGTTTTCTGTTATCCACTTTAATGAAAAAAACGAAACCCGCGGCAGAAATCGAGCAACTTTGCAAAATTTTGACACGAGGCTTATAAGAAAATCAAAAAATTAGCCATTCCTTTCATCCAAGGACCTTAAAAATTACATGAACGCATCAGTTACTAGTCGTACTATACGCAATAGGCTAATTGAGAGTGATTTGAAGGCACATTTAGCAAGGAGTGATCCTTATCTAAACAAAAAGAATGTTGAGAATCGAGTCTCCTTTGCCAAGAGACATGAAATCCGAAAAAATTGGAAAAATGTCCTTTGTCCGACGAAAAAAAGATAAATATGTTTGGATCTAACGGGAGGCCCCATGTTAGGCGCCAAAAAAAACCCTTCCTTCGATCCCAAATATACTAAAAAGACCATAAAGCACGGGGGAGGCAATATAATGCTACGGGGATGTTTCTCCGCCTCAGGTGTTGGTCCGTTATATTGGACTCAGGGCAATATGTGTGCCCCGGACTATGCCAACATACTTAACGACGTTATGTTGCCATATGCCCAAGCAGACATGCCGTTAAAGTGGGAGTTTATGCAGGATAACGATCCCAAACACTCGTCGAAACTGGCCAAAAAGTGGTTCCTTCACAAGAAAGTGGATGTTATGGACTGGTCTGCTCAGTCATCGGACCTAAATCCTATTGAGCACTTGTGGGGGATATTTAAAAAGGAGGGTGTGTGGATTTCAACCCAAAAATAAACATCATTTGTGGAAGAGAGTCCAGGAGGAGTGGTAATCAATAAATCCTTCAATTGTCTCAAATCTGGTGGAGTTTATGCCTCCTAGATGTGCTGCAGGTTTAAAAAACCGTGGTCAGACAACCAAATATTAAAATTATCAATATTTAATCGTCAATTTTTCGAAAATAGTCAATTTGGATGGCATTAGTCATTTCGTTTCTATTTTTATTTCCAGGCCGAATAAAAAAAATTGAATTAAAATTAAATATTTTTGGTTAATGAATTAAAATATCGCAATTTTTTTTTTAATTGTGAAAGATAGTTGTATTTATGTTAAACAAAAATAAAAAATTTCAACCCACGATGACAATCTGAATTGAAAATATGAAGTTTAAGAAAAAGAGACACTGCGTTTCTATTATTTTTTCCATGACTGTATGTAATATTATGAAACTTCTATTTTGGACAACAAATATCAAGATCGGAATACTAAATCATATAGAAATCATAAAAATCGGCCGAAAACTGAACTTTGGATTCAAGCAAACCTGCATTTCTTATATAAAAGTTATGTGCTAAAAAGTTAAATTTTGGGAAAAGTGGTCAAAAGGTGGAAGCAAACTTATCTGTTATGAGTTAACAAGGAATTACTCTACAACATGTATATAGTCACTTTGCTGACAAGTGCTGACATTTTTTTAAAACTCTTCCCAAAGATAGGTTTTGCTCAAAAAAAATATTTTTGGGACGGATTTATTGGATTTATTGACACTCATTACAGACAACACGAACAATACCAAAAGCACAGGTCTACAAACACAAAGTACAAACCACACTGATCACTATTCATCATAAATTGCGTTCAAAAATTTCCATTTAAAAAAACTGGAGTCACTTGAGTTTTGCCAAATTTTGTGCAGAATTTATGAGCACGTGGCTTTGGATTAAAACAGCTGCTTTAACAGCTGTTAACTTAACATCAGAATGCAAATTTAACATTACTGGTATGCAACATTACAGTTCGATGTATTCCTAACAGGAATATAAAAAAGTTTGTTAGTTTTAATACTTTTAAAAAATGAGTTTTTACCAAAAAAAGGATCCATTTGACCTATAGTGAGGCGGTGGCAACCGCAGAGCCGCTATGCTGCAGTTGTTGCCGCACTGCCACAGAGACTTTGGCCAATATTTCAAACACGCGTCGAACGCATTTCCGTGCGGAAAACGGTTACAGCGGAAATGCAACTTTGGCCGTTGTTCGAGCATAACTGTTGTTTATGTTTGCACAAACACACTCACACACGGACACATGCATATGTACATACACACATCTACATGAACTGGGTGGTTATCAACAAAAGAGACGTAAATGTTGAGGGTAGACTCGTTCTGAGACTTGAAACGCAGCTGCAAGTCATCCGCATAAATTCTTTTATTCTATTTCTCTTATTTTTCGGACGTTTTTTTTTTTGGGTCAACGGCAGTTACAGTTACAGGACCCGGTTACAGGGCCGTTTACAGACCCAGTTACCTATTACATTGCCAGTTAGTTTTGGTCCGTTGCCGACATTCTCTCTCTCACTCTTTGTTGTTGTTATTGCTATTTTTTTTTTCTTCACTGGGACTGCAATTTTTGACAGCTATTTTCTTCTTGACAAAAGCCTCACGCAGTAAATTGAGATGGATGAAAGCCAACGAATGGACAAACAGACAGTTGGATAGACAGTCCTGGTGGAAGTGAGCCTGTCTCTGACTTGGACTGAGCCAATAAGCTCCACCGAAAATAACACATAAGAATGACCCTATTTTAACTGTTCGAATAGGAAATGCTCTGCAAGTCCTCAGCCTCTTTTCAGATTGTTCTGAAAGACAAATCTCCAGATGTACGCAGATAGAATAATAAACTTTATAATATCTTTTTCAACTCCTATAAATCACACAACTCAAACCGCTTATTTGTATTGGAATATATCTAATTTATAAACTTCTATCATAATGTGATAACAGAAATAACAGTTTTATCCGACTTGTAACATACATAACCACAATTCGATTATACACACATTTCTCATTTCATGTCTAAAGAGTATAGAGGAAGAAAAAAGAATGCCAAAATGAAAGCCATTGCCCTTGTCCCGTTGCCGTATTTGGCGCGTTGCTTAATTGGTTTGTCCTCGCGAAGAAGACCGAATACGAAACACGAAATCCTGAATACGGCTATCCAAGTTGAATCCTTTGGGTTAAGGCGACTTACAATTGCCTGACAACTAACTCTAAACGTACCGAACAAAATAGACTCTAGAAAGTTGATAGAAAGAGCAAAAGGGAGATTAAGGAAAGCAGAACCCTGAAAAATCTGCTGCCACAATCGGATAAATTAGATATTTTTGTTACTTGTTTCATTTGATTTCAAACATAATAAAATAGTGAAAGCAAGGGGATACAAAGTCTTTTTCAGCTTTTCGGTATTTTTTAACTTTAAGGCTTGTGGAAATAATCAGGACAAAGAGCTGAGTCGATATAGCTTTGCCCTGGTCTATTGCTGGCGATAGTATGTACATATGTCCAAACCGGATAAATCGGTTAATATAGGGTTTTCCATTAGGGACATAACAATTTTATCTATAAATAAAACACAGAAATATTTGAGATATTAAGTTCAAATTTATGGTAAAGGTATTGCAAAGCATTACATTTTATGAAAGAAATTCGATTTCGGTCATATGACCATCACGAGACTGTCTACAGGGGTCGATGTTTTGGACCCAAATACGACAAAATACTGCCCAATTACACCTCCGTCATAAAACCGCACCAAACAGTAACTTTTTGCGGATGCAACGGTGTCTCAAGAAGCACATGTGGTTTTGTTGCTGACCAATAACGCATATTTTACTTATTAACAAAGCCATTGGACCAGAAATGAACTTCATCGCTGAAGATGAGAAGCGCTCTTAAAGTTGCGACCACCGACTCCTAATTTCTGTGGTAATTTTTAATAATTTCTAAAACGTTGATGGTTTGTGAACTTTACATTGATGAAAATGTTGACTTTAACTATCTTTTTGACATTAAGAGTTCATTGAATAAGTGTAATTGTGCGTTCATATCAAAATACGATTTTGTTGTGTGCCTATTGGAAAACCCTTTATATCATACAGCAGTCATGGTCCTTGCTCAAAAGAACTATCGGTCGAAAATCATCTTTTATTAGGGAAATTTAGTGGTTTTTTAAGATACTATCTTAACCAATCTGACAGATTATGTATTTGGTATTGTTTTATACATCCTGCTCAAATTTGGCTTAGATTACTATACTATATAGAATAAATGTCATGGGAATACATAGAATACATAATCTGCTAGATTATCTAAGGTAACCTTTCTTTCTTGACTCCTGAAATAGATACACATAATTAGACTAGAATTTTTAAACATACGTAAATAGTTTTTCTAAACTTGAACTAAAAACAGAAGAAATTCTACAAAATTTTAAAAACGGAGTTACACAGTAAGAGCATTACAGCGATACATTTTTATTTTAATTTTTTTTTGGTTTTATTTGAATTCAACATTTAATTTGGTTATTCGAGTGCATGACAGTGGCAACAATTTCGCATTTCTTTGAATATTAATCGTGTATTTAATCAATCAAGCCATATTAACTGCAATTACGATGCCGAATACACTCCTTTTGTAACATGGTATTATTTCTAAATAGACGACGTGATAACATGGCTTTTATGTGCATTAATGTGTGAGTTTCTTACTCATACATTGTTTGGCATTTGTGACTGGCCTCTTGGAGTTTCAATTAAGCTTACTGAATGTAATTAAGAGGCACTAAAGTGGTGCCAAGCCCATTGGCTGCTTAGTTGTTTTGGCCACTTTATGGTTGCGGGTCAAACGGTGTAGACATTTTCATTAATTTGCACAATTGAATGATTTTCATTAAATTGCAATTACCCGAAATTAATTGTTTTGGCAATTGGCAATCCAATAGAGAACATTCGGTTGCTGTCTAAGCGGCTTATTGAGATTCGGTCTCTCCTATAAAAAAAATACGTATGTATATTCAACAAAAAGAATTCTGACCCCAAAATACTTTCCGAATAATGATATATGTATGTACATCGAAAAATTTTAAGAAATAGCTATTTGTTATATATTCTATCCTTTTCATATTTTTCATCTCATTTTCTTTCTGTTTGTTCTGGTTTGCCGAAGAGTAGTTGACAACACTGGTCGTCTGATTCAAATGCATGTGAGCGTGTGGAAATTGATTAGTTTTCATTAGAAAACACTTACCGAAATTCAATTAGCCTGACTATTAGACTAAAGAAAGGAAATGAATATCTATTTCAGTCTCATATAAAATCCGAATGATCATCCAAATCTAATGTAGTCATTCGTTGCCATTCGCCCTGGTTGAATTCAGTATTTTTCTATCGAAAAACCGATGTTCATCGATGATCTCGTGAAAAACTATACAATCATCTCTGATATCAGCTGTTGTGTCAGAAAAAAAAGTAAACATAAAATTTGCGCCAAATATATTTTCAAAAGAAATATTTAAATGCTATATTTTCTTATGAACAAGCAAAGGAGAGCAGTCATTCAGTGGAGCATGACCATGAGGCCATTCTTATGGAGCTAATTATGAAAACATAACATATAGAATTGACAGGCAGAGCCAAGGAAGCAGTACAGTCTCTTCTATAATTGCCACAAAATGTAGATGACACAATAGACATTTCAAAAGAACGATTTTTCAATTAAAATCACATTGGTCGACAACTGATTGACAAAACTAGATGCATCCCTGCGGCTTACAAATTTAATTTACACTTTGTTTGAGCTTGAATAAATTGACCATATACGTAATCCAATATTATTTAATGATATCTTGGAAAAACTTCCAGTATCACAGCGCATATGCAACATTATCAGGATGCAAACAAAGATGAGCCAAAATTAGTGGTCTTACAAAAATGGTTAGACAAAAAGAGAAAAGCTGCTGATCAAGTCAAAAGAAACAACACTGATTATTTCGGATGATAAAAGTCAACAAAAACAGATAACGATCAATAATTGTTATTTTTGCAAGCTAAATAATCAGTATGTATCATCATGTGATAAATTTAAAAGCCTTTTGAAATGTGCAATTGGATTTGTAATTCATGTTTTAAACAAATAGCCGAAATAGACGGATTGAACATTGACAAGAAAATTAAAAGCTTGACTGAAGAGCGCGTTTAAGTATTGAAGTGGGATTATGAAAAAGATGTCTTTGCATTCAACCTAAAATTTCAATTAATTTATATTGATATTTTAACATTGATTAGTCGACCGACTAAACGTGAAATTCTAAAACTTACCATGTCCATTAATGATCCTTTAGGATTTCTTTCTAATGTCTTGATTGAAAGTGGTATAAACTTGGATGACAAAATAACAGAAGAACATTACATTATGTGGGAAAAATTATGTTAGAACATTGCCAGAATTAATGATTTATCCATTCCGAGTAAATGACGATATTAAATATTGCCATATGTAACGTACAATTGCACATATTTTATGATGCATTGAAATTGGCATATGCTTCGTGTGCATACAATTTGAGATTTGACAACGGACAACACGTTGAGTGTTCATTAATACTTTCCAAATCTAGAGTGGCCCCTCTTAAGCCGATGTCAATACCAAGACTTGAATTACAGGGTGCACTTTTTGCCGCACGACTCAGTAAGACAATTAAAGAAATAGTAAATATCAAAATCGATTAGACTTACTTATGGACAGATGCCGAGATTGTCTTATATTGGCTTAAATCGAGTAGAAAAAGATTTAAAGTCTTTGTATCACAAAGATTTGGCGAGATTTAAGAACTAACAAATATTAAAGACTGGAGATACGTACCGACAGAACTCAATCCTGCAGACGTAACCACAAAAATTCGAGAAATAGATTTTTCCTTAACAATTTCAGGGTTTATGGGACCACCGTATTTAAGTAAACCAGAAAATGAATGGCCAAAAGGAAAGTTGTCTTATGACTGCCAGGTTGATAATGAACAGTCGACAATAGAATACGTAAACGTTACTAGCAATGTAAATAAATTATAAATTATCTTGCCAGATCCTATACGATTTTCCAACTGGATGAGATATTTGAAAACAACTGCATGGATCTTGAGATACATTAATAGTTTAAAGACAAGCCCATTAGCAATGAGCTAATTTGAACAGAGATTGACAGTGCAGAAGACTTAATCCTCAAAAATGTCCAACGAGTGTTATGATAAAGAAATTAATTGTCTGTTAGCAAAAAAACCAATATAAAACATGAGTAAATTAAAATTATTTCTAATAGTTGTTTCGGAGAATGGACTATTAAGACTTAAGGGACATTTGGATAAAATTAGAGACAAAGACATTGATTATGATTCCAAAAATCCGATTAATTTATCCAAGGAACATCCAGTTACAATTAGTATTATCATGTTTCAAATTGTCACATCGGAACCGATACTGTAATAGCCAATCTCAGAGAAAGATTTTGGTTTACCAACTGTGGCAATACAGTTAAAAAGATAATTCGCAATTGTCAATATTGTAAAAATTAAAAAGCACTACCGCAGGTACCAAGAATGGGCCAACTACCTGATTGTAGAGTAACACCGACTGAACGACCATTCTTAAAAATAGGAGTAGATTATTTTGGTCCTATAGAAGTACTTGTTAACCGCAGTCATGTTAAACAGACGAGCGTTTTTTCACCGACACTTTTTGCTGAAAAGCTGTCAGTTGTCGTGTGAACACGCAAAATTTGACAGCGTCGGTCAAAAACCGATGCTCACCGATGGAAATAGAACACGTCCTATTTCATCGGTTGATTGCGTCGGTCAATGCTTGCCATTCAAACAACGTAAACACTGAACTTTTTTGGTATTTTTTGGTGCTATTCGCAAAAATAAGAAGTAATCAAATTGTGTAAAATGTCAACAAAAGTAAGTGTTAAAAACATAATTTTCATAAAATATTATATTATATATTAAATTTAAACAATTTTACAATATTTTAGAAGATTGTGTGGAGCCCGGACTCAATAAGCATGTTGATTGATGCTTATGAGCAGCATCCCAATCTATACGATCAGAGGAATTCACTATACCACAACAAGCACTGCCGCGGCGAATCTCTCAACTTAATTCTTGAGCAAATGCGGTTTTCGAACATATTCAAGTTGCCGACATTAAAACCAAGCTTGGAACACTGCGGAGCCAATACCTAGTGCTTCTAAAAAAGCAGGCAAGCTGCAACTCCAAAAGTGGAATGGGGACCTATGAAATGGTGAAGCATTTCTGGCTCGATAATTTGGAGTTTCTGAAGCCATATTTGAAAATTAAAGAAAAAAGAACTTCAAATTTTGATGTGAGTATAGTTTGCAAATTTATATGTTTACAAGTGTGCATAAAATTAACATGAACATACATATTTTCCACAGATTTCCAACGAGTCAGTCACATCGGACTCGCACGACTTAATCGAAGAAGAGTCTCAGCTTGAAACTTCCAGCTGCTCAAGCAAGATTGTTGGAGAGTCTGCTTTATCTGCCGAAAGCGTTTTAAAGACCGCGAGTGATGTGTTGGGTAAAATCAGAAAGAAGAAGCGCAAGTTCCAGCCTGATGTCGATTCGTTTGGGGAGCTTGTAAAATCGGAGATGGAGAGAATTGAAGACCCCAAGAAGCGCATGGAAATGCGAATGAAAATTCTCCAAACATTCTACGACAACTATTAGTCGATTTAATCTATAAGAAGGGCTTGTTACACTGGAAGCGAAACGACCGCGGAATGAAAACTGCATACATAATTTATATGGAGATTCTCATTCCGCGGTCGTTTCGCGTCCAGTGTAACTCGGCCTATAATATAGTGAATAGTAATCAAAAGATATATAATGAAATTAAACTTGTGATAAATGAATAAATCAATTTTTTTTTTAAATTGAACTTTTTAATTGCATCTGCCTGCCAAGAAACAGCTCCAGTGGTGTTAAAGAACTTCGTGAACTGCCCTCGCACGATTCTCGGCTGTTCCGCGCTTCTATTGCCGACTGCTGCAAGGCCTGTTAAGAGCTGGTTAGAGCGCCACTCTCCTGGAGTAAATTCCACTTCGTCCGTGTTCTCCTTATCGATACCCTCGATGTAGTGTGTCTCATGAGTCTTTAGAAAATTGTGCAAGATGCATGCCGCATACACAATTTTTTCAACTTTTTCGGCACTCAAGTTGATTGTTGTTTGGAACACTCGAAAACGATTGGACAATATCCCAAATGCATTCTCAACTACACGCCGAGCCCTGCTCAAGCGATAGTTAAAAATTTTATTTTCCGTTGTTGTTCGCTGTCGATGAGGTTTCATCAACCACCTTTGGAGCTTAAAAGCTTAATCTGCAATGATGACAAATGGCAGCTTATCACCATTCTCTTCTAATTCCTTTTCAGGCGGTATGTTGAGCATCTTCTGTTATTGCATTGGAAAGCGATGAGGCGTTGAAAACAGACGCATCATTCGCTCTACTAAATATTTAAAAGCGTTACCTGCAACTACTTCGTGAATTATAGAAGTTATCGCGGGACATAAGATACGAAACGCACATGAGAGACTTCTAAATGAGTCGCCAGTGGCCAGGAATCGCAGTGTGATTAGCAATCTGGTTTCCGCGGGAATTGCATGTCTCATTACAGTGTTTTGCTTCTCAATTTTGCTACGCAGCAAGCCCAGTAAATGATGATAGGTCTGTGGGTACATCCTATTAAAATAATAAAACGTTTCCACGTCCTCATACTGAAGCTACTTCATCATGAGTTCTGTAATGTCCTTTCCTTGATCGCGTCGTTGCAACCAAAGTCGACTCCATACAGTGCGCGGAGTTTTCATTTTCTTCGTAATTTTGCGATCCACAGTAATTGCACTCACTGCACTCACTACCGCAGTCACAATAGACACAATTTCCTCGTCCGAACTCATTATTTAAATTATTAAATATTTTAATGTTTGTGTACGCAAACTAAAATTGTGTTGAGTGTGACCAACTTCTGTGAGAAAAAAAACCGAAGGGATTTTGGTGTGAACACCGATGCGAAAATTGTGAATGCCAAAATTTACCTTCGGTGAAAAAGTGTCGGTGAAAAAACGCTCGTCTGACCGGGGCTTAAGCGTTATGGAGTTATTTTGACTTGTATGGCTATCCGTGCAGTCCTTCTCGAGATAGCTGAAGATTTATCCAGCAATGCTTTCATGCATGTCTTCCGACAATTTTCCGGTCGTCGTGGAGTACCAGAGGAGATATTCCGACAATGGGACAAATTTTACCAAAGCAAGCAAGGATATTAGTGAGTTGACATCACAATGGCCAATTAACGAGCTGACACAGCTTGGAGGAGCTTGGGAAAGTCTTATTCAATCAATCAAGAAATATCATTCATTTATGTTAAAAGAACGTTATCCCAAAGAATATGTTTTAAGAACTTTATTCTGTGAAATAGAATTTATTATGAATAGCAGACCTCTTTTGTATATCCCAGCAGATTCAATTGAATCAGCACCTTTGACGCCAAAAAATATTTTAATAGGCCCGAATTTCCGAGATCCATTTTACGCTATTGCTACCGACGTTGATTTGATTTGTATTAATAACTGGAAAGCGTCTCAGCGATTACCAGATGTATTTTGGCAGAAAGAATATCGACAATATCAGAAAATGGTCAAAAGATCAAGAAATTATTCAAGATGGTGATGTTGTGCTGATTTTGGATTCAGACTTGCCAAGAAATTGTTGGCCAAAGGATGGCCGTGTAAGAATTGTAGACATTAAGACTCAAAACGGGTATTTATAAGAGATCTGTTGTAAAACTGTTGGAAAAAGTCTCAAAGTGTATTCGATATCATATCGATAATGAATAATTATGTTTATGTTAATTTAAAGTTGTTTAACATATTGAAATCGACAGTTATAAGTTTTTGGTATATTTTGATTTGAAGCAAGTTGGCAGAGATAATTAAGAAGTTGATGAAATAAGACGTGAACGACGACGCGATAAGGTTTAAGAGAAAGAAATGAAAAGACACGCGCAAATGCGCAATATATTTAAATAAAGTGTATTATAATTTCAACTAGAGGTGGAGAACTATCGATAGCACTATCGCCACTATCGATGGTTTGGCACTATCGAGCCACTATCGATGGCAGCAGACACCTTCGATAGTGGCCCATCCACTATCGATAGTGCCGTCGATAGTGCGCTTCTTACAACCCTAAAAAATTTTTTCGCGCACTTTCTGTGTCGGCGCCAATTGCAAAATATCGAGGAAAAATTTAAAAGCAAGAAAAAATAAATTAAATTAATATGGATCGCTTTTTAAATCTGGGTATGTTTACTATATTATATACATAAGTGTTTTGATCTATAATTTGTTAAATTTAAGGTAAACGTCGAGTGTCTTCATCAAGTGCCGACAAGCCGGACTGTGAGTGCTCCTCCAGCACAAACTCAGATTTGGAACCAAATCGACAGAGTAACAAAAAGAAGTCGAAAATTTCACATGTTTGGAAATATTTTAAAAGGTCCGACGACAAGAAATATGCCAAATGTCTCGATTGTGGCAAAGAATACAAGACAAGCGGCAATACATCTAACTTGCACGACCATTTAAAAAGGTTCCATCCTGGCGTGGAAAGTAAAAGCACACAAGTTGTACGTGCTGAGAGGAACGACATTGCATCTACAAGCAGCAGTTGCAGATCGAGCATGAACTCTGTGGCGTATTACTTTAAAAGAGCCGTCGTGTATGATTCAAATTCTAAAAGAAAGACCGAGATAGATAAAGCTCTAACTGAAATGGTTGCCAAAGATGTGCAGCCCTACAATATTGTAGAAAACGAAGGGTTCGTGCAATACACTCATGTATTGGATCCTCGGTATAAATTACCCAGCAAGACGTACTTTATTGTTTTCGTTTCATTCTTTTATTTTTAAATCGTAACTTAGTTAAAATAAAGCATAATTTTATTATATTTTCTTAAAAAAAAATTTTTTGTTGGGCTATACTATCGAGCCACTATCGATGGCACTATCGACACTATCGATGGTTTGTGAAAAACAATCGCTCGCTATCGATGGCGCCGACTATCGATAGTTCTCCACCTCTAATTTCAACAAGAGTTTTTTATTAAATACACGGCGATCTGGATGAGCGACACAAAAAGGGATTTGGAAACGCATCTACCGACAACAAAATATCGAGCGTCCGATATAATATCGAGTATTCGATATTCCTTCAAATCTAGCTACTTTTTCGAATAGAAAACATATTTTTGTAAGTTTTTAGATCATATTTATCTATCTTCATCTATTTTTTTTTTCGATTTCCCAGAGAATGAAATTCATCCACATCGAAATTCATATGTACATAGTGCATACATATGTATTTCTCTTTAGTTAAGTCAAGTGTAAATCATGTTCATGTTGAGGCATGCTACGGGTGTTAATTAGTGCTGAGTCACGTTAGACAGACTGTCAGTTGTTGTACACAACATGAAAACGCACAAACAAGCTAGAATATTGTTATTTCTCAACACAGTTCGCCTTCGTGTCACGAGTGAAGTACACGGAATACACGCCCATCTCTAGTGGTGAGGTTTGAGGCCTTGGCAATTAAGAACGCCTTGAAGCGGCAGCTGCCACTGAGTTGCTCAAGTGTGTGTTGCATATTTTAAGTTGTCCCAACAATGAGGCAAGTTGTTGTTGCCGTTTCTACTGTTTGTTGGCCGTCGTGTCGGCAAAGGCGGTCAAAAGGCCGTCAAGTGTCGTGCCAAGTAACATCTGAACTGGCAACGACAATAGCAACAGCAACTGCAACAACAACAATAAGTGCACATACATATGTGTTGCACATTTCGCATGCAACAGCAAGGTGACCGATTCCACGAACCATGGGCGTGGTCAGGTGCGAATGTTGCCCCAGGCTGACACTTCGGACTCCGAAGGTTTTTTCACTTCAAGAGGTTTTTCGAGTTATTTGCACTTCACAGGCGAACAGATGCAGAGAGAAGGAAAAAAGTAAATAAGAAAAATCGAGGATAACGCCAAATGACGGGAACTTAAGAGCAAAAAGAGACAGAAAGGATAGAGGTAGAGAGGCGAAGAGAGGAAAAGAAAGCGACAGCGGGATAAGAAAAACAGATTTACACAATAAAACTTAAAAAAAAAAAGGAAAACATTTGGAATGCGTCTAATGCAATACGCTTTGCTATCTTCAGAAAAAAACTTAATTTAACTGGACCAAAAATTTCCATACACCCAAAGATGGAAACTTAAACACTCACAGAAATGCATGGACATTACAATATTGATTTGCTAGCTTTTTTAAACATATCTACAGGACAATGCCTTGCCATATTTAGATCTAATTTTAAATGTAACTTTAATTTTAAATGTAAAATGAGATTTTAAACTATCAAAAATTTTCAAAATTATATTTATGAATTAAATATTTTAAATGTAAATGTATAAATTAAAATGTCTGGGAGTATTATAAAAATATTAATTGTTCGTACATTTTTACAAGGTAAGGGGAAAGTACAAAAAACCAAACATGATTTGATAGATTCGATTGATTTCGGCTATGGACTCGATAATTGACCCCGTTAATATACAATACTTACATTACATTACAATACATTATACATTATGCTATCCTAAATAGATATTTAATGTTATCAATTTAAAATGTGATTGATTCGCAGATAACCGAGCGCCAGGAGCAAAAAAAGAACCACCAATGCAAGATGAATTCGGAGCACACAATGCAGATGCCATCTGGGCCGCCGCCTCCATCGCAGAGAAGTACGGGCGGCGACTTCAGCGGGGAGAGGGAGAGTTACGGGTCGGCCGGGAGCATGGGATATGGAACCACCCCGAACTCGTCCAGCAACAGTTACGCTTCTTTTGGCGTTCTATCGACACTATCCACAGGAGCAGGGACTCCCGCATTGCCGTTGCTTTTGCCCGCGCCGCCTTCCACCAGCACGTTCAAGACGACGACGATTTCGATGCCGACATCAACGGCCTCGACGACGCCCACGCCATCCCCCCTAATCCCAACAATGTCGTTGCCAATGCCGATGCCAACAACGACAACAACGGTGCCCCAGCCGCCAACAATGATCCCCATGTCGATGACAATGTCGCTGACGACGCCAACATCGCTGCCAACGCAGCTTTTGCCGATGCCGACGCTGGAGGACATTGAAGTGGCCACACAGCAACCACCGCCACCACCAGCCGGCATACTTAAATATCCAACACCATCAACCGTTGGCTATGTCAGTGAACTCTTGGCACCGCCATTGGCCACCAGCGCCAGCAGCTCCATCAACAGCAACTGTGGAACGCTCAAGAGCAATGCCAAACTGTTGCCGCTTCAACTGGTTGCTACCACGGCACCCTCCCGCAAGGAACCCTCCCTGCCGACGACGTCTTCAGTCGCCTCATCGCAATCACAGCAGCGTCAGAGGCGTCAAGGCTGGTGCGCCTGCTTCGGCTCCGGTCCGAGTTCATCCGAGGCCAAGACACCACCGGGCTATGCCACCAAGTCCAAGAAACGCAAACCAGCTACACAGACTGTCTGGTCTGCGCTCCTCACAAATCTCGGCATCTGCATGCTTCTGTTGGCCTATACACTACTTGGTAAGTATTCCGGCTCACCTGAGCAGGTCTTACAAATTCTAAATCTATTTAAGAGTCTTGCAAATGCACTTACCTGAAACTGAATTTCGTCCCTGAACCGCAGTTGTTCTCTTCGTTTTGAAGACACTCACGCTTGTAAAGACAGCACTGTAACTAATCACTGCATATTTAATTCTCTCTTCATTCAATACTTACACTATCATTCTCTTTCTTCACCACAGATACTCTCCCCTCACAGTTAGTCTCCTTCTTTTAGAAGTGCTCACTCTCTATACACATCACTGTATACCAGGGATTAAAACCTTAACCGAAACCGTAACCTTTAACCGATTAAAACCGATTGAAATTTGTAACCGTAACTGAAACCGTAAGCGAAAAAATTTTTTTCCGCTGTACCGAAACCCATTACCCGAAACTCGTTAAACCGGAATAGCCGTTTACTAACCGATTCATTTATAAGGGTTAATTTCGGTTCTGGCCGTAGCATGAGGTAAAATCATGCTCAAATTTACATTGCGAATGGAAATTGATTGATTTTTGACAAAGTTATGGCAGTTCGAAGTTATTAAAAATCAGTAAAATCAAAATAATCTAAATTGTTTAAACCAAATAAACCAAATTTATATGAGATCAAATTATAATATTCCAGTAACCAGATAACATAATTTTCCAGACTAAAAAGAGCATTAAGTCTTTTTTCATGTAAAGCCATGAATAACGCTTCTTATTTTGGTCAACCGAAAACCATAAGTTTTATTTTTTTTGTGAACCGAAACCAAACCGGTAGTATTAAACCGAAACTTACAAAAAACCGATAACCATTACGAAACCAATATTCCAAGATTTTGCACAACTGATAACCGAAAACCTTAATTCGAGCATAACCGAAGCCGTAACTGAAACCGATATTCGTTTCGGTTTTAATCCCTGCTGTAAACAATCGATACATCACTTGTTTAAAATTGTTACTTAGTTGGTCTCCTCCTTTAAATCAAATGCTGATGTCCCAACTCGCAGTAGAGTTCTTATGTATTGATTCTCTCATTTGATCGCAGATGCTTGATCATTTCAATCGTACAAAGACTGATTTACACTTATATAGACGCCACTGTGATCAATCAGGGCAAAGGTAATCAAATGCAGCAATTCAAGTTCTTCTGCAGAGCGTTGTCAATTGATTACACCTTAAACAATTGATTTTCTCTTCTCAATCGTAGGTATACATAGACGCCACTCTGATCCATCAGTGCAGTATGTGGATCTAAACTTTTACAACTTCTCTCAATTTCTGTTCAATCGTTGCAGTTAAACCTCTCATTTAACAAAACTTTGATGTGCTTTCTAACTTCATCACAGCTTTCAAAATTGATTTCTTCCTATCAATCTGTGATCAATCGCTCTAGAACAATCTCTCTCATGTATCTCAAATTTAATTTGTACTGCTAATTTCCATTTATATTCACTGTGATTAGATAGACCCTTCTTTATGTTATACAATGTTATCTTCTCAGAACTTAGGTTAAGTATCTTAACGAACGGAAAATCTATTGATAGAAAATCAATTAATTGGATATTTATAAAGATCATCGTTTTTTAATGATAGTCTCTCAAAGAAACTTTTAAATTTTCAAATTCTTAGGTACACATTTCAGAAAGCAACAAGGTTTCCGAATGTTTTTCTTTAAGATTCACAACTTGACCAGGAAAAACGAATTTATAAAGATTTCTTAGTCAAAATCACTCAAGATTAAAATTACTGATTTTAGCATGAATTCTTCAAGTACAATTTTATGATATATTTGTTAAATTAAGATGTATATAAGAATCATATGACAATGAAAATCCGATATCGCCGATCTATTGAATCCCGGATTTATTTCAGTGTAGTCTCTCACCTTTTGCATGTTGTTTCAACGGAAAGCTCAATTATGTACTGTGGTCTGTTAAGTTATTTATTATGTGGCTGAAAGCATTCCTCAACTAATCAACCAGCATAGACAATTAATTAAAAATTTTTTTTAATTATTTATTATGGTTAAGTTGGCCAATATCTATTGATTAGGTTAAGTCGAGTTTTTTCGCTCGATAAACACATTTTTAATGAGTTGAGCTCATTTGTAATGTGTTCTGTGCATCAAGAGTCGATGTGCTCATTAAAATTGGACATCTGTAGAGCTTAGCTTGATTAATTGTCAGCATATAAAATAGCATCAGTTGTACAAACATTGTGTTGTTGTTGTTTTTCTATCATTGTTCTTGTTTCGACTATGTTAACTAATTAACGCAGCATTTTCAGGCATTTCCTTTTTCCTCTTTACAATTGGTTGCTTTCTCTTGCTTTGTGTGACTGTTGTGTGTGTGTGTGTCTGTGTCTGTGAGATATAGATGTAGATATAGATACAGATAGAGATACTCTCAGACGTTGTAGTTGCAGATACCTAATGTATCTTGTCACAGTTTCGACGTTTAAATTAACAACAACAGCTACAACAATGGCTAAGAGACGCAGCCGCAACACGACAACGTGACAAATTTAATTAATCATTTTCCCGGGCCAGAAACAAAACGCCAAAAACGTTCCATCGGCCGCGAGACTCCTGCTTCCTCATACTGCCTGGCCACACGGCCGAGAAACTTATGCGGCAAAATTTTGTGTGGCATACTTTTGTGCCTGTCATGTTGCAGGGGCATGTTACTCACATTAGAAACCAGAAGACGGCTGCCTCGACATGACGGCCACGGAAGTGACAGGCTGCGAGACAAAAATGACAAAATAGGCAGCCCGGTAACTCGGCAACTCGACAAGTCGACAACTCGGCAGTAGAAGTATGCAAAAAGCAACACATGTGCCACGTCAAATACTTTAAACAAATCGAATCGTCTACGCACTTGAGATGCGTCCCCAAAAACTGTTACTTGTAACGAATCACTTGTGTCACTGAATCTTCATAGCAACTTTTGCTTAGATCTTTTGGATGTTATTTAAACTGTTAATTGTAACGAGTCACGGATGACAAGTCACTGGTAACGAGTCACTTGTATTACATTTGTTAAGATCTTAAAAAGTTCAGTAGGCAATTAGAAAGTTTATCAAACTGCTAACTTGCCGACTTGCTAACAAGTCACTGATGACAAGTCGCTGAAAATAATCTCTGATAACAAGTCACAACATTTTCATGCATTTTACCTATATTACTTATTACTTAAATACTTTAAAGTTCACTTCGAACTTCGTATGCTTCCTAAGCTGATACTTTTAACGTGTTATTTGTGTCTTATTATCAAGTTTTAACCGATTCACTGAATTTCCGTTCGGTAACTTTTAGCTAAGATCTTCCAAAACTTCAGTTGTATTCAAAATGTTTCACAAAATGTGTTAAGTAACGAGTCACGTTGTTCCATTCAGTTTTCCATGCACAATTCGTGAATTCACTATTTAAAACTATTTGTTGTATTATAAACAAAGAGGAAACCTGATATAGAAAAATCGTATTTTCTGTAACTTTTAACAATATTTATTGGAAGAAGAACACTATAAGAAGAGACTCAACGAATAATTAAGTATACTTAGAGTAATGTTATTAATATAAGAACGAAATAATTGACTTCTAAGTGGTCCTGAATCGATGAATATGTCGTAATGTCGTGTTGCTTTTAAACAACTAATTGAAATATCTGGCAAAGTAATAGACAATATATGTATATTGTCACAGCATTTGTTCATCTCCATGTATGAACTTATGTGAGGATGTGTGGGTTTTGTCTGTATGTGACAGCTGCGCAAAAAGTTGGCCATGTTGCCTTGTTACAGGAAATCATCAAATGACACAAACAATTATTTAACTTTCGCTAGACAACGTGCGTGAGTTTGTGACGTCAAAATACTCGCTCATGACAGCTGCCGATGTGTGTGCGTATATGGTATACATATACATATGTATATGTATATGTATGTATGTAATATGGTATATAGAATGTTATGTGTATGTTCCCATTTTGCGTGCATTTAAACGCTTCAACAAAAGTTTCAAGTTGGCCAAACACAAAAACAGCAGCAACAATTACTCCTTTTGTTCCATCTATCGTTTGGTCAGAACACTCCCCCCACTCGTGTATTATTTTTAACTTTGACATATGTTGGCTTTTGCCGACGACATCGACTCATCATTTCCCATAACATCCCATAACACACACAAATGCTAAAGTTACAGGGAATGTAACAGACAAAACTTTTCAAAAACTTGACAAAATGCCGCTATAACGACATATCTGTGTGTGTGTGTGTGAGATGTGGGTGTGGGTGTATTGGTTGATCAACATTCACATTAAATGACTGACAAGACATCAGCATGAAAATTCACACACAACCTGAAAAGTTCTTGATGTGGGAAAGCAGAAGGGGAATCCATCATGAGCACAAACTTGATTTGACCCATCGCCTTTTATTAGGCGGAAAGGCGTTGCTTTGAGACCACGCCCATTTTACAGTCACTTATGCGACAGCAGACAGTAAATTCACATTGTTCACATCATGACACAAATGCCAATTTCTAAAGATTTTCGCATCACTTCAATAACTGTTCGAACCAGAACGAGAAGCTCAGGGAGCAATAATTACAGCGAGCAGATTAACTTGAATAAACTATGTGAAATGCTAAAATGATTGAAAGAAGACTATGGACATCCACACATACTTATAGGAAAACGAGAAAACTTTGAAAATATTTTACATTTGATATCTAAAATTCTTAGTTTTGTGAGAAAAATACCAATTTAAAGCAAGGCTGCAAGCCATCAACATTTTTGTAAATGTTCGGTTCGGTTAAAATCATAGAGCAAGACTTATTTCGGTTCATGAATCGGTTTACATACCCCCTGAACCCAAGGTTTGGGTTCGAATTTTGGTTAAATTTAATACAACAAAATATTTTTATTCTTTTTGAACTTATTCTTGATTATTTAAGCCAATTGAATTTATTATTCCAAAAAATATGAAATTTGTTTATAATCAAAATTAATTGAAAAATTGAAATTGACGTATCTTTTTAAGATTTTTATTCGAAGTCTCAAATAGTTGTGTAATATTTGAAAAACATAAAATTAATGTAATAATTTATTATTGAACTAAACCTTTTATTTTAGAAGGTGGTTCGGTTCAGATTCGGGTTCGCAGGGTTCGGTTCAATATACGGTTTGGTTGGGCTGATTTTAAATCAATTCGAAAAAAAAATCGTCGAGCACCTAAATTTTTAAAATTAAATAAAACATCTTGATTGTAAGATTGTCTAGTACTATAGGAATCTTTAAAAGTTGATAAAAAAAAAATGATTGCAGTGCATACGACGCAATGCATGACACTTGTCCAATTTCTGGGGCCATTTGGTAGAAACAAAAACCTTAACTGACCGCAAGACTGTCCCCAAAAGGCAGACAAAACAAATGAGTTGCCGTTTCTTATTTGAATGCCGACACTTTAGTCATGGCAGTCACTATTATAGTTGTTGTTGTTGTCGTTGTTGTGTCAAGTCTCATGAGTGTACTCGTAATGTTGTTGGCTCTATTTGCAGGCTCCTTCATATTCCTGACCATTGAGAACGAGGACTCGGCATTGCTGCATCAACAGCACACGCTGGCATCCACGAAGCGCAACATGGCAAATGGGAACAGCAATGGTATCTATCAACAACAAAGGTCGCCGCAGCAACAGCAACCACAACAGCAACAACAACAGCAACAACATCAGCAACATCATCAACAACACGGACAGCACATAGACAATGATACGATGGCCGCTGCAGTTGCCCAGGGTCAGGATTTGGCTCATGAGAGAAATAATGGCGTCTATGGCCCGGCATCGAATGACTTTGTTTATGGCATAGATGAGACAGATCTGGATGGAGCGGGTGTTGGGCAGGCACAGTTTGCCCTATCGCCGGATACTTATGATGTACGACAGCGGACCATTGAGAATATCTGGGACATAACCGTATCCCTCAATATACTGTACAAAGAGAATTGGACAAAGTAAGCAGTAACTCAAGCATTCTTACGTTTATCTTACACACAATTTTATTTCACACTCCCGCACATATACACTTACAGATTAGCCGCCCTTGAAATTGCCAAGTTTCAAGACCAATTAATCAAGAGACTGAACGAGGATGTTATGCTGCAATTATCACTCGACGATGTGGCCAACGGCCATACTAGACCCGGCTCGGCAGGACCATCATCATCATCATCATCATCGCCGGGCAACAATCCGGCCACGGAAGCAGTGCTTTTGCACACCCACTATCATCATCATCGGCTTGCCGGAGGCGGAGTGGGAGGGCCACCACATGAGTGGAATTTTGCTAAAGCGTTTTTGTATTCGCTGACCGTTTTGACCACAATTGGTAAGTGCCACTCGCCAAACAACCATACCGTGTAAGACAGAGAAAGACAGATAGAGAGAGAGAGAGAGAAAAATAGCGAGAGAGAGGTAACGAGTGAGCGAGTGCCATTACAAGTACTCGTATTGTGCTGTTGACCATAAATTTTATGTTCCAACCAACGGAAATTTGTTTTACTTGAATGGCGCACTCAGTGCTCTTGTTTCCAGATAGCCCCGGAATGAGGCTATGACCCGTCCACCTTTTGACATCAACCGTAACCACAAAAGCCAGCTGGCAGGCAGGCTGGCAGCACGCTAAATGATCGATGAGCAGGCATAATCAACTGCAGCGAAATTCGAACTCTCCAGCTCATCGAGATTCCTGGTAAATTAACTAATGAAATGGCGAACGAGAAACTACAGCGAGTTGCGATAATAAATGACGAAGCAAGTAAACGTTACGAGAAGTCGTAGAACCAGAATAGCCAAATTAAGTTGGCAGAGGGAGCAGTAGAGCGAGTAATTTTAAGGAGCATTTCCAACGAGTAATTTCAAAAAGTAGTTTTATGGAGTAACGGGCAGTTCTAGCAAGTATGTGTTGCAAGTAATTCCAACGGGTAATTTCAACACGTAATTCCAATGAAAAACCACATCAGTTAGCGAGTAATTCCGTAGAATGACTCCAACGAGAGTCTAGTGCTGGTATTTCCACGCCGAGTAGCTAAATCGTGTACCTCTTATGAGAGTTTTAAATGAGTAGCCATTTCGAGTTATTACAACGAGTTGATAGAGTGAGTAGCTAATACGAGTAACTCCAAGAAGCCAGAACGAGGGGCAATAGTGAGTGCTAGTAGCCACAGCGAGTAGCCACATTGAGTGGCCACAACGGATAGACACAGCGAGTAATCACAGCGAGTAGCCACAGCAAGTAGCCACAACGATTAACCAAAACGAGTAGAGATAAAGAATAACCACAGCGTGTGGTCACATCAAATAGCCACAGCGATTAACCACAGCGGTTGCCGCTTCAAATACCCGTAGCGATTAACCACATCGAGTAGTTACAGCGAGTAGCCGCATCAGATAGCCACAGCGAGTAGCCGCATCAAAAGCCAGAGCGATTGACCACAACGAGTAGCGACAGCGAGTATCCACAGCGAGTAGTCTCGGAGAAATAGCCACACATCAACTAGCCACAGCGATTAACCACAACGAGTAGCGACTGCGAGTAGCAACAGCGAACAAGCGAAAGTAACCACAGTAACCTTAACGAGTAGTCGCCTGATAAGACCCATTGAGAATTTAATGACTAAACAACTTTGTATTTTATGCGATTGTGGTGCATTTCTCCGGTTAAAGCCACACAAAGACGTTAGGTGAGATTTACTAATTTCATCAACAGTAATAGCCAATATCTGTGCGTGGGAGAGTGTGAGTCCATTCGCAATGCAGTCCAATGGCAATCGCTGCTAGCATTCGATAAACGTTTAAAAAATGTTTTTATGAATATCTAGACAATTTGCATGAATCTTGTTGTCTTATCGAGAAGATTCTCATCTGTCATTTGTGTGCTCATGTGAAAAGAATATCTTTCAATTGCCAGTGTCACACACACAGAGACAAATACCGACACATATACATACTCGCACACACAAACGCAGACGAACCTCAATTTAAAATTATACCATACTAGGGGCTCCGCCCCTGCTCGCTTCGCTCGACAACCCCGGCTCGCTTCGCTCGCGGAAATGAAATTTAATTAATAATGTTAATAAAGTTTAGTCAAAGTAACCTTTAGTATGAGTTTGGTTGTGATTTCTTAAGAAAGAAAAACAATTTTCATACTAAACGATAATTTGTATTAGATTGTTCCTATGGCAGCTATATGATATAGTAATCCGACTTTGCCCAAATTAGGTAAGAATGTTACAGACAGTCCGAAACATATATTCTGTATGTTTGGTTAAGATATCTTAATTTATATAATATGATGAAATATCTCAGAAAATAAAAAGTCGTACAAAAACTTGATTTTTGACCGATCTTTCCTATGACAGCTATATGATATAGTTGGATGATTTGAACCAAGAAAAGGAGTCAACATTTTAGCTGCCTTCGAGCTTTGCAGTTGTCTGAGTTCCCAGGCCCTGTCAAGTGCTGGCGTCTGCTCTTTTTTTTTTTTTTTTTTTTTTGTTGTTGTTGCTGTCGATGTTGTCCTTGTTGTTGTTTCTTGGTAATTTTATAGCTTCACCCACAAAAAACAAGCCGAAAGTCAAATATTGATAGAGCAAAACAACAAACGAAGCTATTTGCTTAGCCCGAACGGCCAACACACACACACACACATAGAGAAAGAGCATAAGTATAAGAGAGAGAGAGAGAGAGAGAGAGAGAGATATGCCCTAGCATAGAAACGACTTTCCACTTGTGAAAATGCTATAAAATAAAATTTGCAAAAATTTTCTGCTGATCTTGGCAGTTCATGCAAAGGCCGGCAAGCAAATACGCCCCAAAAACTCCTCCTTCCATCCCAAAGTCAAACCCCAATCGTAGGCCCAAAAAAAAGCTGCCCTGCTGCATGAAATGCTCCACAATGTCAGAAGTAGTGGTGGGGGTAGTATTTTTACCCAAGAGTAATAGTAGTGGAAGGGGGAGGGGGAGTATTGTCAGTTTGCAATTGCGTTAGTCAGCAGGCTGCTTGGGACATTTGTATTAACATGACTTTCTGCCTTTGCCAGTCGGCTTATTATTATTATTATTATTGTTTTGCGGCTTTCAATGGACGTTGGCAGGGTGTGTTAGTGGTGCACAGGGGAGGGACGGGGGAGGGGTGCTGCGATGGGTGGTGCAAGTATGACCATTGTTCTTGGACAAACGCCCACAAAAATCGTGCGAGCACCCAACAATATGATTATTATTATTGGCCAGCTCACGACTAAGCCACTTTCTAGACACACACACATACACACACACACACACGCACACACACCCACATCCAAACACATTTATATTTATAAATGTATATATACATATACGTATGCACACTCTATGTACAAATGTATGTGTAGATTTCTCGTTGCTCTATGATTGTCTTGGGCATAAATGGGAATTTATAGGCGGTTTGCTTCCTCAGTCTCGATTTTAACTTCAGGCTCTGGGCTCTAGCACAATAAATAGCCAAGCTTCGGGGCAATCCCTGGACAGCAATAAGACAAGTAATTTAGTTGCAAAATAATTTTAAATTTCATTTTCCATTTTCACAGCACTCACTATCATCAATTGCGCATCTTGGGACAGTCGTAGAGGAGTAGGAATATAGGGAGAAGAACTCCTAGTCCTGGCGATTCCTTTTTATGTGTTGCCATTTTGTGCTTTATGGTTGTCATGCGGACTCGAACGATGCATAACCAAACACCATCGATATCAGCATATTATGTTGCTCTGGCTTTTATGAACATCGACATAAGCGCTTAAGTTGGAGCCAAGTGAATTGGAATATTTATGCACACGATAGAAAAGTCGATAGTGCGAGTTAATGCAATAGTTTAGTCAATAGTTTCTTTTCAAGTTTCCAAAGTCTAATTGAGGGTGCAGAAAGACTCATAAATCATGCACTTAAAAACTAATTGAAATTAATTCCATATGTGTACGTGTATGTGTTAATTCGATAGATTATTCAATAGTTTGCTGAGGAATTGTTTAAGCCAAACTGTGAATACAAATTAAAGCTTTTGCTTTTCACATATTCCAAATAAACTCAAATTAGTTCTTAGAAGATTGATGCTTTACTAGAATTCAATTATTCAATAGTTATTTCAAGAATTGGATGTAGAATTCTCAAAGTCGGCTTAAAATTGTAACATATATAATTTTCTTTGAAAACGAAACAGTCTTTCAATTTATACGATTGTTTGAGTAATTTGATAGTTTATGCAAAAGTTTTAAATTAAATTCTCTTAAATATTTCAACAGTTCTTTTCTGAAATTTAAATCATTCTTTGTCTGATCGTTTTAATGTGATATTTGCAACCCACATTTGAGCATCACACATTATTCGATAGTATGAACAAAATTAAAAGTTTAGTAAATTTTTACATTGTACTCGATACTCTACTCGGTATGAGTAAATACAATAGTGCATTAAATAATTAACATAAAATTTTAGAAGCTAAATTAAAATGCAGTTTAATAGGAAACGAAAAACATTTGTGATTATTTAGCAAATGCTTGGATAACTCAAGCAAAACATCAAAGCTTACGAAAACTCGGTACAGTAAAGCACTTAGTTTTATGCTTAAGCTTTCTCACTTAGCATTTTGTGAGCTTTTATATCGCTCTTATTTTGTAAATTGATTATATTCTCAGTAAAAACCCAATTAAATTCATTTTCAAATATATTTGAATTTACCTCGGCGTATTTGAATTAACGTAATTGAATTACCCATAATATTTATAACAATTTTATAGCCGTACGTGTATATTTATATCGATATTATTACAGATCCAAAACACTCCCCGCTGTTCAATCAGCGTCTATTAACAAAATGCTCTTATCAAATGTGGGTCGACCCATAATTTGGAGGGTGTGTGTGTGTGGATCTAAATATTGAAATCTTTCAATAACTTTCAATAAAATATGTAGATGCCTCAATCCCAGCCACGCCTCTTCCCCTCACCCGCATCACACTTTACTGGCAAATTGACAGCGCGCCAGCTGAGTTTTACAGCTCGAGCTTGAGATTTAGCTACAGCTTTGGTTTCAGCCTTGGTTTCGGGTCAATGCCAATATTATTAGCTCCCAGCAAGTGAGCACCTACTGTGCACATACAGATGTTGTACAGATACAGATACAGATACAAATATAAATTCAGATACAGATACAAATACAGATACACAAATTTAGCATGGGTCTGTCGTCTACTTTGTGACACATTGACATTTTGCCTCGACTCAAATATATTTTTGGGTGTAATGTTAGCCTAAGCTTTGGCCCTAAAGCAAAATTTGACCAATTGCTGAGCTCTTGTCAGTTATTGACGACTTCCAGTTCAATTCTACTTCACTTTGTCAGTTCGTCAATCTGTCAATCAGTGCATCAATCAGTCAGTCATTTCGTCAGCAAGTACATGTGATTTTATATTGATTCAATTTATTTGCAACGTGAATTTTATGCTGTGTTTAATGTCCTGCGCCCACAAGTAGACAACATTTCCTCCTACCTTCATCCTCTTCAACACGCAGCCTCAATAAAAAGCCAAAATACATACTACATGCCTGTCACGGTTATAAACCGCCCCATAGCCACGCCCACTGCGCAGCTTTGCCAGCAATATCCTGCGGCAATGCTACGGGCATAAAAATACATCAAGCGCCAACAATTAAATTAAGAAATTTTCAATTTATGCATGAAACACCTGACGACGATGATGACGTCTCTGCCCCATAACGGTATTGTGTATAAAGGCGGTTGTGCCACACCGCTGTCAACTCCTTACTAACCGTCAGCTGGCATACATAAAGGTATATGTATAACATACATAACTACGTTCATATGTGGTCTACATTCGAGAGCTTGTTAGGCATTTTTATTACCTCGGTTCCGCTTAATTATTTTCGCCAATATGTGTGCGGCCGTAAAACAAAAGTTGTGGCCGGAACAGCGGGTAGTGGGTAAGGTAGGGGATAGAAGAAGGGTGTAAGTTGAGTAAGGTATTGAATGGAATATTGTAAATGATTTGACACATACGTGCGGCTCATTTCGGTCATGTCAATGCGTAATCTGCTTCAAGAATTTATATTTGCAATTGAATGCAATTCCTGTTCCCGCTCTCTAGCCTTCATCTCTATATCGTTGTATGTCTAGCGTTAGTATTTGAAACTTTGACAGCTCTTTCTCTCTATCCATTACAAGCCATATCTGTCTCGATTTTAGTCTGTATGAATATATCTTCCACAAAAAACTGCTTGACAAAGTAAAAGTCTAGTGACGAAAGGGTTTTCCTGCCCCGAAATTTCTGATATCCCATTTTGTGACGAACAATATTAAATTTAATATATAAATTATCAAAAAAAAAGTTTGGCATTCGGCACCTTGCGCAAAGGGATCTCGATTCTGTATACCTAAAAATAATTTTAATGCGCAGTCCCGAATGCCAAACTCTCTTTTTCTCAGATCTCTTCATAGCTCAAGTCCATGCTATCCCACCGACAGGATTTTCTTTACATCCGCTTTCTCTTTCATTTATGCCATATCTCTTATCTGCTTTCGCAAAACTATCACTTGATTTCTCTCTCTCTTTATCACTTACCTTTTCTCCTTGACCCACTTTATGTTTTTACTTTCTCTTTTCCCCCCTTATCCCGTTTCATTTGTTTCTCTCTCTCTTTCTTTTTTAATTTTCCACTTCCTCTCTCTCCTTTAATGTCGGTAAATATTCGACCGTGTGTTCCGATTTTCACCAAATTTTAATATTATTTTAATTTGTTTAAATATATCCATGAACTTGAGAGTATTGACAAAAGAAGAAACGGAACATTTTTTCATAACATGTCAACCCTGCTCTCTACCTTTCTTTGGACTTTCCTCTATCTCTACCTTAAAGTTTTCTCTAATCACAACTCTCTGTCTCTGTCCCTCTTTTTTTCGCTATTTGATCGCTTTTCTAAAATTGTTCTTGAATATTTAAGGTTATGGCAACATTGCACCTCGTACAGCGCTTGGACGGATCGTGACGGTAGCCTATGCCTTCTTTGGAATACCCCTCACTCTGGTCTATCTGAGCAGTACCGGCAGCATTCTGGCCAAGGTGGCGAGAGAGGTGTTCTCCAAGGCGCTGTGCTGTTGCCTGTGCTCCAACTGTGGCTACTGTTGCTACGATGAGAAGCGGATGGCGGAAAAGGAGCGAAGAATGAAGAGGAAGCGACAGCAGGAGGAGCTGCGCAAGCAGCAGGCGGTGATGCAGGAACCTTATTACGTTCGAGATGTGTACCATGCCACGCCCGAGAAGCAACCAGGAGGCGGTGCTGGAGGAGGTGGTGCTGGTGGTGGTGCCGGCAGTACCGGGACACCCACTGGAATACCCGGTCTGGGCATATCCGCTGCTCCACCGGGTGGTACAACTGGTGCTGACATCGATTCATTGAGCGCCAGTGAATCTCGTGGTTCAATGCACGGATTGAGCATTTTGGCACCCATATTGCTTTGCTTCTCCATGATGATCATCTATATCGTCTTTGGAGCAGCGGTGCTTTACCGATTGGAGAATTGGCCCATTATCGATGGCATCTATTTCTGCTTCATGAGCTTGTCGACAATTGGATTTGGGGATATGCTGCCGGGCTTGCGACGCGAATCGAATGCAACCACTTGGTTCTGTTCTGTTTACATCATGTCCGGCATGACATTGACCGCCATGTGTTTCAATGTCATCCACGAGGAGATCGTCCATCGCATACGCATCGTCGTCGAGTTCAAGAAGACTGGCGCTGCGACAGCAGCTGGCGGACCCGGTGGCTCAATGATGGATCTAGCGCACGAGGAGGGCAATCAATATTATGTGCCCGCCTCCTGACACTACGAGAAGCGTGGACACCTCTATCAGCGCAATCCCACCGAAGAGACACTGGTGACAGGTAATCTTCATTTACTAAACATTTCACTAAACAAAGTACAAGGAATCTATAAAGCTTATGTATCCTAAAGTTATTCATGACAGAAAGAACGAAAGAAAGAAGAAGCAAACACTGCCGCAGTGTCTATGAGTTTTTATAGAATAAGTACGGAGACTCTTACAGCTTTGTGGACTTACCACCGATTTTATTTTCATTACATAATTTTATTTCAATCTATATATATAAAATTATTTGTCCTGACGGACTGACTCACTGACACATCAACGTGTAGGCCAAACGGCTAAAGGTAAAATGCTGAAATTTTCACACAACATAGCTGAGACAGTTTCATCGTGCAATAAGACGGCGTTTTGTAAAATTCGACCTGGAAGTGTGCTTACCTGAGGTCAGAGGACATGGAATTGCTTTGTATGAAAAACTTCTTTGTTATCAAAAAATCAAGGTTTTGTACGACCTTTTAGTTTTCTGAGATATTTCATCATATTCTATAAATTAAGATATCTTAACCAAACTTACAGATTATATGTTTGGGACTATTTCTAACTTCCTGACCAAATTTGGTCAGCGTCGGATTACTATATCATATAGCTGCCATAGGAGCAATCTAATACAAATTATCGTTTAGTATGAAAATTGTTTTTCTTTCTTAAGAAATCTCAACCAAACTCATACTAAAGGTTACTTTGACTGAACTTTATTAACATTATTAACTACATTTCATTTCCGCGAGCGAAGCGAGTCTCGAGGTTGGCTAGCGAAGTGAGCAGGAGGCCGAGCCCCTAGTTTATTATAAATTTCAAATTATAGAAGATCACTTTTATTGGCAATATCTTTTTAATAAAACAAAAAAATCGATTTTAAAGTTTTTAATTCAATCACGGTAGATCCCTGATCCAATGGAAGAGGATAGTAGGGATAGTATGATCGGTGGTGTTATGAGATATATTATTTAAATTATAAGAAATGAGAAATAAAATTTATGTATCGTAAATTTATGGAAAAAATCATTCAATGTAACTATGAGATCTAATATTTAAAGTTAAATTTGAAGAGAAAAACATTTTATACAAAATATTTATAAATTAAAAAGATTTCCTAATAAAATGCAAAGACGGCTGAACACTGATTTGCTGTGACGCTATTTAATCTATTATTTAAATTTAAAAAAAAATTTAAGTTACAAATTGTACCTGAAGTATTTATAATTAAACAATGAAAAAATAAAGAAACTAGAACATTTATGTCTTATACCCTAGTTCCATGAAGAATATATGTATGTATACTATATTCTTGATCAGCATATAAAGTTGAGTCGATATAGCCATGTCCGTCTGTCTGTCTGTGTGTATGAACAAACCATTCACAGAGATGACAAGAGCTGGACTCCTGATATGTATATGCAGGCAGATTCTTTATACATACATATGTGGAAGAATATTATTTTAATAAATTATTTTATATTTTATACATATTACCACTTGCATACTGCAACTAATCGGTGATGCCTTTTGGCTTTCAGATACGCCCACATCGCTGGTCCTTAAGGATTATGTGAACCATGAGCTGGTTCCCATACTGACCATGGATCCCAATGCCCGTCTAACTCCTGTCTACACACCCGCACCGACAGTGAATCCGACGGATGCCCATGGCAGCAATAGCAGCAGCTATGCTAACCAGCTGAGCAGCCCCCTCCTGGAAGGACTCATTCCGACGAGCACAGGACAGACGCCAATGCAATCGCAATCGCAATCGCAGTCGCAATCCCAAGCGCAGGCCAAAGGCGTCTATACGCTGGCCGAGGAGACGGAACTGGAGCTGCAGGCGGTGCACACAGAGACGCAAGTGGAACGCGTCTAGGTGCCGTTCAATATTAAGTAGTAGCGTTAGGATTAGTCCTAGTCCTAGTCCTTAGACAAGTCAAGATTTTTTTTTTCCACGGGCAACGGCCCGATAAAAAAGCAAACTAAGCCTAGCATAAGTTTGACTATCATTGTAAATATATATAAAAAGATTTAAAAGAATTACATATATAAACTATGGAAAGAGACAGGCCGAGAGAGAAGAATATAGAGATGATGTGTTGAAAGTGGCAGAGATAGCGATAGCCATAGAGCGAGACAAGAGGATACATTTCCATAGTACTTAAGCACAGTAACTAAAAATTAAGCAGCCCCCCGGGGTAAGCTACCAAATTTAGTCAATGTAGTTGAACACTCGAAAAAGAATAAAAATAAAGAAAAGCATAAATAAGCATAAGCTAAACTGTTATACTAAGTATTTAAGGTAAGCCTTTGCTACGTTTATGTCATGAATTTCGCGAACTTTGCCTCTGGCATTATTCATGTAAACCATCTGTAGATTTTCGCCTCTTTTTCCTGTGAGTACAGTTAAGTTGGCTGCGCCTAGACATTTCAAAAAGTATACACGTGTACACTTATGTTTAGTTCATAATAATGATGCTGTAACTCATGCATGTGGATTTCGCAGAACTTTGAGCTCAATATTCAAGTTAATGAAGAGAAAATCAAAACAAAAATAAAAGATTCGCATAATCTTAACTGTTATAATAAGTGTATAATTTAAGCGTTTGCTTTGTTTATACCATGAATTTCACGAACTGTGGCTCTGTCATATTTCATGTTAAGCAGCTGTGGATTTCCGCTTCTTTGCATGAATGTATACAGTTAAGTTGACTGCGCCTGGCTATTTCGCTAAGTTCATGAAACTTAAAACTTTTCAATATTTTCAACTTTTGAAACAATCTTCCTGTAAGCTAACAACTAAGTTAATAAAGTAAAGAAAAACACAAAAGGAAAAAATACTTGTACGTATATATCATAAAAGTACTTACATATGAATTATAATAGTAAATCGAACTCAGCCATATTACAAAAGTCAACCATTTACATAATACTAACAGCGCTGTTCCAAATAACGCAATCGCAAAAGTTTCGCTCACATTTCTCTAGCCTACTTTTTGGAACAGGAAAAATAATTTAAGTTATTTCTTGTCGATCCTAAAAGTAGGCTTGAGTTTTTCTGAATTATTTTGGCGATAATGAAATTCGAAACAGAGTTCCACTTGCCCACTATGGGGAATTTGCCCGATTTTTTGGAATAAAACGAAACAAGATATTTTAGTCTAGTTTTTTGCATTAGGCATATAATATCAATATGCAACAGGCCTAGAAAAGTGGGCGTGGTACCGCCTTAATCCTTGATGACACGATACTCAAATTTTTTGTTTTTCAAGCTATCCGAACCAAACTTTTAGGTTTGGTGTGTTACTTTAATACTGACTTGTTGCTTAAATATGATCCAAATCGGACAACTGTATCACATAGAAATAATAGGAATTATCGGTTGAAAAACACTTTTTTCCTGAAAACCTTGTTATTTTTCAATATTTTCCGGTCAAACTCACTAGATATGAGTAATAGTAAGTTTGTGACATTTTGACTACTATATCATAAAGAGAAATCTTTACTACCGATTTTTTATTAGTGAAATAAACATTTTCATTTCACTTTAGTTAATTCTTATACTGAGAGCACAGAGAAAATCCTTCAGTATTATCACATAAAATTCGCTCAATGTCCTAAAAACCGTAATAACCGCTTTAAATCAGCTCAAAACACCATATTTTTTTTGCGCTTTTTACCATCATAGAGTTCCATGTGAAATCTGAGGTTATGTGCTAAAAAGATAAATATCATAAAATGTGCGCAAATATGCACTTTAGGATTATATGCATTTAAAAGGAAACTAATTTATCTACAACGTGTCATATATATTTAGGTGGAACTCGGTGAACATTTTTTTGTTTCTCCATTTTAAAGCTTAGATTTCATTTCAAATTTCAAATGAGAGAGCTCTCTTTTGTGCAAAATTACGAGGACAATACGACCAAATTCCACCATCTAAGAACTAAAACACATAGTAAAAACCTCTCTCAATAGACTGCATAGCATAGCTTTTCGAATTAATAACGAAAATGACGAGTTTTATTTGTTTAAAGTTTGGTGAAAAATCAAACAATTTTGACAACACGTACTTCAGTTGCATCACCTGTGTTTGCTCTGTTAAAACTTAGCAGGAGCGAGCTCTGTTAAAATTTCTGGTATGTATCATTACAGTTTGGACATTTCCTGATCGATTGCTGTTATTAATAACGTATTTTAACAACTTTCAAAAACTGAATTTATTCAAAAAAGTCGGGCAAATTCTCCATAGTGTTGCCCCTAGAGCATAAAGAATCCATTTTATACGTAATTCAAGCTTACATAGTTAAATGTACTAATAATATTAAATGGAAAAAAAAATTAAAAAAAATTAAAATCTACAAAAAAAAAAATATGCTACATACATAAAATATATTAAATATAAATATAGTTAATTGTTGTTTTTTTTTTTGGTATTGTAATTGTACAACTAAACGATTAAAATACGCATAATATCAATGAACTCGAATTCATACAGTTTAAATAACATTTAATATCGAAACTTGAACCGAAAATCAAATGCAAACTTTGTAAATTGAATGCATGTTTAAATGTACCCGAATTGTAAGTATACTTACGACAAGCAGAGAGAGAAATACATAAAAAAAAATTAAATAAGTAAAGATGTTTAAAAAAAAAAACCCACACTTTTTACTTTTCACTGTTTCACTATTTTATTTCTAACTCTCTGCGAAGGTTTTCAAAATAGATAAAATTTCAACCGTGTTTTTATTTTGTATAGCATATAGAGTATACATTTCGTATGAAAAAACCTAATGAATAATACCCTAAAACTATAAAAGTTAGTCTTAATAAGCAATCTACCAACCTCCGCCTGGCGCCATCTATTGCAACGTAGTTGCAAGCATTTTCGTAGAATGTTGGCGCCATCTAGCATTATGCTTAGAAACATCAAACGAAATCAAAAGAGTTGGCAGCCCTTACTGAGGCGCGCACTTCAAATGAGTGCGCTGTAAAATGTTTGCCGAAATCATAGAGTATAAGTGACAGTATGCATTTTTTATTAACGTCATTTAGCAACAATTATGTGATGATATGTGGTTAAAAGCTTTTGCACTCCAGTTCCCAAACTAAAGCCATTTTGTTATTAACAATTTAACCTTCACACAATTAACATAAGTATGCGAGTGCTCGCGATTTGTTTATTCGAAATCATTTGGTTTCGTTTTCCATTTCAGATTTGTGTGATAAGCAAACGAAAACGTTTGTTTTCAATTGCCTCTATATATATACATACATAGATAAGTACATATGTACATATATATGCATACATATGTAAATTCAAGAAAAAAAATGGTTTCCATTGCATTTATATTTTTTCGTTGTTTACATTAACCTAACCCTCAAAACATAAGACTCCAAATGAAGAAGAGCAGCAAACAAGGAAAACGATGATAAAAACATAGATAAGTTTGAGTAATCGCATACAAAAATTGATTAAGCAAATTAAATGGTTCTCGCCCCAAAAACAAAATTATGTGCATAAATTGTCGTGACTGTCGTGAGTCGAGTATTCATCGATTCGCCCTGCACGTGTCGTGACGCGCATTTGTATTTGTATTTATGGTATGCACGTGTGTTTACTCTGCAGTACGGGTGACCGGAGAGTTTGTGATAGGTACTAGGTATCAGATTGAACACTTGCATGGCGATTTTCTTCGAATTTGTTCACTACATGTCCGGCGCTGCATTACCTTTAGCTAACGACCTGCCTAGTACCAAGTAGGTTGGTGGCCAAAATCCATAGTTAGAGCAAACGTCTGAGATGCATAAATTTAAATTAAATTGTGCATAAATAATTAGATTTTTGCTTTTTAATTTTTATTTAAATTAGATTGAAGAATCTGTCCATGTGCAAATCGAACCCGCTTATTTTTAAACTAAAGTGGTGACTCTAACCAAAGCGCAACAGGTACCACATTGCTTTTATATGAAAAAATAATTTGAAAAAACTGTGATGAAACGCACCGAGTAAAAGTGCAAAAGCAAGCGGACGAAGCTGAGAAAAAAAACCGAACAAAAATTCGTTGTCTTTGTGCTTCGTTGTCTTTATGCTTCTCTTGTTTGCACTGTTTTAGTATTCGTTGGCCCAGAGCGCGCCGTCTGCATTACTTGAAGCTAACGACTTCGCTAACTACTAGTGATGCATCACGGGGCTAGAGCTGGGTGATGCCTCAACACCAGCCGAACCGCAGGGATATGTAAAGCACAGTATGTAATCATTTGGAGACAATGTGCACAGTGAAACTTTTGGTATCTTTTGGAATGATCGCTTAACAATTTTTTTTTTGTTAAGCTGCTGCTTAAAAGTTGATAGCCTTACAAATACAAATTTACATACTGACATGCATACATATGTATGCTTGTGCGTCCATAAGTACGCAGTACAAACTTGTCTACTAAAACAAAAACAAAGCAGATCGCACTGTAAATGTTGTTGTTAATGTGTGCGTATTACATAAATACATACATACATACACACATATGTAAATACATATGTACATACATATATTTTCTTACTTTTCTTCTTACACAACGCGTAGTGCGACTTCTCACCCCTACAGTGCTACCATTTTAGATTCTTTATATCTGGACTTGGCTATTTTGTAATGGCAAAAGGTTGAACACTTTCAGAAATGCTACAAGCTAGAAATCTGGATTTTTTTAACATTTACATATGTTGTCAAACTTCTCAGATTGCCAGATAAGTTAAATCTTATAAAAAAAAACTTCTTTACAAAGTACAAATGGTGTATAAAATTATGATATGGCCATTTAAAAAATGGACCGGACACACCAAAATTTTGAACTAATGTTTTGGAATTAAAGCAAATGCCACAAAGATATTGCATAGGTTGAACCAGGTTTCAGCCAAGTACAAACTGCAAGTTAACCCCAATTTAAGAAGTAGCGTGCAATTAAAAATTGTATTGTAGCCATAAGGTTGTTCATTATAAAACACATTTTAAAAATGCGTTTTACACTTTCATAAAATTTTATTTTATAAAGCTGCGAATTTGTAAATTTTTTAAGCAAATTTCATATTTTTTGTAAGCTTTTTCTAGCTACTTTCTCTTCTATTAAATTAGCTGTGAGGTCCCGTGACACGTTAGTTTAAGTCGCCGACCTGTCACATAATAAGAATTCAACTTGAAAAATAACTGGGCTCGAATCCCACATTTCCACGCAAAAATCTGTAATGTATATTTATGTATATCAGTCTTGTGAAAATCCTGATCTGACCATGAAAATGCTTTAGTATCAAAAAAAAAAAAAAAAAGAAATGAATTTGCTATATTATCTCTTGAAATTCTGGCAACACTGCTCCCCTAGGCACAGTGTCTACCCTCTCATGATCCAACCGGCACACACAGTCACACATAAAGAATATGTGTGCGCTCTCGCTCTCTACGCATGCGAAATGCGCACTTATTGAGGCAACACGTCGCCATAAACAACGTCCAAATAAAATAACGAGAAAAACAATAACAACAAATAGTTTTAAGCGGATTCTCGTTGCTTTGCTCATGTTTGTTTTTCTTACATTTTATTGCCTTTATATCAGAGGACGCGTTCAACAGACAATTTTAGTGTACTGCCACTATCACGACAAAAATGGCATATATTTTGACGCCGACTATCGGAATTTAGTGTGACCAACGCAACACCCAAAAGTAACCAAATGTCGATTGGTCCCACTGGTGCGTCAGCTGTGCGTTGTTTACAACTTTTCTCGGGATCGCACCAGCGGAATTTAGACGACAGAATTCAGCTACCCCTCAGCCACCGTTTTTTATTATATGGAGTTTCCCGGGGTACCGGAATTTATCTCTGGTGGAAACTAAGCTTTAACAGTATGCCACGCTGAACGCTGCCAATATAAACGAGATCGGTTCGCGTCTGTTGACATTGCGACGCCGCAAAGAGCGCAAGAGCAAAGAGAGAGAGAGCATACTGATGTTTTTTTTTTGTTAGTGTCGTGTTTTCTTGAATTGCTTTCCGTTTTGCGTGTTGTTGTTGCTTTGAAATTTATTTTTTATTTATTACTTGTACATTTGTTATTCAACTTGTTAGTTAGCCATACATACACTACAATGTGTACACGAAAAGCAACAATAACTTGGCCAATGCTTGAAACAGCTTAAAAGGAGAGCAAAATTTATCAAACTCAATAAGAACAACAAATAAAAAGCTAGCCAGCAAACAGTGGGAATAAGAGAGCGAGAGAGCGATGACAAAGTAAACAACAATAACAAAAACCAAAATAAAAAAGTGCAAACACAACAAGACATATGTATGTATGTACATATGTATCACATAACAAAACCTCTACACGAGGTAAAAGGCTAGTGTCGAAAGCGTATTCTAGCCCCAACATTTCTGATATGCAATTTTTGTGATGAAATTTATTACATTTAATATATGAATTATTCTAAAATGAAACAATTATTTTTTTTTAATATTTTACATGTAAAATATGCAAAGAAAATATTTTTCAACTTTGACCGACAATCCTGAATCACCCAGTAGGGTGACCAGACAGTGTAAGGTCTCAATTTTAAGCTTAAGAAGTTTTCTATCAAATGCTTTTTAAATTTTTGAAATATCTTCATTGTTTCAAAAGACATGAGTTTTCGACAAAAAATGAGCGATTGTCCCACTGTGCGACATATAGAACACATCTGTAGATTCTTCGGATTGAAAACTATAGGTGTTTATAGGAACTTAGCTATTTGCCGCTAAACTAGCCGCTAAACCCGCTAAAGTCGTCGAACAAAAGTTTCTAGATTTTTGATAAGAAATAATTCCTCACCATCAAATCTAAGCTTTTTTAGCGCTTTGATACAAACAGACAAAGTAATTTTTCATTTCATTTTGAAAAGGCCATTAAAAATTTCAAATTAATATACTTTTTGAACCAAATGTCGGATTGGAATGATCGAGATACGCGTATTTTTGATACGAATTTTTAAAAATTATAAAATTTAACCAAAAGTCTCCAACGGCCCCACTAGCTGCAATCATTAAATCATTATTGCATCTCCCACTTCAACGACCATATCTAACGAACCAGGTGAGTTACCAAAAGTCTTAGTTAGTTAGTCTTTTGTTAGTTAACGTCATACCTTTCGATCGGTATATAACTCGACCTAATCGGACAGTCGTAGCAAATTTTCCATTCTTCGTGTATATATTGCTAGTCGCCATGTGTACACTATGTGCTGCTTTCGTCACTAGGGCGGACTGCCGTCCGCAGTGATATATTATATGTATTTAAATACATACATGAGCGACAGCGACTTTGAAAAAACGCGTGAACGAAATTGAAAACTTTTAATTCTATGCAATTTTCCGCCTATTTTTACACGTTTTTCAAATGCACACACACACGTGCATATGCATGGGCAATCATCAAATGTGTTCTCACCGCCCACACTACACGCCTTCCTTCTAACTTGAACCACTGCAAATACAACTAAAAACAAGAGGGCTCCTCCCCCTGCTCGCTCCGCTTGCCTACCCCCGGCTTGCTTCGCTCGCGGTGAGGTGCGGCTACAGTCGAGTGTACTCGTCTGTCGGATAGTCTTTTGCCTGTCCCTGTGCCCGTAGTCTTATATGCTATTCGGTACGCCGAAGATTTGATGCCCTTGCGAGCATTGTATTTTTAAAAGAAACAATATTTAAACTGTGACGCCGAGAATGCGAGCTCACCTAGTCGCAGATCCATGTGTACCACGCTGTACTCTGCATAGTGACACGAGTAGATTTACTTGCCTTTACATTGAAAACATGAACATTTGATTTATAATATTAATATTGACAAGATATAATCCTAAAAGTGTAATAATAAATAAATATAAATTCAATGTCAATTTTATCTCAATAAAATGAAATATTAATTATAAAATTAAAATATTTGTTTTCCTTTCTAGAAATTAGAAAATATAAAAAAAAAAATTTATTTGGATTTACATAAAAAATTAAAAATTTGTAATTAAATTTAAATTTGTATTTTCAAAAACATAGTTTAACTCTTATTTTAAATTTATATATTAAGGTTACTTTAAATATGTATAATAAAAATTTAAAATACAAATTAAAAAATAGACATTTAATTATTTTGTTTTAACACATTTCTAAAAATTGATTTTTATAATATAAATTCTGATTAAGGTTTATTCTTTTTTCAGGAGACCCCATCCAAAAATTATATATCTGGAGTTTTTCTTGCATTTCATTTTTTTTGGACTGGTTTTTTAAAAATCTTAACTCTTATTTAACTAAAAATATATCTGCTAGACATTGGTAGTTGGCCTCGCATCACTGTGCGTCGACAGATCATCTTTTTATGGCCCCCATTGACGGAAAAATAAAAAGTATATCACTTTAAATAATTTAAAATATATTAGGAACTTGTATAAAATATCTAACTTAATATTTTACACAATAAGAGATAATTCGGACTTTGTTTATCATGTATGGCTGTCATTTTCCATACATGTAAGCAGGGATTAAAACCGAAACGAATATCGGTGGAAAATAATGTTATGTGGTTACTGGAATGATCTAGTGTAACGTAATGATTTTTTAATAACTTTGAAATGTCATAACTTTGTCAAAAGTCAATTATGTCATGCGCAATGTAAAATTGAGAATGATTTTACTTCTAAATTCGATCTGCATTTAATTTTTTTTCATTTTCAAATTCCGAAAATTTTGAATTTTTTTAGAAATCTTACAGTGTTACCCTTTGTATTTTTTGATTTTTTCAAAAAATTCGAATTTTTGAAAATTAACAAAATTTAAATGCAGAACGAATTTAGAGGTAAAATCATGTTCAAATTTGCATTGCTCATCGATATTGATTGACAATTTTGAAAGTTATGGCAGTTCAAAGTTATCAAACTTGCTCAGTAGCTGCGACGGCCAGAACCGAAATTAACCCTTATAAATGAATCGGTTACTAAACGGTTATTTCGGTTTAAAGAGTTTCGGCTTATAAGTTTCGATACAGCGGAAAAAATTGTTTTCGGTTAAGGTTTCAGTTACTGTTACAAATTACAATCGGTTTTCATCGGTTAAAGGTTACGGTTTTGGTTAAGGTTTTAATCCCTGCATGTAAGGCAGCAAAACTCGATTTAACCAAAATCGGTTTGACTTACAATAGTTATTTTTAGATATTCATATTGCATATCGCAGAGTTAAATAATACATACATATGTACATATAACAGTTGTATATGGGAATTGTGATTTTGTAATACATTTCAAAGCGATAAGCGTTTATTCTACAGTTTAAGCGGACCTAAAAAAGTTTTGACGGATTGCAGAAGTAAGCTTTGCTAAATCACTCTGAGTTTAACCGCATTATTGTTGCGGTGTAACTCAACTCGATTTCATGTAAACCGACTTCAGCTGTCGTATAAACTTGGTAATTATTATGCCTCTCAGCAGCTTTTAGGCGCTTACTCTCTCGCTCTTGCCTACAATAGCTGCTGAAATTGTTTTTAGAATTTAAGTTTTTCTCGCCTAGGAGAGCATATGGTGTCAAACACTAAATTGAAACTCCTAATGAACATTATCAATTGGAATTTTTATATGTTTTTTCATGACAATTTTGATGATACTAATAATTCCAAAAAAAACTTTTTTACAAAGTAAAAGTCTAGTGACGAAAGTCTTTCCATGCCCCAAAATTTCTGATATCCCATTTTGTGGCGAACGATATTAAATTGAATATATAAATTATTAAAAAAGAAATAGTTTGGCATTTTACAACATATTATATTAAAATTTAATTAAAATCGTTAGAGCCGTTTTCTAATAAATTGTCAAAATGTCACCTAAAAAAAGCTTTTTCACCTATAGCATTTTACCTGAGCACTTTGTAGCTTCTTCGGATTGGAAACTGTGGGGTTTTTAATTGTTTGGGTTTTAGCTATTTCCCGCTAAGCTAGCTATTTCCCGCAAAAGTCGAAGAACAAACATTTCTAGATTTCTGATAAGAAACAATCGCTCATCAAAAAATCTAAGCTTTTTCAGCGCTTTGATCCAAACTAACAAACATACAGGCAAACAAACATTTAATCTCATTTTGAGAAGGCCCTTAAACATTTCAAATTAATATATCTTTTGAACCAAATGTCGGATTGCGTCATTCGACGCGTATCTTTAAAAAGAATTTTTAAAAATTATACGATTTAACCAAAATTTACACCCACTTATCTCATGAAGCAGGTGAGTTACCAAAAGTCTTAGTATGCACTTTTGTTAGTCAAAGGCATACCTTTCGATCTGTATATAACTCAATCCGAACGGACAGTCGTAGCAAATTTAATATTCTTCGTGTATGTGTATATTGCTAGTCGCCTTTCGCACCCTTCGTGCTGCTTGTCACTAGCGCGGACTGCCGTCCGCAGTGATAATAAACTGTAGATTGGAGTTCGTTATGTAGAGTATTTAAGCTTCGATGTTATTGATTTTAAGTTGGTTTTCTGAAAAGTATTTACAAAAATAAATATGTACATACATACATATGTGTGTGTAGAAAAGCTTTTCTTTTGCATTCTGCTTTCATTTTCATTGAAATTTAATACAGCACCGTCTGATCAATTTTGTGCGTATCTTTTGATTGTTTGCTTGCTGTATTTTGCTTGCAGAATTGGCAGTTGCTCTTTGCATAGATTTGAATGCCTTTCTGTAAATTGCAAATTCGAAAAATTTAAATGGGCAGAGTGTTGCTTTGTCGTTATAAATGTACATAGAGATACATACATAGATGTACATGTGCATATGTATCTGTATATATTTGAGTGTGTGTGTGTGTATGCACACAACAAAAACGTTTTTGGCTGTTTCTGTTTCGACTGTTTGCTTTATTGCTCCACTTTTGCTTTAGACTTTTTAGTGCCTTGTCGCAGTCGTTGTTATTTGATTTTCACATTTTTCTTTATTTTTGGTATCACATGATTATACAAACACACAACCACACTCACACAGTCATAAATGTGATATGTGTTTGTATGTACATAGTATAAGAAAATGCCATTTAAACATTTCGGTTACGTTCACGTTTTGGGGTTGAGTAAATGATCTGTTGATCTCCACATTTGTCGCCTTCATCGTTATTGTCGTCGTCTTTGGCTCTGCACAATATGGTGACGTAAAAGATTGCCTTCGCTCGTTGCTTTGTGTTATCTTGACAACACGCATTTTCGTTGATATTTTCTTTTATTTTTCTTTTTCTTTTTTGTTTCTTGTGTTTTTTTCGTCATCACGTGTTGGCGTCGCAGCGTGGCTGTTCTAGGTTCATAACATTATCGTAGTCGCTAAGCACACTGTGCAAGCTCAGCACACGCATATACATACATATGTACATATGCGTCTGACTTTGTGTGTGTGTATGTCTGTGTGTTGCTCGATGTAAGCTTTTTGCGCTCTTTTGCTCTCTCTGTTCTCACGCAGTTACTACATTGTTGTTATGCCTTTATGCACCTGTTTAACTGTTTTTGTTTTCGCTCTCTCTCCCTCTTTTTTCTCATCTTTCTCTGTCTCTCTGCATGTAGCAATTCTAACTGGTTTTTGGTGCTCTCGCCGCCGCTCTTGAAATTCCCATACATTGCAATTTCCAATCAAGCAATTTCACTTGCCGATTGGACCTGAAGCGAGTTGTATAATTCTGCCGCAGACCTCTCAGACTCAGACCAGATCCCCAGGCAACAATAACAACTAAAAGATGAACAGCAAGAGCAAAATTAACCGCATGGGACAGTAGCGTCAATAACTGTATATAAACATTTTTTTTGGGGCCGCTCTTATCACGCCAATGCATGTCTCTCTCACTCTCTTGCTCTTGCTCTCACTCTCTCGGCTTGTCCCACATAATTTTTTTGTTGTTTGTTAGTTTTTCTGCTTGCTTATGCAGTCGCCGTTGCTGACGATGTTTGCTTCATTTGTTCTATTTTGTATACACATGCATACGAACATAAAGTCTGTGTGTGTATGTGTGGGTGTACTTTTGGTCAGCACTGTTGAAAAAAGTCTTTGGCCAAAACCGGCCGGAAAACTTGCGTACAACTGATGCCAATTAAAGTAAAAGCCGCTAAATTACGTGAGCGACGCAAAATGTTATTTATTTATTTTTATTATTTTCTACTTTGTTTGGCACCGACGCTCTGTGGGACAATTAGGGCGTAACCTGTCGAAAACCCACCTTTTCTATGGAAGCGATTTAAAAAAAATATATGTATGCATATGCAAAGAATACGAATCCGAACGATTTTTGGAATCAGGTAAAAATTCTGTGCGTGACAGCCTTCTCAAAGTCGACTCATTTTTCAGTTCGCGCACAAATGTGCAAATTTTACAACTGGATTTTAGACAAGTTATGCTACCGATCTTTACGTTTTTGGTTTCATCTGAAAAGTATGTTCATTTCTAATTAAATACCGGACAAAATTGTTTCTTCAGTTGCTTAATTGTTTGTATCATGTAATTATGTTAATTTAACTATTTCATATATTAATCAGTATTGTTTAAAAATGAATTAAGATTAAAATGTATATAGCAGACAAAAACAAAAAATAAGATTTTTTTCAAAATTTTACATGTAAAATATGCACAGAAAATGCTTTTCAACTTTGAAGTTAGGAAGTTTTCTATCAAATGCTTTTTAAATTTTTGAAATATCTTTGGTTCAAAAGATGAGCGATTGTCCCACAGTGCGACGCGACGCCGACATCGACGTCGCACAGTGGGACAATCCTTCATTTTTTTCTCGAAAGTTGTTGAAGATGCCATAAACATATTTTCATCAGAAATAGTTTGGTCTTCCGTATGTTTAAAAGGGTAATAAGACGACAGGTACAAGTGACAATAACAGAAAATATTATAACATTGACAGGCAGTCACAGCGAGAACGCATGTATTTGCACTGCGCTCTTCTTCTTCTCATCCCATTTTATTGCGAGGTTGCATCAATTTTTCGTCTAAAAGTGGTCTTAGGCGCGTCTAGATGCATGAAAGACCGGGGTAATTCTGTTAGAGAATTGATTCCCAAATCGTCCTGTGGTAGTGGGTAGTTATTTTATTCTATCAAAGTTGAAAAATAGAATAATTTTAGTACTCTTTTTAAACATTGATGATAAAAAAACTAAGCAACTGAGAAAACAAATTTCTCCAACATTTCATTAGAAATTAACATACATACATACATACATACATATGTACATTTCAGATGAAACCAAAAACATAAAGATCGGTCGCATATTGCCTTGCCTATAATTCAATTCTAAAGTTCGTTTTTTTTTGGAAAATTGAACATTTTTGCACGCACTGAAAACTGGGTCAACTTTTGAGGCTGCCACGCCCACAATTTTTACCTGATTCAAAAAATCTTTCGGCTACCTTATTTTTAAAGATTTCTCTATCGAATGCATTTATTTTTTTTTAATTGCTTTCCTAAAAAAAAGGGGGTTTACGACACTTTACGCCCTAATTGTCCCACAGTGCGCCGCTTGCAATATGAAAAGGCAGTGGCAAAATTTGTATAATTGAGTGACAAACGATAAGAATTCATGTTGTTATTGTTGCTGTCTATCGGTTGACTTTCTTTTTGCTATTTATCGTTGTTTTTGTTGTTGTTGTTATTGCGATAGTTGTCGTGTCTATTTTGGCCACATTTGTGTTCTACTCAGCGTCTGCTTTGCTTTTTTGTTTTGTTTGTTTTCACTTCGGCAAGCAAAGCAAACACAAACGCAAATAAAAAGCCGCTCTCTTAAGCGCGCTATCTCTTTCTAATTAGCACGTTCGCATTACAGTTTATTTTCATTAATAGTGCGACGTGGAACAAGTGCGTCCGCCGTCTGCCCCACTGTCTGCCTGTCTGCCATCATATGTATGTATGTGTAGACCTGTATGTGTGTGCGTGTGTGTGTATACAGTCACAGGCAAAAGTATTGATAATTTAGGTTTGTTATGCGCTTTACTATTTAATTATTTTCTTTTATTTATTTGATGTTTAGATTTAATACATAAATGATAAAACTATTGTCGACTAAGAAGACAAAAATGTTATTAATTGAAACTTGACAATACTTTTGTCCGAGACTGTATGAGTGATCAAACTAGATCGTAGGAAAATTAACGGCATTTCTGTTTTTGTTTTGAAAATTAAAAAAACATATAAGTTAAAATAAATAAATATCGATCATTAATTTATTGTATCATATACATACATATATGTATAAGAATAAAAATAGAAAATTTTTAATTTAAAATTTATTTAATGTTTGTAAGTACAGGCAAACTGTGTGTCATAGCATCGGGTTTTGCTCGCTCATTGTATTTTTTAGAGTACTCCGCTTAAATCAAATAACATAAATGCCGATACTTTGTAAGTAAGAGAGTTGCGATTGCTGTTGCCAGTATCAGTGTATGCGGGAGAATGAGCGAGCGAGAAAGAGAGAGAAACTGCATGTAAGGGAGAGAATGAGAACGGTCGTTTGGTCGGTCGATGATTGTTGTCGACGACGCTATGTTTTGTTATTTACGGGCGGGTGTCGAGTGGGTAAATTCAGCGTCAGACGCAGACGGCAGCGAAGTCGACGTCGATGTCTGAAGTTGCGGTTGTATTTGTGTGATTGACTTTTTTGCCTCTCTGCGTGTGACACATGTGCTAGAGTGTATAAATATTTTATATACCTATCGAATACTTACTATGTACATATGTATGTGTATACACATGCAAGTATTTATGTATATGTATTTATAATAGTACTGTATATACTATGATATTCAGTAGCAAGGGTAAAGTATGCACAAATAAGTCATATCGCAATTACGCTGAAATTTGAGATTATCAACATTATTTTGACATGAAATCTGGAAGATTGAAAAATATACATACATACTTATAATATGTGTAGGCAAAAAAAATGCAACTAAAAAAATAGTTAATTTTTTGACAATGACAATAACCTTTAAAAGTATTCCAATTCCGTTGCATTAGGAACTACACGACCCATTTTCGTTTCCATGGAGAAATTTTACTGCTGACAGCATAGAGACTTTCTGACACTAGTTTTATGTAAACAAAGCAAATATGTATGTACATATGTACATAAGTACATATGTACTTAGTTATCAAAAAAAAATAACAAAATCAGCATTTTAGACGAAATTGATTAAATGAATTTTGCAAATGCTTTTTATTCATCAGCTGGCACCACTGTGCACTGTGTAAGCGATCCGTGATGCTGCGTTTTTTGCCAAAAACAAAAACCATGTGTTTGCCACGCGCTTTACTCACGCTCTTTCGTTTTCTTACGTTTCTATAATAAAGAGCGCCAAATGAGCGAAATCATATGTATGCATGTGTGTGAGTGTGTACGAGGAGAGCGGGAACGTGTGTGTGTGTGTGCGCGTCGCAATCATATAAACAAAATGTTGTTTTTGCATTTTGTTGAAAAGCAAATGAATTTTGCAAAACGCGGCAACACAAAATTCCGATACTTAATGTCAGTTGTGTTGGCAATACTGACGTTGTCGAAGTGTGTTGACAAGTTGCAACAACAGCGTCATCAGCGGCAACAATAACAACAAACAGAGAGTCTGACAGCGGCAGCGACAAAAACAAAAACAAAACTCACACACACTACTACGGTAGTTCTGTTGCACAGTGGAAAGAGTTAAATGCTATAGCGGTAAATAAATAACACACGTTTGGAAAGATATTTGTCATATATTTTAATTGTCTTTCATTTTGTTTTAAACAATTTCATATTTATGAGGTATTTAAGTTTATTATAAATATTTATTATAAATACAAATAACAGTGATCATTTAGAAATTAAAAAGCATTGGTTTCAATTTAGTTCTCAACGTGTTTTCTTTTCGTATGAAATTAAAGATTTTTAATAATAATGTCCTAATTTTATATTAATTTTAGAAAGCTTTTTTTATAGTCTTAGCATTACTGTTGTTCATTCAGTGTATATCAGTCCGCACAATGAAGTTTGTCCCACTGTGAATCGTAGGCGACTGCGCTGCCTTGTGCCTTTCGTTTAGTTTGTGTTTCGTTTCGGCGTCGCGTCGCTTCAATCGCAGCTCGTTCGGCCTCATTCATTTTGCATTGTGCCTTTCAGCGCAACAGACGTGCGGTGTCGAGACAACGCTAAATAAGAAAATATTATTTATAATAATAACAACAATAAAACTATTTTTAATATCAACAAAACACATTCTGTTGACTTTGATTTTAAGTAATGCGCAAACATAAAAGCAATACATAATTTTGCGTAAATTCTCTTCATTGTTTTTTTTTGTTTTATTGTTTTAACACATTTTTTTGGTGCGCGTTCCCGTGCTGTGTTAATTAATTAGTCGATACAACGTAGAAGAAGTAGAACAACAACAGAAACAAGTAACAAATACGTTAAAAGAAAAGGTTTGCAAGAACCGCCCACAACAGAAAAGGGAAAAGCGCAGGAAAAGAGAGAGCGCGAGCGACACAAAGAGAGCGAAGACGACGCCGCAACAAAGCGGACGCTGAAACTGGCACTGACAACAACAAAAAAATGTGAGTGCAAAACACAAAATAACAAAAATACAAACGTAGATAAAAACAATTTCATGAGCAAATAACTACATCGTGTGCACATTTATGTGTGAGTGTATGCATGTGTGTGTAAATATAATATTTGGTCACACCAACAACCAAGAAACGCTGCTGCAGCAGAAAACGCGCGCGGGCAGAGACGTCGACCCCCGCGTCTACTTGCGGTTTGTTCTCGTCGTCGTTTATGTTGTTGTTGTTGTTTTGACGCCCCCTGCTGCAGTTGCCCGCAGCTAACGCACACGTTGCCGGCAGCGTCCGTCGCAGCAGCGGCAGCAACAATTGAAATTAAAATGCAACTGTAAACGATCTTGAGGATGGGTTGGGGTGAATAATAATCCACAACAACACTAGAAATTGTCGCCCGCATGTATGTACATACATACATAAGTAAGTATATATACACGCACGCACATGTATGGATGTAGATATGTACATATACATATATTTACATTTGGTTACAGTCTCGTCCATTTAAAGAGAGCATCGCCGAGAATTTTGTGATTGTGTCGCCTTTGTTATAAATTTATTTGCGACGCATAACAATCGAAAAGTTTTAAATTTGGATTTTTTTATGTATGAATTTTTGCGCACACACACACACAATACACGGACATGGTAAGCATGCGTGTTAGTGTTGGCTTAAAAAAGCAGCCCATATAAGATTGCATCTATGTATTTGTGACGTCACGTGCTTACTCACAAAAAAAAAAAATTTTTTTTGAGAGATGACTTTTACGGTCAATTGTAAAAGTCAAGTGTGAAACATTTGAATATTTTGATATTATTCAATTGATTTGCATGCATTTATTACAAAGTGAATGGTATCTAGGGTCCCTTTCTTATTATGGGACATATGATTTACAGCAGCCGTGTGCACGAAATTTTCAATCAAGATACTACAACAACATTTACAACAAACACAACTTCTGAAATCATAAATTAAAGCAAAATAAACACATTTACGACTCAACGGATCGAGCCTTTTCTTGTGTGGTTGTTGTTATTTATTATGAGGGTCTGCTCAAAACTAACTAACTAATTTCAGTGGTCCGGCGAGCCTTTACTCCATGTATTTTGTTGTTTTAAGCTCGCTCGAGTTCGGCACCTGTTCGTTCCAGTGCTTGTGCGTCTGGTTGGAGCACACAGAGCATCGGGAGCAAGGGCTTGCCCACCGCTGATTTACAGTGTCGTCCCCAAATCAGCAGAGGCTCTGTTTTGTTGTGTTCATGACGCGACCTCGCGACTCGCGAGAGACAGTGAGAGAGGGCTCTCTCTCTCTCTTCATAACTTCGTCAGCAAGAAAATAGAAACGAGTGAGACGCGTCCGTTACCGATGTAAGCGTCTGCGTTGGCGTCCCATGACGACGTCGACGTTGTTGTTGTTTCTATTGATGTGTTTTTGCGATCAGCATTTCATAAATTTGCATTGTTGTTGTCTGTATGTCGGTGTGTGTTTGCGAATAGAGAATCGTAATTGTGTTGTTGTGACGCTTTGACGTCGGCGTATGAATATTTGAAAAGCGTCGCGTCGTGAGCTTTTGCCCGATCATCGAAGCTGCGCTCATAAGCTCACAACAACAACAACAACAATGAGATAAACTTTGTGCAATTAGCACTAAACAACAACAATCGACAACAACGATAGATTATGCAATTTGATAGGCCTTAAGCTCTTTGTGCGTGTGCTGTCAACTGACTTAAAAACCAATTGGAAATTCCTTGACACATGCCGCACAATAAGAAAAACGCCCCCATTAAAAACTAATTGAAAATACATACATACATACTTAAATATTTATGTACAAACTTATAATCACAAATACATTTCTACAATATATGTACACACATAAATACATATGTACATATGTATGTACATAATATTTTTGACATGACGCCTGTGTCTTAAGCAGAGCAGTCGCTGAGAACCGCACGCATAGTAGTAGAGGCGAAGCGTCGCTGTCGTTGCCTCTGCCTCTACCCACCCACTCGCAGCACCCAACTAATGTGTGTGCTCGTGCTCTCTTTTTGTTGACGCTTTGACTTTGCACCTCACAAACCATGCGTGTGTGTGTATGTGTGTCTGTTTTTTTTGAGAACCTTGACAAAGGAGGAAAGCAAAAAGCAGCGGCGACGCAGCCGTCGCCGCATGTGGCCGCTGTTTGTTGATTACATAAAAAATGAAAATAATGATGTACATATGTATGCATTTAGCCCATATATATATATATAAGCATGTGTATGTAAAACAGCAACAAAAACAAAAACTTTGCGTTGTTAGCAAGATAAGATATTGTATATATATGTATGTATGTACACACATTGTACATGCATAACGACAAGAACGATGCGCTAAATGCAAACAAAAGTTAAAAAAAAAACCAAAAAAAATAGTAGCAGCGACCGGCGACAACTTTGTGTGCGCCTCGTCTCGCTCTGTTCTGTTATACAACAAAAGCAACAACTGTAAGGCAAAAGCAAAATAAACTCAACTGATCCCAAGCACCACGCGAGGTGGTCGAGTTGCATTCCCTTTTTTGGTATAGGCGACAAAATTGTCGCGCCCGTTTTAATAACTAACAAAAACGCACAGACTCAAACTTACTCACAATTATAAAAAAAATATAATAAAGTTTTAAGAACAATTTATGGGAAAAATACTTAAAAAGGCTAAAAGACGAATAAATCGTTTTATATTTAATCTTGGAAATTTAAAAGCAGTGTCCGTAACGATTATAATTTAAAAAAAAAAAATTGCAAAATAAAAATTGTTTTCCAATTTTTGAAATAAAAAATATTTTTTAATTTGTAAGATAAAATTTACAAAATAGAAATTATTTCTCAATTTTTATTATAAAAATTGAATGTGAATATCTTTTCAACCAATTAGTGTGTTTCCAAAATCTTAAAACATTCATTATGCGTGGATCAGTACCTTTCATACATACATCACACGCCCTTTGAGGACGTATTTTTAGGATATTATAGTTTAAAAAGATGTGATTTTTAATTACAAATTGAAATTTAATTATTATTTTTGATTTTTATTTTAAAAATTGAATAATAAGAGTTAAAAGTAATTTGTATAATAAAAATAATAATCATTTAAAAAAGTATAATAAAGTTATTTATATAATAAAAATAATAATCATTTAAAAAAGTATAATAAAGTTATTTTTATATTTTATTTGGTTAAATTATCAAATGAATATTTAAATAAATATCTTTAAATGTTAGTGATGCTTTTGTGCATTTGTGATAAAAATACACATACAATTTAAGTGTTATCACAACTGTTGTGGTTGGTCGCGTTCATTTTTTCACAAACTGTTACGCTATAACGTCACGTGGATCATCTGTGCTGCACCGCATGTACAGATTCACATTTACACATATGTACAGTTGCGGTCAAAATAATAGTAGTGCGTGTAATGTTATTCAAAAAACACAAATTTAAAGGACTTTTAATTTATCTAAATTCTTGACTTATTTTTTTAGAGAACATAATTATATTGTTAATCCATCTGAGAAATCAAAATTAGCTAACAGTTATTTTTTTAGACATAGCAATTTTTTTCTTGTAATTGCCTGAAAAATGGGCGGTCAAAATAGTAGTAGTGATGAACATATTCAAATATTCTAAAGATGAACACGATCTTAAATTGATTTTTTTTTGTTTAGAAGGCTAGATACGTAAAAGGCATTTAATAATTAACAAGTTAAATATTTTTTTGTGGAGCCTATCTTTCCAATTACCGTCTTACAACGACGGATCATGGAGTCCAATAGACTTGGGCATCGTTCTGGAGGTATTGAGCTCCAGGCGCTCTTATTGGTGGTTATTATTTGTTAGTTGATGCTTAGCAATATTCTTCTTGACATCGGACCACAAATTCTCAAAGGGGTTCAGATTGGGGGACTGCGGGCGCCACTTCATTACATCAACTTTATTCGATCTAACTCATTCTTTGGCAGTTTTTCTGGTATGCTTCGGGTCGTTGTCATGTTGGAATGTCCAAATTAACGGCATATGATCCGAAATATATGGTATCATAATGTTCTGCAGAATTTTCACATGTACGTGCATATCCATTATAGTTTTGAGCCAATATATGGGTCCGACACCGTAGTATGAAAAAGATGCACATATCATAATGCTCGAACCACGCTGTTTGATGGTCTTGCAGGTGAATATTGGCTGATATTCTAAGTTTTGTGGACGTCTTACATATTGTCAAGATCCTCAGCCAGCAAAAAAAATAATTTTGGACTCATTCGACCGCAAGCTGTTCCTCCATTCTCAAGGTGTCAATTCAGATGCTCCTTAGCAAACCGAATTCGCTTTTGAACATGTATTTTTTTTAATATCAGAAATTTTCCCGGGCTTCTTGCTACCAGATTATTATTCCGCAAACATTTGCGAATGGTTTCCATAGATTGGTCCATCCCTGAGACTTTTTTTTATAATTATTGCAGAAGCAAACGGGTCGCGCTTCGAATATTTCGCAACTTTTTTCTCTAATATGTTGGACATAGTAGGTGATCTTCCACAGTTATCTTTATTTGGTGAGTTCTTCATGGCGTTATAATCATGGTTGACGACCATTTCATCAAATTTTGCACTTCTTTGTACTTTTTCCCACCTGAAATCCAGTTTTTAATAAGGGTACGCTTCTCAGAGTGCAATGCTTTCCACGCCCCATTGCAAAAACTCTAAGCAAATAAAACTTTTTGAAATATATTATAAATGATCAAATTATACTTATAAATACCAAATCAAGTGCCTTTCTAGCTTAAATTATTTTTTGTCGAAGTTTATTTCACTCACTACTATTATTTTGACCGCAGAAAATTGGGCTTGGATCAGGTAAATGCGGTGAATCTCAAAAACGGAAGAAGCTTTTATGTCCTAACGGTATATTTCCATAAAAGCTTTTTCAACATTATGATCTGACAAAGACAGAAAACCGAAGCTCTAATGTACATTCGAAATATCAGAGCTTAAATTTTTCGTCTGGTGGCACTACTATTATTTTGACCGCAGCTGTATGTATGTATGTACATAACATACAGTACAAACATACTTACTTTACACATACTATATGCAGATTAGATGAGACCTATTTTTTCTTTTTATTTACCGAATATGAAATTATGTATCTACATATGTACGTACTCGGATAATGTATTTATTTAATTTCGGAAGCTGTTCTACTGGTCAGTGCCGGTTGTCAACTGTGTCATAACTAGTACGATTTGAACGCAACTCATTTATTCATATTGAACCAAAAGCTTAAAAAAAATAACATGTATACATGTTCAATGTACACATACTATAATATTTAGTTCAGCTTGTAGTCGAGTGTGCTTGCATTAAATAATTGCGGACGTTTTAAATGTGCTAATTAGCTGAAAACGTTTATCACGCTCTCTCTTTCGTCGTCTCTATTTCTCGCTCTCGTGTGTGTAAATTTGTTGTATTTAAACGATTGAAGGGCAGAGACAAACAAACAAATATTGGTTGAAACTCTCAAACATCATAAACAATCGTTCAAATCTTACAACTTGGGGCTAACCGAAAAGAGCAACAAAAATCCAAATTTGAGTTTTTTCTATAAGAAAGTTTGCTAGCAACAATGATTTTCCAAATAAAAGTTGTGATTTTTTTTTAATTTACTTATTTTTAGTATTCAAGAAGTAGTGCTCACTTATTTTCGATGCTTCGAAGTTTTTGTCGGGTGCACAACTAAGCTCAAATCGAAATCAAAGAGTTGCGTTTGTTGGCGTGGAAGGACGATCAAGGCTTGCACGCGCTCTCTTAACGTTGCGTAGCGACGCTCTTTTTACCATCGCTCTCTTTGACTCTTATCAATATTCTTCGGCAAAAGCAAAGCGAATGCCTTATGGCTATATTTAGTAATATTAAATGTGGTTGACCCAATTTGTAATTGTTGTTGTATTTTATATTGCTTAGCCAAAAGACACATGCATACATACACATGCACATGACATGAGTTTATTTTGAACGAAAGAAATCAATTGAAATTTAAATTGCCCAAGAACTGTCACTCAACTTGAGTCGCAAAGGTGTGTGTGATGGATGGATGTGAGAAGTAAGAGTGGGTGTGGGAGGGGTAGAGCACATTGCTGCACTCTCTTCGGCGCCTGGCAACAGAGCAGAAGCAGAAACAGCAAAAACAATAATACGCAAGCCAGTAGCAAATAAGCCAACACAACGCGCTCTCAATCTCTCTCTCTCTCACCAAAAGTCAATGCAGCAGCAACAACAAATATGTTGTGCTTATTTTTAGTTGACGCTTTTGTTTGATGCGCTTTTTTTAGTTGTGGGCATCGCTGCTGCGGCTGCCGCTGCTGCAGTTTTTCCCCTTTTGCCGGCAAAAGTTTCGTTACTCTCTCGCACACTCTCTTTCGTTAAAATTGTTTTTAATTTTTTAGTTGTGCGTTAGTAAGGTTTATTTTTAACAAAAGAGACTAAAGTTGAAAAAGAAGTGGTAGCACAAGACAACGCCGTTTTTATACCCTGTGCCCATTAAAAATGAGCAAAAAAGGGTATAATGGTTTCGTTGGAATGTATGTAACAGGCAGAAGGAGGCCCATAAAGTATATATATTCTTGATCAGTATAAACAGTCGAGTCGATATAGACATGACCGTCCGTCCGTCTGTTTGAACGCGTCGATCTCAGAGACTATAGGAGCTAGAGACTTCAAACTTGGAATGTAGGTAGCAGGGTACGCCGGTCAACTTTGTTTCCAATCTTGGATGCCACGCCCCCTTTTACAGGCTCAAATTTTAAGATAGCAATTCTTAACTGACCAAACATTTGAGAAGTAAGCCCATTAAATGACCCTAAAAGTTTCAAAACGATTGACCCATAAATAGGGAAGATATTAAAGAATTGGTTTTAATTCAATATTTGCATATGCAATGCAATGTGCGAGCGAGACAGCATATGTTTGTCACATCACATTTAAAAATACAGCAAGACAAATGCTGAGTGCTATACATTGTGCTGCATGAGAGGACAAAAGATCATTTTCGAGCACTACTGTTTGCTCGTTGCCGAGCACTGAAAAATCCAAATTAGTAATTTTCTTAACCAGCTTGACAGAAAATGCATCTGGTGGGTCTTATACAACCCCACTGAATTTGATTTAAATCGGTTTACTATATCACATAACTGTCATTAGAAATATTAATTGACAGTTTAATACAACGCTCGCAAGGGCATCAAAGCTTCGGCGTACCGAACAGCATATGAGACTATGGGCACAGGGTATCCGACAGTCGAGTATACTCGACTGTAGCCGCACCTCACAGCGAGCGAAGCGAGCAGGGGGCGGAGCCCCTTTGTTTTTTAATTTTTCCTTTCCGCCTGGCTAAAATTAAATATGCTAAATACAAACAAGCAACAACAGTTAATGCTGACGCTGCATTTGGTTGAGCTTTTACTGTTGTTGTTGTCAGCTTTTGTTTTTGAGTTTGATTTTGTTTCTGCGCTCATCGGTCGCATTTTGGCTTCTTGTATTTCCGTTGCGGTGTGCGGTGCGTTGGCAGCGCACGTGTCGACGTCAACGTCGCAGTTAGCACATATATTTGTTAGTTATAAATTAATTGAATTGTTAGCGAATTAATTAATTGAGCTAATTTACGACAGTTTAGTATTTATTCCTTTATGCAAAAAATGATGCGTATGTACATATGAATGTATTTACATATTTCCACTTCACATGGTATTTATAATCATTTGTAATCCACAGAATAACAAATGGAAGAGTGCATTTTATTCATGCTCTTATGCTCGCGCTCTTTAAATGTGTGCTCTCTCTGCCTCTCAATTGAGTCATGCTTTTTATAAGGGCCTAACCCAAACAGCTGTTTATTGTGACTGCCTGTTGTTGTTATTGTTATTATTATTATTATTGTTGTTGTCGTCGTTGTTGTTGTGATCCTTTGAGTGAAGCACAAAACAAATCGCGGGTAAAACGCGTCCATAAGGTCGGCGTCTTCGCCGTTGCACTATAGGTCAAATGGACTTTTTTTCTGGTATAAATTAATAACTCGAAGGTTTACCAATTTTTAAGTGAAAAGTTTTTTGGATACCATTCTAGATCTCATTTGCAACTGGTTTTGAAAAAATGGGCGTGGCACTGCCCGTAGGCTTGATTCTGCGATATGCAAATTTTATGTCTTGTTAAGCTATCCGAACCAAACTTGCAGGTTTGGTGTATTACTTTGTTACTGACTTGTTGCTAAAATATGATCCAAATTGGACTACTGAAATAATAATATAATAATTATCGGTTGAAAAATGTCTTTTTGTATTAAAACTATGTTATTTTCTAATACATCCGACGAAACTGTACTTATATATGTAGTATTATAAAACTGATAATTTGGACAACAAATATCTAGATCGAAATACTAAATCATACAGATTTTATAGTAAAAATCGGCCGAAAACTGAATTTTTGCTTCAAGCAAACCTGCATTACTTATGTATCTAGAGGTTATGTGCTAAAAAGTTAAATTTCGGGAGAAGTGGGCAAAAAGGGGAAATAAACTTTACTGTTATGAGTTAACAAGGAATTACTCTACAATATGTATATAGTCACTTCGCTTACTATTGCTTACATTTTTTAAAACTCTTCTTAAAGGAAGTCGTCTTCTTTGGACGTCTCTTTATTGACACTTAAGCTTAAGCGAAATGCTTTTTATCAATCAAATCATAAATGATTGGATTCTTTTCCACTTCTTGAGTTAGATCAATTATGTCCTATGTAGTGAACAGGTCCAGGCGCCCTTTTTTCACTTTTAATTCGCTTTTCGACATTTTTTAAATATTCCCGTGTTCGCATTCAACAACCCATTGTCAAAATAATGAACTATGCATATATTTCTACACCGGCAACCTTACCTGGCAACTCTGTTTGAAGACTTTTCTGCGGATCGCACCAGCGGAATTTAGACGACAGAATTTAGCTACCCTCAGCCGACGTTTTTTTTATATGAAGTATACCCCGGGGTAGCGGAATTTATATCTGGTGGGAACTAAGCTTTACTACAGAACAAAACCAACAGCACAGGTCTACAAACACAAAGTACAAACCACACTGATCACTATTCATCATAAATAGTATTAAAAAATTTAAATTTAAAAAAACTGGAGCCACTTGAATTTCGCCAAATTTTGTGCACAATTTATGAGCCAGCCTTTGGATTGAACCAGCTGTTAACTTAACAACATAATGGAATGTGAACATTTCTGGTATGCAACATTACAGTTCGATGTATTCCTAACAGGAATATAACAAAAGTTTGTTAATTTGAATACTTTTAAAAAATGAGTTTATACCAGAAAAAGGGTCCATTTGACCTATAGTGCGTTGTGGCGTCGACGTCAGCCGTTCACGTTGTTAGTGTGTTGTTGTTGTTGTTGCTGTTGCTCAGCTTTCAATTAATGGCAATGTCATGCGCCAACGCTCCCAACACACACACACATAAACAAAATGAGACAGCGCTCTCTCTCTCTCTCTATTTCTTGCTCTTCGTGTCAAAGCCAGCTTTCTTGTTGTTGTTTGCGACGCGCTTTTGACTTTGTATGTTGCATGTGCCGGCTCTCTCATACATTGAAAACATACGTGTGCCTTTGTTACGTTTTCGTACGAGAGTATTTTCTGTGTCTCTACATGTGTGTGTGTATGGCTCGTTTCGGCATTTCATTCGCTGTTGTGGCCGCCGTTTCGCTTCATTCGTTTGTCTGCTCGCGTGCTCTACGGTTCGAATTGTGAGAAGCTTCAATAATTTGAATTTAAAAAAATATAAAAACAAAAGAACAAATTGTTTATTTTATAATATTTTTATTAGAAAAATTTAAATATTTTTTTGTGTGTGCTTGCGCCAAAACCAAATGCTTGGAAAACATTGTGAATTTTGCTAGTGCAAAGGTATGTGGATCATTCATAACAAAAAGAACAATAACAACAATCCAAGCATGTTGTATATATACATATATATATATGTTTATATATATATATGTATATATACATAAATGTGTGTGTGTTTGTGTTTGTGCGAACGCAAGCTTAAGGAAGAGGCAAAGAGCGTGCAAAGTGAGAGCCAACTGACGTCGTCATCACACATAAAGCACATAACAAAAAAAACAAAAACAAAACGAAATTTTGTATTTTTTTGTGATTTTTAAATATTGGTTTTGATTTTCATTTATCTGCAGCGTGGCTTGATTTGATTTCATAATCTCCTGCTAAAATTAAGAAATTTTGCAAAAGCGTCGCAAAAGTAAAAATACACATAGGAAAATAAGTAAAAAAAACACGTTGAAAAGGCAGCAGAGCGTGTGCGACTGTTTTTTGTGTGTATGAGTGTGTGTGTGCATGAGAGCATTGCGCTGCTCTTTGGGTGCGAGCAATGGAAGGAGAGTGCGGTCGCCTTGTGTGCGTGTGAGAGAGTGAAAGCTCCGTTAAGAGAGTGAATTGTAGTTTATATTAAAAATTGAATTAAATATGTGCATATCATTAAAAATAGAATTACATTAACTTAATTAATCTAAATTTAATTTATTAAATTTTAGATTATATTGCTCTTCTACGTATATTTATATTTAGTTAACGTTTTTCTTTAATATCTAAAAATATTTACATTAATTAATTAACTTAAACAAGATTAATAACATCAACAACATGTGTATATACACAAAAACAACAGACAATGCATGAGCACAACAAAAGCGGCCTTGTCGCATTTATTTTACTCGCTTTTGTTTTAGTTTGTTGTTCTCTCACAATTAATTTGCTGAATTATCATTATTATTTTTTTCAAATTTTTCTTTTGTATTTTTTCATGGTAAATTTTTGCGCATTTTTAAATATTCGCAATTAATTGTCTGCCACTGTTTCTTATCAGTTGTCTTGTAAAGCTGTTTCTGTATGTATGTGTGTTTGTGTGTGTGTGTGCTTTCCCCCATTTTCTTTGCTTTGACTGTGCCTTCATACGAGGCGTATACGTAATGCAAAAAAGTATGTCTCCCAACTTGAAAGCATCATAAACACAAACACACTTACACATACATATACGAATGAATGCTTACACACACACACAGCACTGAATGCATGGGGTTACGTATACGCCGCGTGGTCGCCTTCAACATTGCGTTGTTGTCGCTCTCGTTGCTGTTGTTGTTATGTGCGTCTGTTTCTTGTGAGAAGCTCGAGAAAATTCTGAAATATATTGTTTGTGTGCAATATGCAAAGATAAATAATAACTATTTCGTCAAATATCAAGAAATTAAATTAAAAGATAATTTTTATTTTAAAAATAGCATTGAGATTTTTAAGCAAAATCTGTTATTATTATTATAACACATTAATTTTGCTTTGGCCAAGAACAGCAACAAATTGAAATGAAATTGATTTCAACTATTTTTGTTTATATTTCACAAACACACATACACACAAACAAATACCAACTCACAGCGTTGAGAGAGATAAAAGCAAGAGAGTGAGGTAGCGGGCGTCATTGGACGCCGACGCCGCCATTAAAAAGCTCTCAAATAATGCTTGGCCAGCTGTTGTTGTGTTGATGCGCTGCCGGAAATATGTAAAGCTCCCGCTCTCTCTAGCTCACGATCTCGCTCTCCCTCTCTCTTTGTTTTTACTCTCCTATTTTGTGGCTGTCCTATTGTCGTTACGTGAAATGTTTTGTTATTTGTTATTATTTATTTTGAGTGCGATTGAGATGGAGATATATGTATGTACATATGTATAAACAGGGAAAGAGCAACAAAGTGTTGCGCGCTCTCTCCCCTTCATTCCATATCTATCTTTATTGTTATTATTATTCATACACGAGGTTTTTTTTTGTTAAAAAAATGTTCCGTCATTGACACAAACATCACACCTCCCCATATCCATCCCCATTCGCCACACCATATTTTTATCATTCCCACACTTTATTTATTTCTTTGCTCTCTTTTACTATATTTATTATTTTCTATTAAAAGAGGAAGCAGCTCATTTAACACACATTTAACACAACAACAACAAAATATGCTTTTGCACGCGGTTTAAGTTTTTTTTGTTGTATGAATCATCTACACATCTACAGAGCATTGCGCGCGTTTTATTAGCGTTTTTAATAGCAGCAGGTACAGTTTAACCAACTGTCTTTTACTGTTTTACTGTTCTTTACATATTTTTGGTAATTGGCCAAACAACAACAAAAAGAAATGCAAGAGTGACATTAAACGCCCACATAAACAATAACAAGAAGAACGATAGTGGCGTCAGCTGCATAGAAAGCATGAAAAGCGTCGACGTCGCTGCCATATAAAAGGTCCATAGGTCACGCAGAGAGCAGTCGGCGACGGCAGCGCAGCGACTGACGTTTCTAGAACGAAAAACTGACAACTGACGCGGTGACAGCGGCGGTGACAGCGGCGGTGACGTCGGCTGCTGCTAATCTCAGTCGGTGCGTGAGGTGAGAGAAAAGCTGGAGGTGGAGTAAAGCGCAAGCAAAAGAATAATAACAACAAAACGAAGGACCAAAACACACTCTCCATTCTCCTCTCTCTCTCACCCTCTCCCTTTGCTTTCTGATTCGCATTCGTTCTCTTGAATTGAACTGAGCTCAGCATGAAACTGCGCCATTTGTTTGTGCTTGGAAAACAAACAAAATAAAAACGCAGCGAAAAGCAGATAAACAACTAAGACAGACTGACAAAAGCTGAGAGAGAGAGAGAGCGGCAACGGCATGTATAGGCATTTCTTTATTTTTGTTCTTGGCACACGTCACAACAGTGGTTCAAATAGTGTGTGTGATTAAGTTGCAATATTTTATCTACATACAGACATCTATTTTAGTTAATTAATTGTCAGAGAAAATCACAGAGAGACACAATGAGCGAGATTAAATGAAGAGAGCAGACATTGAGAAAACCACGTTGTCGTTTACTGACGTTAATGTTGGCTCTCTTGCTAGACGCTACTGTGCAAATTATTGAACTTGTATTTTGTTTACAAAAAGTTACCAAGACGACGCCGAAAGCTTTCAAAATTGCGTCGTAAGCTTTTTGTTGCTATTTTTGTTGTTGTTGCTCTTGTTTGTTTGTGTGTTGTAAAAAGAGCAACAAAAACAACAGCTGTCGATAGCTGTTGCTGTGTGCTGTTGTGTGCTGTGTGCCTATTATAAGGCGACTTAATATTGCGCTTAGTTTTAGCTGTCGTTGTTCTTGCTGCTGCCGTTGAGCTTTTGCTTAAGCTTTGCTGTTCGTTTTGTTTCGTTTGTTTTGACTCGTTCAAATTTTCTAGAACCTGTATCTAAAGAGTACAAAGAGTCCCATAAGTTTGTCAGAAGGAGAAAGTTTTTAATAGGCAGAAGGAGGCGTGGCAGAGCCCATAAAGTATACAGTTATACAATTCAAAATTTACATTTATTTTGACAGAATGAGAATTTTTTTTTGTTTTGGAATATCTTTCATTTTTAATTTTTATTACAAAAATTAATAGTTGCTCTTATTATTAATTTAAATAAAAAAAACATTGGGCTAAAATTACATTTTAATCAATATTTATTTGATTGTAATAAAAATTATTGAAAAGAAGAATTATTTTGAAATTTTTATAATGCAAATGGAAAATAAATGACAAAGAATATCAAAAATTCTAATTTACATCTTTTTGTTTTGTTTCTATGTAATTTTGAAATTTTACAACAAATTTTAAAAATAAAAGTTATTCTTTGAGTTTTAAATACGAATTTGAATTACATTATTCAGAAATTTTTGAAATTTCTTAAATTTAGATTAAATGTTAGTTATTTTTAAATTGGTATTTTATAATTTATATTTAATCAGAAATTAGAATCGTTACGGATCCTGATTTAAACCAAGCATAATATCATAACACCAAAAATACAAACCAATCAAAACCGCATACATTTTTGGTTGATTTTCGGTTGGTTTACATTTCTGTAACAACCCTGTACATATCTCCTTCAGATTAAATGTATGGACCGAAGTGTATACTCATAAATTGTTGAAACCAATATTGGAATCGGCGATTCGTTGATTTCTTACTTACTTCTTACTTGATTTCGACTTAGCACAACAAACTTGCCAGAATTATAAAATAAGAATATAGCAGGACATGAATTCTAACGGAAATTAAAAGTTTAGTATGTGTACTATAGAAATAATAAAAAGATTTATTACAATAAAGACATTCTAATACTTTTTTTATACAAATTCAGTTTTCACATACATATGCTGTTCTTATTATTTCGCACACTTTTGTACATATACATATGTATGTATGTATGTATGTACTATATGTACAGAGTCTCTTAAAGTCCGGCTCTCTCGACTGTTGCCTTTTCTATTAGTTTATTATTCTCAACTTTTTTGTGGCGCGCTCGTTTTGCACTTATTGTATATTTATTGATGTTGTTATTGTCAAAGCAATTTTGTTGGTAGGTTGCTTTTTGTTAGCTGCGCTGTCGCCGCCAATAAAAATCAATAAATAATAATACACTTTGTTGGCTGCTGACCAGCATACAACAATCGACACCTCCACATCCACCTCCTCGCCCATTACCCACTACCCCTACCCCTGGATCTATCACAAATTATTCGATTTAATAACTGCGAGTTTGCTGATTGAGTAGATTCATCAAATCGAATCAAAGATGAATACATACATTTGTATATACATACATATGTACATATGTATATTCGTTTGTGCAATGCCGCACATTTTTACAATTCTTCTCCATCCTCTATTCTTTCCTATTGCTCTCTTATCTCATTCCACTTCGTTTTCAACGACAAGAAACTATAACTGTTAAGGCCAAAGTAACTAGCAACTAGAATGCAAAATGCTGATAAGATAATCCAACAGTAAACAACACAAAACCATACAAGAGAAATACAGGGAGAGAGAGAGAGCAAGGTAAAGAGAGCGACACATATAGTACGAGAGAGCGAAACACACACACGCAGATCGACGCTCGCAAAGTAGCCAAAAAAGAAGGTAAACAAGAACAACAAGAAGAGCAGCAGGTGAGCGCGAACTGCTCTGCCGGCGTCACAGCACTCGTCAAGCCGTAAAAACAGCAAAAACTACACGCGTAAATTAGAAACAATAAAAAATTTTCTTGAAAAAAAAAACGAAAAACAAACAATATACATACAGACACACACACACATATACTTTAAATGGCTGCCCGGGCGGGCGTTGATTGCGTAAAGCGTTTAGCATTTAACTTAAAATGTGGTCGCTGATATTGGGTAAAGCTTGATGGGATTAGAGGAGGGGTAGAAGGAGGTGGGAGGGTTTGGTGCTGTGTTTTAGGGTTATTAACGGGGTAATTGAAGCAGGGGCGGCTGAGCAAGTGAGCGCATTTAAGTATGCAATAAAAAATTGAAGGACACCAACAACAAAAACAACAATAATAATATTCAGCATGTGTTGTGTCTGCTTTTAGATTGATTTGATTAGAAATTGCTGATAAACGCAAAAGCAAAGAAAATTATACAAAAACAAATTAATAAACAATAGATAATTATCAATTTGTTTAACGAATAAATTAATTAAATAAATTAAAATGATTGATATTAAATTACAGTTAATTTAATGAAATGAATTCTTAATATAAAATGTGTCAAGCGCGATTTAATAATAAATTAAATAAATATGTAATGCATTACAAAGAACTTTTCCGATTTCATAAGAAAAATTTGCAGTTCAATGGAAACAGAAGTCGATTTAATTATATTAAATTACTACATTGGACAATTTCAGCTTAATAAAATTAAAATTGAAATTTTATTAAAAGATAATCAAGTTTAATAAAAAAATTATTAAAGCGGAACCAAAATTAATTTAATAAATTAAAATTCAATTTAATAAAACATTAAATTTGTTTAAAAGTATAATTTGTTTTTAGATATCAATTAAAAGAATTTTTTAAATATTATATTTCGTATAGATTAACATAAAAATTCATTTGCTGATATGGTCACACTATTAACAAGAACCTTAATAATATTTGATGTATCAAATAAAAAAAAAATGATGAGCTTTTGGCATACACTAATTTCCACAATTGATTGTAATTTCATTTTCATATTCATATTCTTTTCTCTCTCTCTCTTTCTGTTTGTATAGCATGTCAACAGATAATCCCACACAGCTGCTAACAACACACGATTTGAGCCAATTGCGAGGACAACTACAAACGGCGTCGGCGGCAACAACAACAGCATCAGCAGCAACGGCAGCAGCTGTGGCAGCAGCGGCAGCTGCCGCACACGGTTATCACAGCGTGGCAACGACAACACCAACAACATCCGCTTGCCACATGAACTCCGGCCCAAAGTACGTGTTCCTGCAGCACAACGGCAGCAGTTTTACGGCCTACGAGAACAGCGCAGCAGCAGCAGCGGCAACACAGTCGGGAAATGCAAGTGGTGGTGTTGCTGCCACAACCGGTGGCAACATTGTGCTGCTTGCCACAGAGCCATTGGAGTTGAGTGCAGCCGATGCGTTGGCCACAGCAGCCGCAGCAGCAGCAGCTGATGATGGAGAACTGCGTCCGCTCTCTTGGTTGAACGACAGCAATCTGATCAAAGGTATTGTCACAACAACAACAACAGCAGCAGCAGCAACAACAACGGGAGCAACAGCGCCACATTTGAAGCGTGGTGCAACGCTTAAAGCAACGCTAGTGCCACCAGCCACCACAAACACAACAGTAGCAACAGCTGTGAACAACAACAACAACAACAAGAACAACAACAACAACATTTGCATTGTCAGCGATATTATCGAAGAGTTGCCAACGAGCAACAGCAGCGATGTAAATGAGCAATCATCAAATGAACCACAGCAATCACCCGCCGTATACAGCACCACAACGGTGCATAAAGGACCCAGTGGCACCACCACCGTGGTGGAGTATAAAGCAGCGACAAAAGCAAATGTTGCTGCCGCCTTTTTGCCACGTGCCGGCACCACTTTAGTGCCCGCTATCACAGCAACTGTCAAGCAACAACAACAACAGCAACCACAGCAGCAGCAGCAACAACCACAGCAACAGCAACAGATTTATGTGAGCAGCAATGGATCGAGTGGTGCATACAAATCGACGGGCAATACAACCACACATCATCCGCATAAAAAGTATTTGCGAGAAAAGATGAACGTACATGTCGAACACAACAACAACATTAGCAGCAGTAACAACAACAACAACAACAACATGAACAACCACATTGGCAACAGTCATGTGGTGGCATCAACGGTAACTGTGGTCAGTTCCCCCGCCTCCTCAAACAATTCATCGCTTAGCTCCTGTTCGGCATCTGGTTCCGGTTCCGGTTCCGGTTCATCAACAGCAGCGGTCAATGGAGGAAATAGTCCTGTTCCCAAAGCGAGCAGCTTTAATGCCGTCTTCGATGCTGTCAATTATGCGGCCAACTCAACGCCCAACAACAATAACACCAACAACAACATCAGCAACATTAACAACAACATCAACAACATCATCAACAACTGCAGCACCAGCGGCAGCAGCGGCGCCATTAGCACCACCAAAAACACCATCACCACAAGCGTCAACAACAACATCATCAACAACAACAATAGCAATAACATAAACCACAACAACAGCGATCTACAATCAGTGACGTCGTCGGTGGTCAGTGCGACGACGCTGCCTGGGGGTTACAGTTTTGTCAGCCATTTGGGCAGCACGACGACGCATGTCATGTAAGCTTAGCATTTAATTTAGTTCTTGTTATCGTTATCGTTAGATTACTGTGCCTCTCTCTTCATCAATATATTGTAGTTGTGTCTACTGTAACTCCCTCCGTCTCTATCAATTCAACTGTAACGCTCTCCATTTTATTTTTCATTTTTATCGTTAGAATACTGTAACTCTGTCTTCATTAATATAGTATTGTAGTTGTATCTTTCGATAAAGTTTACTCTCCCCCTCTCGATAAAAGGTTTCTCCTCTCTATTTTCTTTATCTGATCTTTTTCTGCCTCTTATTTTCTCTATGTTTTTTTTTACGATGTCTCCCTCGGTTCGTCCTTTTTTCTCCCTCTTTCTTATTATCCCTCTTTAATTTTCTCTTTCTCCATCTTCCTTTGATTTGCTCTCCACTCTTGTCATCTCTCTCTCTCTCCCTCTCTCTCTTCCTATAAAAAGGAATATGAAGGGAGAGGGAGTAATATTGAAGAAGATGAAAGAGTGGGGAAAACAGAGACTGAGTGGGAAACAGAGATGGAGTTTTCTCCTCCAAATTCATAATTACTCCATCTAGCTTGTTCTCAGTCACTTTTTTCCTCTCTTGATCTCTCCCTCTGCACCACTTTTCCTGTCTCTCTCTTTTTCCTTTCATCCCTCTTCATTTGTCTTTCCAATTCTCTATCCATCCCTTTCTCTTTCTCTTCCTCTCGAAAGGTGACTGTAACCGTCTCCTCCTTTCTTTTTTCTTCATCTCTTGCTTTGTGCTTGCATTCGTAATCGTTTTACTGGCTGCCAACTTTGTATACTCTTGTCACGCAACATAAAGTGTGATAATGTGTGATCTTTATAAATTTTCCAAGTAAACTAGAACTAATCACTTTCTTGCCACTTTTCAATACAGCACACAACAACAACAACAACAGAAACAACAGCCCGCCAATATTGTCTCACAGGAGACGCCGCCAGTGGCGCCACTGCTGCTCTGTGGCGGTTATTACAGTGCGGTGCCATCACGATCGGGTGGATTGCAATTGTCGATAACACCGCCACCACCGCCCATAACGCCCACAGCAATGCACAATGGTTCTGGTTCCGGATCCGGCTCCGGTTCGGTTGCCAATTTGCGGAGTCCCAACAGTTATGCAAGCTACGACAACGAGGATTCGCTTAAGGAGTTCGACTTGGTTGTGGGCAGCGCAAGAATGCACACAAGCACACCTCAATATCAAACTATGACCAAGAATAACAACAACAACAACAATAATAATAATAATATCAGCAGCAACAACAACAACAACAATTCATCCACTGGCGGCAGTTACGTCAGCTCGAACGGTGGCAACAATAGCAGCAGCAATAACAACAACAACAGTAACAACACACCACAGAAACAAAAGCATCCCAACAATGTGCCATACGATCCTTTCGTGCATACCAACAACAAGCCGCCATATAGCTTTAGGTAAGATGTTCCCTATAATACTAGAGCTTTTAAAAGATGCTTAAAGCTCTGTACGAATTGCAATATATAATCTAAATCTGAAAGTAGTTGAAATCCATTAAGCTTTGCGTGTACATATGTATATTCTGTATAAATGGTGAGCTCCGATTCAATTTAAGTTTAAGCTGGAGGTATTCATATGTATTAATTGATCCAACATTTGTTGCAGGGATTGGGGAAACCCCAGAAAAACCCAAGCAGATCAAAGAGTATGAGTATTTTATTAGTGTTTATTCTAGTTAGTTGTAATACGAATATATTTTTGATGGTATGATTAGGGATTTCTCAAAAGGTATAGGAAAATAGAGGATTTTTGATCAAATGAAGTGGTCAAACAGACTGCTTTGAAAGCAGCTGAAAGCTTCTAAAGAGCTTTTTAGTATTAAACTGAAGCTTAAAGTCCAACTTACTTGCTCTAAATAGTTGCGTAGTTAAGATGTCTACTTCTATAGGGCAATACAAATATCATTTGGAGCTAAAGGCGAAAGAGATTTAGATTTGAAAGTAGCTGAATGTTGTAAGCAAACCTTATACTATTCAAGGAAAAACTATTAAGTTCTCAGAATAATTTGTCGAATTTTTAATAATTGTAGATGTCTAATTGAGAAACATCTTTAAACCAGGGATTAAAACCGAAACGAATATCGGTTTCAGTTACGGTTTCGGTTATGCTCGAATTAATGTTTTCGGTTATCGGTTATGCAAAATCTTGGAGTATCGGTTTCGTAACAGTTATCGGTTTTTTGAAAGTTTCGGTTTAAAAATACCGGTAACCATACCGGTTCGGTTCACAAAAACAAGAAAAATTGAAGTTTTCGGTTGACCAAAATAAGAAACGTTATTCATTGTTTTAGATGAAAAATGGCTTTATGCTAATATTAGCCTGGAAATAATGTTATCTGGTTACTGGAATGGTCCAGCGTAATGTCGATTTTATTATAATTTGATCTCATATATAAATATAAATTTGAGCATGATTTTACCTCTAAATTCGTTCTGCATTTAAATTTGTTTTATTTTAAAAATTTTAAATTTTTCGAAAAAATCAAAAAAGACAAAGGTGTAAACACTGTAAGTTTTATCTTCCAAAAAAAACTTTTTAACAAAGTAAAAGTCTAGTGACGAAAGTCTTTCCCTGCCCCAAAATTTCTGATATCTCATTTTGTGTTTAAGCAAAAAATCCTTTTTTATCCTGTAGCATTTTACCTGAGCACTTTGCTAAAAAGTATTCAAGGCTAGAAGCCCTTAAAAATACCTTTCTAACGACATATAGAACACATCTGTAGCTTCTTTGGGTTGGAAACTATTGCTGTTTAAAATTTATCACGTTTAGCTATTTACCGCTAAACTAGCTATTTCCCGCTAAAGTCGTAAAACAAAGATTTCTAGATTTCAGATAAAAAAACAATTCCTCATCAATCTAAGCTTTTTCAGCGCTTTGATCCAAACAAACAGACAAACAAACTTTTCATCTCATTTTGAGAAGGCCCTTAAAAATTTCAAATTAATATATCTTTTGAGCCAAATGTCGGATTGGAATGATTAAGGTATCATTCGACGCGTATTTTTAATAAGAATTTTTACAAATTATAAAATTTAACCAAAAGGCTCCAACGGCCCCACTAGCTGCAATCATAAAAATTTTCGCTCTCCCACTTATCTCATGAAGCAGGTGAGTTACCAAAAGTCTTAGTATGCACTTTTGTTAGTTACCCTCACACCTTTCGATCGGTATATAACTCGACCTGATCGGACAGTCATAGCAAATTTTTCATTCTTCGTGTATATATTGCTAGTCGCCTTTTGCACACTACGTGTTGCTTTCGTCACTAGGGCGGACTGCCGTCCGCAGTGATAAAAAAAATCGATTTTCAAAAATTTTTCACAATGAACAAAATTTAAATGCAAAACGAATTAAGAGGTAAGATCATGCACAAATTAACATTGCGCATGGAAATTGATTGAGTTTTGACGAAGTTATGGCAGTTCAAAGATATCAAAGTTGCTCCGTAGCTGCGACGGCCAGAACCGAAATTAACCCTTATAAATGAATCGGTTACTAAACGGTTATTTCCGTTTAAAGAGTTTCGGTTTATGGGTTTCGGAACAGCGGAAAACATTTTTTTTCGGTTACGGTTACAAATTTCAATCGGTTTTTATCGGTTAATGGTTACGGTTTCGGTTAAGGTTTTAATTCCAAAAAAACTTTTTAACAAAGTAAAAGTCTAGTGACGAAAGTCTTTCCCTGCCCCAAAATTTCTGATATCCCATTTTGTGACGAACGATATTAAACTTAATATATAAATAATTATAAAATAAAAAGTTTGGCATTCGGAACATTGCGCATAAAGATCTTGATTCTTTATACCTAAAAATAATTTTAATGCGCAGTGCCGAATGCCAAACTTTTTATTTTATAATTATTTATATATTAAGTTTAATATCGTTCGTCACAAAATGGGATATCAGAAATTTTGGGGCAGGGAAAGACTTTCGTCACTAGACTTTTACTTTGTTAAAAAGTTTTTTTGGAAGATATCAGAAATTTTTGGAATTTTATATGATTCTGACAGTGTAATTTTGCTATAAAATTATCAAAATGCTTACTTCAAATAAAAAATAAATAGGGCAGCTATATAATATAGTAAACCGATTTTAACCAATTTTGTTTAGGATGTATAAAACCAACCCAGATGCGTATGTTGACAGTGTGATCAAGATATCTAAAAAACAACAAAGTTTTTCATACTAAAACTTGATTTTATACCGATTGTTCATATGGCAGCTATATGATATAGTATACCGATTTGAACTAAATTTGGACATAATGTATAAGACCAACTTAAATGCATACTGTGTCAAATTGGTTCAGATATCTTGAGAAATATAAAAGATTTTCGTACTGAAACCTTATTTTGGACCGATCGTTCATATGGCAGCTATATGATATAGTGGACCGATTTGAACTAAATTTGGACATAATGTGTAAGACTAACTTAAATGCATACTCTGTCAAATTGGTTGAGAAACCTTAAAAAACAAAAAAGTTGTTCATACTAAAACTTGATTTTTAACCGATCGTTCCTATGACAGCTATATGATATAGTGGACCGATTTCAACTAAATTTGGACATAATGTGTAAGACTTACTTAAATGCATACTTTGTCAAATTGGTTGAGAAACCTTGAAAAACAAAAAGTTTTTTGTACCAAAGCTTGATTTTCTAATTAGTACCATATAGTAAATAGTAAAATGTATATATTCAGTTAACCGGTCATATCTTCCACACCTTGCGGCTGAGAGACATGTGTCATATATCAAAAGACGCGAAATTTTACGTGTTACAACATATTGAAATTAAATAAAAATCGTCGGAACCGTTTTCTAATAAATCGCCAAAGTTTAAGCTAAAAATCCTTTTTTCACCTGTAGCGTTTTACCTGAGCACTTTGCAAAAAAATATTCAAGGCACGTCTGAAAGCCCTCTAATATACCTTTCTAACGACATATAGAACACATCTCTAGCTTTCTTGGATTGGAAGCAATGGGTGTTTCAAATTTATCACGTTTTAGCTTTTTCCCGCTAAACTAGCTATTTCCCGCTAAAGTCGTAGAACAAACATTTCTAGATTTCTGATAAGAAACAATTCCTCATCAGAAAAATTTAGCTTTTTCAGCGCCTTCGTACAAACAAACAAATGGACAAATGGACAAACAGACAAACAGACAAACAGACAAACAAACTTTTCATCTCATTTTGAGAAGGCCCTTAAAAACTTCAAATTAATATATCTTTTGAACCAAATGTCGGATTGAAATGATCAAGGTATCATTCGACGCGTATTTTTAATAAGAATTTTTAAAAATTATAAAATTTTACCAAAAGGCTCCAACGGCCCCACTAGCTGCAATCATTAAAATTTGGCCCCTCCCACTTACACCCCCATATCTTACGAACCAGGTGAGTTACCAAAAGTCTTAGTATGCACTTTTGTTAGGTAAAGTCATACCTTTCGATCGGTATATAACTCAATCCGATCGGACAGTCATAGCAAATTTTCCATTCTGCGTGTATATATTGCTAGTCGCCTTTTGCACACTACGTGTTGCTTTCGTCACTAGCGCGGACTGCCGTCCGCAGTGATCCCTGCTTTAAACTAAACCAGAGTTAACAGTTTTGAAATTACTGAAAAGCTTCAAGCGAGCTTAATAGTGTTCAGTTAGGACTAAAAATATAAAATAGAAGAAGCATAAATTGAATTGTAAATGTAGATAAAAGTTTCATAGGAGATATATTTTTGATTTTATGAAAACTTAAATTTTTGATCGAAATATTTAATATTTATGTTCAGAATAAAGACAGCATTTAATCTTAACTTAACTGAACAAGCATTTTATGATTATTCAATGATATTTTATATTTTTTTCTGTTGCAGTTCCTTGATCTTCATGGCCATTGAGGATTCAAACGAGAAGGCGTTGCCCGTGAAGGAGATCTATGCCTGGATTGTGCAACACTTTCCCTACTTTAAGACAGCGCCTAACGGTTGGAAGAACAGTGTGCGTCACAACCTGTCGCTAAATAAGAGTTTCGTCAAAGTGGAGAAGGCGCCCAACATGGGAAAAGGTTCGCTGTGGCGTGTTGAGCCTCAACAGCGTCAGAATCTCATGCAGGCTCTCAATCGTTCGCCCTACTTTCCCAATTCGGCCGTCGATAAGATTAGTCCGATGCTCAAGAGTCCCAATGGCAATGGAAGTGGCATCACTAGCTACGATAGCTTGGATGGATCCACTGTCTCCGTACCTTCAGCGAATGCAACAACGCCAGCAAAAAGCAATGGAGTACTTGCCAATGGTGGCAGCCAAGTGGCAGCAACAGTTAATGGCAACACGGTTAGCAGTGGTGCTGTTGGTGTTGTCGGTAGTGGTGGTGGAGGCGGTGGACATGCCCGTTTCGATCCAAAGCTCTTTCCCAATCTGTGCAAGAAATTTCGTAATATTAGCGAGGAGTCGTCGCAGCCGGCGCAGCTCCTAGGCGATGTTCTTGACGAGGAGCTGCCTGGCGATTATGCAACCAACAACAACATTAACAACAATAACAACAAGTACAACAATTTTGCAATTTTAAATGGAGGTGGAAATGGGATTGTTGGTGGTGGCATCACAATGTCAACTGCCCCAGTGGGTGCATTCAACTTTGAGCGTTTAGCTCGCGATTGTGGTGCGGAAAGCATAGATGATGTTCATGCGGCGGCGGCGATGCTCTTCCTTAAACACGGACCAAAGGCCTTTAATGAATCCTTTCAGAATGGGTAAGTTACAAGGATAATGTATGTTATGATATTACACTTTACAATTTATGGTTAAATTGCAACAAAAGTTGAGTGCATTATAAGGATAAGAGATAGGTAAGGAGAGATAGATAAGGTTTAACAAACACTTGGAAACACTTGCTTCTACTCTTTTATAAGGTCTTAACTATTGGACAATTTTTTTGACTCACCAATCGAAATATTGAACTTTATAATATACTAGGGAGCTCCGCAAACCCCCGGCTCGCTTCGCTCGCGAAAATGAAAATTAGTTATGTTAATAAGGTTTTGTCAAAGTAACCTTTAGTATGAGTTTAGTTGAGACATCGTAGAAAACAAACAAACTTTTCATACTAAAGGTTAATTTGCACCCGATTTTTCCCATGGCAGCTATATGATATAGTAATCCGATTGTGACTAAATTTGCTCCAGAGACAGTCCCAAACATATAATATAATCTGTAAGTTTGGTTAAGATAATTTAAGAAACAAACAAGTTTTTCATACAAAGCAATTCTATGACCTCTGACCTGAGTTTGACCCACTTGCAGGTGGAATTTTGCAAAACGCCGTCTTATTGCATGATTAAATTGTCATAGATGATGTTGTGTAAAAATTTCAGCTTTTTACCTTTAGCCGTTTGGCATACACGTTGAAGTGTCAGTCAGTCAGTCAGAATAAAGAGTTTTATATATTATATATAGATTTGTAAACCATAGATACAATATAAAGTTTTGAAATGATGGAATTGATGATGGAATTATGTATCGAGTGGATGGAATAGATTGCTAGAAATCTCTTTGAAAAGATCTTCAAGTCCGTAAAAATATAAGAGTTCAATATTTATTTCAAACATTTATTATTTCATTATTTAAATTAAAAATTAAAAAATTAAAATAAAGTGAATGATTAAAAATTCGAAGACCCGTTTGTCTGGCATTTGCTTTATTTGGGTGCGCATAATTTAATCGAAATTTTCCCTAAGCTAGACTTTACCTATTGGAGCAAAGTTGGAGTTTAACATTGCATCCTATCATAACCTTTTAAGCAAATAGTAAATATCCAAATCGAATGAATGGGGGCTGTTAAATAGAGTTTCCAACATTTTTATGAGAATTGCGAAGCTTATAAAACTTAAATAATAATTTTATTATTATACTTAAATAATACAAAGATGAGTTTGAAAACTAAGAAATTGCTCGAAGTCAATTTCTGTCTTTTCCATTTCTTTGCTTGACATAAAGTCTAAGACGCGATGCAGTTGTCATTTAACTAATGACACTTCTCTCTATTGACTTTCAGCGCACCGGTGATAACCAGCTCGCCTAGCGAGGATCACACTTATTCGGCGGGTGGCAATAGCAATGCGGATAGCGGAGCGTCAACGCCTCGGACCAATGGCAATGGCAATGGCCAAAAAAGTGGCCAACAGACACAGTCAATAATTGGACAAAGTGGCGGGGAAAGCAATTGTGCCAACTGTGCCAGTTGTCCCAGCTGTACCAGCGATGCGGCCTACGACAGCAGCGAGGAGAAGTGAGTTGACTTTGAATTCGATTAGAGTTGCAATGATTTAATGGATATGCTTACCAATTTTCTAGTCACAACATCACGGCCGAGGAGCTGGCGGATCAGCAGCGAAAGCGTGATGGCGTTGACGCCTTGTTATCACTGTCGCGTTCCTCAATTATCGATTGCGGCTCATCGACGACGCATTATCACAGCAATGGCAGCAGCGGCAGCAGTCACGGTTCCCCGCACAAACGTGCATCGAGTCGCAGCCTAGAAGAGGAGCATCACTTGCAGTTGCAACAACAACATCAGCATCATCATCATCATCATAATCAACAGTCGTCGCAGAATCATCAGGGCATCTATACAAATGGCAGTGGCAGCAAAATGGCGTTGCTTAGCAGTGCCGCAGCCAATGTGGCAGCTGCCGCTGCACTTGCCCAGCATCAGCAACAACAACAGCAGCAGCAACAGCAGCAACAGCAGCAGCAACAGCAGCAACAGCAGCAGCAACAGCAGCAACAGCAGCAGCAGCAACATCAACAACAACAACAGCAACAACAACAACAACAACCGTTCTACGAGGAACTCTACAGCACAACGGGATCAACTGGCAACGGCAGCAGCAACTCCACCTCCAATTTGTATATGCAGACCATAACTGCTGGAAACGCCAACGGTCAACCCATGTTGCAACAGCATCTAAGTGCGGCCATGGCCAACGCCGTTGCGGCCAAAAGCAAAGTGAAGCCAATGCGAACACTACGCACCAAGATTATGAAGCGAAAGGCCGCCTGGATGCGGTGAATGTGGCGGAAGGCTGGCGGCAGGTCATAGATACAACTGCTGTCTGTATGTCCAACTGACACACCCAAACACCCAGACCCAGCCCCAGCCCAGATACAGATACAGACACATACACCCACCAGGATTTCTCTGCCACCATCACCACACCCCTCGCACCAATTTGTTGTCTCTTTCCAAATTAAATCCCGTTCAACGCGTTGCATTTAGTTTCTAAGTTTTGCTTTCAATTTTATAACTATTTTTAATATTTTTTTTTATTTTTGTGTTTTTGTTATCGAGCGGCATTTTTCTTTATTATTACTTTAACTACTATTATTATTTCTATTATTATAATTATTATTATTACTATTACTATTATTATTATTATTATTATTATTTTAATTATTATTATTATTTTTATTATTAATATTATTATTATTACTACTACTATTATTATTTTTTTAATAACTTTTTTTGAAAGTCGTATTTTTAACTATTAGTTTTTATTGGACTTTATTTAGTGGCAATCGTTTTGCCTATTAATTGTTGGCCATCATATAAATTTATATATATATGATATTTTTTTTATTAGTTGCAATTTTCTTTATTAGCTTTTAATTCAAAATTTAGTGTAAATATATTTTACTGATATATTTAAAACAATTTTTAAACTCGCTTACAACACAAAAACAAAATAAAATACAAAGTAAAACACAAACGATTTAACAATTAGCAATTGTCCTACGGTGCTAGCTGGGCACGAATTATAATTTAATGTGTAATTTAGTAATAATTTAAAATGTGCAACACATGTGAGAGAGAGATAGAGATCATCAGAAAGAGATAGGACGAAAGAGCGAGAGACAAGGCGAAGCAATCAGCAGAGGCAGAAAAGAAACCATGTGTATATCAGAAGAAACAAAATTGTGCTAAGTTAAAGTTAAATGAAAGAAAATACGACGAAACGAACATAAAAAAACGGCAAAGAAAATGAAAATCAAGAAGAAAAACCACATCTTCTGTATAAAAGAAAAGTGTTGCAAAAATACAAAATAAAATAATGCGAAAAACAGGCAAAAAGCTACAATTGCTTAAATGTAAAACACATTTGTTTGTTTGCTGTGAGCAAAAGTTATATACACACATACACATATATGTAAACGCATATATATACAAATATATATTTGTATTAAGTACTAAAAATATAAACATTTAGCGCCTTATTATTGAGTCCTTAGCAAAGAAAAGAGATAAACACACACACACACATATATATATATATAAGAAACGCAGTGTAAAATGCTGTAAAAATTTGAATTGTTTAATATCGCTACGTGTTATATATACTTACTATATTATTATTACTATTATTATATCATTATTAATATGGTTAATATGATTATCATATGTTATATGATTAACTTAAGGGCTAACTAAATCAACCAAAACACAGGCCAATCAAGCCTAGCATAGCAATCCGAATACCCAAAACTAAAACTATAAATTATAAATAAAACAACAAAAGGAACACAACATGCGACACTCAAGTAAATGTTAAATCAAAGATACTTCTAGATCCTAAGCAAAACAACAACTAACAATTAGTTACCTAGGCATTAAACTATGTAGTTAAAAACTTGTTCGCAAACTTGTTAACAATTTGTTTGTTTCCTGGCTTTAAAGTAGCACAACACACACAACACACAATACAACTATATTTTGTTTTTAGTTTTTATTTAATCTAAGCTACATTTTTGTTTTGTGGACTCAAGAAAAAAAGTGAGAAAAACTTGTTGAACAAAGCATTAAAATTAATATAAAAATAAATGAAAGAAGCCAGAAAACCTTAGTTAAAATTAACTCAATTGTGTACATACGGAAGATATCTTTTGGAATTATGCTGCACACCTACACATACACAGACACATGCAAACACATATATATATAATGTATATACATATATATATATATATATACATATGTATATACATTAAAGAACCCTTAAGTGTATACACTTCAAGTACCTTTTTAGCAGAAAAGCAGTAAATTAAATTAAATTATATCAGCGCATAATTAAAAATGGAGATGAGAAACTAATTGCCAGTTGTTAAAATTAAATTAAAATGTTAAACTTTTGCTTTTAATTGTTTAAATATTAATATATTAAAATATATACATATGAATTGTACGGTATATAGAGTTTTAGTAGCTTTATAAATGCGAACGCCTTTTTTAACAACAACAACAAGAGAAACAACCAACAACTACAGCTAAGCAAGCATAAATATAAGCTTATACATATGTGTATATAATTGTATATACATATACATATATGTAAATGTATATGCAGGTGAACAACACAGACAATCGACGCCCGAGTTGTTGGCTGCAAACTATAAAATACATATGTGTATATATATTATATAATATATAATATATCTATATATAAATATATATATATGGTTAATAGCATAAACATAAATGATAAGTTATATATGTATATTGTTATAGCTTATCCAACAATTTATAACTGAGCTAAGCTGCAAGCTAAAATGCGAGACTTTTGTAGTCTAAAATGCGCAATCTGCCTATTTGTGAAAGTCCCCCAATGCTCCCTTCTTCCTTCAACATACAAACACACTACCTATTAAACTATATAATGACGTACGATTTGATATATGCTATTTATGTATCATTGATCACTATGATCAACAATCAGTTTGTTAACGTTTTTTTTAATATCATACTAGCATTATTATTAAATATACTATATACACATATGATTATAATTTCTTTGCGTACCAAATACACACAAAATGTGATTTCATTTCACTTGAGTTTGATTTTTGTTACAACTCTTTTTTTATTCTTGTTCTAATTTTTAACTAGCTTTGATAATCCGATGTTTATTATTTTTTGAATAAGAAGAGAAGTAAGAAGCACGAATTTAGTTATTAAACTACAAAGAATGTCGTATTTTTGGAGCACCAAAGTTTTGATACTTTTGCGAAATAATTCCTTTAGCAGATAAGGATATAGCTATCTGGTCAATCAATCAATAAGTCATTTTATATAGTAGTCCGATTGAAATAAATCGCGATTAAATAAATCGTCCGATTGAATAAGTCTGATCGAAATATCTGCAAAAAATTGGATAGTTTACAATTCTGTATCTTATTCTCCGACCGATCATTCCAGTACTATATTTTATATAGTAATCCTGCCAATTTCTTCCCCATATATAGATCGTCACTAAGTATTTGTATTTATGATTTTGGAAACGGCTTAAAAATTAAAGTCATTGCAAGAGTATCAAAATAATATCGAAGTTAAAAAAAAACAACACCAACTTATATAAGAATCGAGTAACAATTTCAAGCTCGCTTATTAGGAAATTGAGTTATTTGTTCTTTTTAAGACGCCATGTTAAAAGCAATGTATGTTTAATACGGAAAGTGCCTCTAAAAATATGTTTTCCTCTGCGCATCATGTTAACCGATAAATTTGGCAACAGAGTAGTGGCCCTGTTGCCGATTTTCAACAGACAGAGACATTTCTGAAGCGATAGTCGTTAGGTTAGAGCCATATTTTGTTAAAATGTTAGCTTAAAGCCCCTTTCTCGTTAATTGAATTTGCTGTTACGTCTCGGCTTATTGCTTAGAAACTGTACACACCCATTGGGTCCATAGATGAAAGCAAATTGAATGAAAGAAAGCAAAAACATAAACAGTTACAGGGTATCTAAAACATGTCCACAAAATACAATAAAACAGTGAACACGTCTGAAGTCTGATTCAAGTGTCGTTTCGACGTGCAGGGAACCTTAGAACCACTTTAGACAAATTTTTTCCACTTTTGACTTCGATGATCGAGCCGTTAATATATCTACTTGTATATTCAAAGAATATGATAATATCTGTATATTTATATATAGTATATACATATGTGTCATGAGAAGTGTATATGTATCTGTTTGCCCTCCAAGGTTTCAACTAGCGCCTGTTTTTATGTCTAAACCTGTACCAAAAACAAACAAGCATACAAGAACAAACAAACACACGAACAACTATGAAATATAAGTATCTAAAATTTATATATATACATAAACACATACAAATGTATGATGAATGAAAAGAGTTGCCCTGTATTTTTTAGAGCAATATTTTTCTACTTTTTCGAAGAGCAACAAAAATGCATTTTGAAACTTTTCGATTTTTGTTTTGTGACTGGTACAAAAAGTGAATAAAATATTATTAACAATGTCAGTAAACAAAGATAAAGTTAAAGATAAAAATATACATTTATTAATGAGCTGTAAAGCCGATTGTTTTGAACTGATTTCGGGCTTAACGATATGACGAGGACAAATGTAATATGTTTATGGATATGAAATACACAAACACACACAAAATTTTGCTAAGAATTGCCTCTTGACTAGCTTAACTGACATGTATATATACATATAATAATACATATACATGTACATATGTATATAATACATACATATATAAATACTAAATTAAACCAGATTACACGTAAAAAACCAAAACTTAAATCTAAAACATGTTACGAGTAGAGTGCAAATAAAAACCGAGAATCTAAAACTATGGATATATTTTGATTTTTATATATAACGTGGTGGATTTATCGGAAAATGACTGGGACGTGCTAAAGGTCAGTACAACAAAATTTAAATTTACAAGCCCCCGACGACTTTCCCAAGGCAATCGGTTAGTTCTCAAAAAGATATGCGATTCGCATATCTTGGAGAATAATTTAAAGAAACTTAAACTGTACAACTCATAAATTGTATCTCGAATTTATCAAACAAAAAAATCGACCACAAATAACTATGGAAATTGCATTATCTATGGTTTTTCTTGTATTCAATTTTTTGAATAAAATATTAATTAAAAACAAGAGACCGTAACTGTTAAATGCAGGGATTAAAACCTTAACCGAAACCGTAACCTTTAACCGGTGAAAACCTATTGAAATTTGTAACCATAACAGAAACCGTAACCGAAAATAATATTTTTTTTCGGAACAAACTTTAAATGTAGAACGAATTTAGAGGTAAAATATTGCTCAAATTTACATTGCGCATGAAAATTGATTGACTTTTGACAACGTTATAACAGTTCAAAGTTATTAAAAATCAGTAAAATCAAAATAATCGAAATTTTCAAAACAAAATGAACCAAATTTGTATGAGATCAAATTATAATAAAATCGACATTACGTTGAACCATTCCAGTAACCAGATAACATTATTTTCCAGGTTAAAAGGAGCCCTAAGTCTTTTTTCATGTAAAACAATGAATAAAGCTTCTTATTTTGGTCAACCGAAAACCTTAATTTTTATTTTTTTTGTGAACCATAACGGTATTTTTAAACCAAAACTTATTAAAAGATACTTCAAGATTTTGCATAACCGATAACCGAAAACCTTTATTCGATCATAACCGAAACCGTAACTGAAACCGATATTCGATTCGGTTTTAATCCCTGGTTAAATGTTTCGTAATAAGAGTTATTATTATATCTTCCAGAAAAAACTTCTTGACAAAGTAAAAGTCTAGTGACGAAACCCTTTCCATCCCCCAAAATTTCAAATTTTGTGACGAAAATGATTCAATTTAATACATAAATTATTTTTAAAAAAAGTTTGGTTACAACGGCTCTATCCGCTGCAATCATTTAATTCAATTATGCACCGCCCACTTACAAACCCATATCCCATGAGCCAGGTGAGATAAAAAAATTTTTAGTAGGCAATTTTGTAAGTTTAGACTATACCTTTCGATCGGTATATAACTCGATCTGCTCGGGCAGTCGTAGCAAATTTTCCATTCTTCCTGTATAATATTGTTAGTCAATTTTGCACACTACGTGTTGCTTTCGTCACTAACGCGGACTGCCGTCCGCAGTGATTTCAAGAAAAGATTTAACATCTATTTTTGAAACCCATATTAGGAGCTGATCAAATTATATTTAACAAGATACAGGGAAGCAGCCAAAGTTTATTCACATACGGAAAATCTCGATATAAAAATACACTCATCATGCCCTATTAAGTATAGCAAATGATAGGCGGGCGGTCGAATTTCTGACGTTTTTTCATAACTTTTATTTTAAAAAAGTAAAAGTTAAATTCAAATATCTTTTGAATTAAGTGGTATATTTAGGCTCAATATCTTTCATAATTTACATAACATGTCCTTAAAGGATTTTAAAAATCAAAAATGATGTGACCTTTGATACTTATAAATAACAAAAATAGCAATATAAAATGATTTATATTATAAAAGTTATAAATTGATGTCATTTCCGGATTTCAAAAATAAATACTCTGGTGTAGTCCATGTTATGGTGGGTTTACATTGGGGGACACTGCGGCATCATATTCTGTGGCAGTTTCTGTCAGCTTGGGACACCAATTAAAGTGTTCACATTGGCGTCACATAAATTGTGCTTTACATGGCTGTTTTTTTAATCGAGCTGCCACCAAGCAAAAAAACTGTCCGGCAACGCCAAAGACCAAAAGTACGAAATTCATATTTAGTAATTTTTCCGAAAACTTTCTTTTTGTAAATTTTTCATAATTTTGAAGCTAGAATTATTTAAATTCTTGCAGAGTTTATGATGGATTTTGGTCAATTTTATGATATTTTTTTAGAACTAAATTTGTGATTTCTTCCCCCGAAAAGTGACGAGGTTAAAACCCTTATAATAATAATCCCTCATTTTAACTAATTGGGAATTAAAGATTTTCATCAAAAATCAATTTTATTTCAAAATTAGAACTAAAATTAGATAAAACTGGAATCGTGCGCTTTTCGATAAAAGAACAGACTGTTAGTCAACAGACTGCCGTTAGATGGCGTATGCTACAAAAATTATGAGCTATAGATGGCACTTATCGGTAAATGCGGGTTTAAGTCTACGATTACATTTCCTTGGTTTCAGCAAAGCATGTTGGAATCTTTAAAAATAAATTCAACCGCTTTAAGAAAAATTATAATACATTATTTAAATGATAAAGATTTCATCGAAATTGGAAATTTATGTCTCGAGACAGGAATATGCAAACTTTAGTTAATTGCAGCAAGCGTACAGTGACTTTAAGTAAGAGTGCTCGATTGCAAACTACCCTAAGTTGAAGCTCGAGTGTTGTGAGCGACGTACGCTAGGTGGCGCCAATGCTGTTGCTTCTTTCCACCGCATTATCATATTATATACCTAATCGAAAGCTAAATAATTTATATGTCAAAAAAATATATACATAAATAATTATAATTAAAATAAAAAATAATAATAATAATAATTAGCTTAATAATGGATTTTCGACGAGATAATGACCGTAGAACAGGGTATTAAAAAGCGTTGTGCGATTTGGTTTTGAATACAGTATATTCGTCTTTATTGAATTTGATTTCTCTGTTCAGTATTACATGCTATATAAACTATTTATTATTAATATTATTTATAAATATTTATTTTTGAAGTATTTGCATTATATTTTTATTATAATTATTTTTATAATTTCTCATTTTCTTTTTTCTATTTGTTCTTCGGTAAATGTCGTTTCATTTTTGCTGAAAATTTTTTAAAAATTTTCGCTTTCGAATGGAAATGTTAATTTACAAATTAACACAATATATGTAGATACATACGAGTATATACCTATATATGTACGTATGCATGTGTATGTATGTATGTATATATATATATAAAAACAGATTCTTAAATTAACAAAAAAAATAAATTGTATTTTATTAATATTTTATTAAATGTATGAATGAACGGTTGCAGTTGCAACAAGAAAATGCTACACAAAAAAATTGTTGCTTGATTTTCTCTGTTTTAAATTACTTAATGAATTGTTGTTGCTTCTTAGTTTCTAAAATAAATGTTTGGAGTCGAGAATTTAGCCGAAAAGTGTTGAGTGCTTAGGTTTAGGCCACTAAGATAATTATTTCCATGTCGATCGTTCAGTTATATATATTTATATATATATATGTATATAAATTTATATATAATTTTTGATATTTTTGCTGCTTTATTTATTAATTATTATTTTTTATTTAATTGGGCACATTTGCTTAAGAATTTGTTTTTTTTTAAATTATTTTTAATTTCTCTTGCTGGGCGGATTTGAAACTGAAAACGGTGTGTTGGTTAATTTTTCTTTTGCATCTGTATTTTTTTTTTATTAATTTATAATGTCATAACATCTGAATTATCTGAAAACTAAAGAGATTTACTTTTGTTAGCTTACTAGGTATGTGTCTGTGTGTGACTGTATGTTACTGTGTGTGTTCAAGTTGAATTGAGAATTATACTGTTGTATCTATGTTCGTACTACATATGGGTATGTATGCTTGTATTTGTATGTAATGTAACTGTAACTGTATTTGTATATAATACTATAATACCATATGTATCCGTACTCGTATGTCTGTATGTTTGTGTATTGCTAAAATAACTGCATATAACTCTACGCATTACCATTATAATATAATGTTGATATGGTCTGTTTTTAAGATGTGAACTTTATTATTTATATATAATACCTTTTCCACTTTTCAACTATTTTATGTATGTACATGCTATGTTCTCGACATTTATTAACTTGGCAAAATCGAAAAATTTGTCTTCCTTTCCATTTTCTGGTTTATTGTTTTTAGTTCTCTCTGCATGTGTATGTGTGTGTTTGTGTATAAGACTGTATATCACCGTGGGCTTAAATTCATTTCTATTCATTATATATATTTTGTGTGTATGTATTCCTGCTACAAAGTTGAGCTTTGAAAAAAATTTATTATTTTATTTCATTTTTGTTTATTGTTATTTTTTGTTTTTAGAATTGCAAATTTCGTCTGTGTTTCGTGTAGAATTGGAAGGATAATTTCTTATGCAGTTATTCTGTATTTGATTTTGTTTACGTTTTTGCACAATTCAAATACTCGCAGAATATGTTTCATATTTACAGTTAGATGTACTTTTATAAATATTTATATATATTTTGATATCATTGTATTTTTATTTATTATTATTATGTCTCTAACGTTAAAGTTAATTACGTATAATTTTCTGTTTTTTTTTTTGTATTTATGGAATTATTTTTGTTTTGATAACGATGTCGATATCTTTTATCTACTACAATGTTTCAATGCTACTGGATCTATGCAAAAAATTTCACTGCCTACTTGACTATACTATTTAAGATGTCCTATAATGCATCTGTAAACTGTAACTGTTGCTGTATCCGTATTTTTAGCTTTACCGCTTATCTGTATCTGTATCTTTAGCTGTGTTTCTGTTTCTGTAACTGTTTATTGTTATTTAAACTTGGCTAGCACCGCATATTGTTATTATAATATATTCATTTAATCGTTTTGCTGTGCGTGTAGGGTGTGTGTGTAGGGAGGGGCTTTATTTGTGCTACGTTATAAATAATAGATCCTCTTTGAGCCCACACGATTTTCGATTCCTTGGCTCATACGTGGCATACGTGTGTGTTGTGATTGTTTGTAGGGGATTGGGTATTTAAAATAGATTGCGAGTACTGTAGTTCCTCTGCTTTCGCCTGCTCCTCTTGAGGGTGGGGAGGATGGATTGGACAGAACAGAATTTAAATGATAAGGCCCTATATTGTATGGTGAAATGTGGTTTGGTGTTAAATTAAAAAGGGTTTTCGATGGGTTTTTTTTCGTTTAAGAAAACATTTTTATTTGATAAAGTTTAATTTATGTTCATGTATTATTGGTATGTTTTTGTTTGTTTTTTGCTTTTCTTTTATATCGTAATTACAATAATAATCATAATAATAATAATAATAAAAAAATTGATCGTAATTATTACAATACGAAAAAAAATTAGTCGATTTAAAAAATAGTTGTAACTTATTGTTGCCATCATTTTTTATGTGTGGTTTTTTCCTTTCAACTTTAAACATATTTCATATTTATTTTTATATATATTGTATATATATGTATGTATATATACACATATGTATTTATGTGTGTGTGTAAATATTATGCATAAATATTTATTTAATTATATTTGTAATTATTATTTAGCTAAAGCGTATGAAAATGCAAAGTATTTAACACGTTTAATTTAAAAACTAAAAAAAAATTAAATTAAATAAAAATAATTTTTTAACAACTTTGCTGACAGCGGCAAATGTTTGTTTTCGCATAGTTCTTAAATTTTTTCTTTGAATAATTAGATTTTGTTTTAAATATTTGTAATAATTTTGTTTTTCATTCTGAAGACGCAAATTGTATTTTTAGGTATTGAAATGTGTTTGGTATATGTTTTTTTGCTTTTTATAATTTTTTAAATTTAGTTTCATTAAATTTTTTTTATTATATAATTAATAATAACGCGGCAAAGTTTGGGCCTATGCAAAAATGGTTTTGTATTTTGTGAGTGTGGGTTTTTTTTTATTTTTCTTCATTTTGTTTTTTTTTTGTTTGGTTTTATGCCATTTTAAAAGGTTTTTAATTTAGCTTAAAGTTTAGCCTAGCGAAAAAAATGTGTATTTAATTATTAAAAATTGTGTTGATTTTTTTTACGTCCTTTATCGATAGGAAAACAGTTTTTATCATCCCTTTCTTCTTCAATTTCTTCTTTTTTACGATTACGATTTAAACTTAGATGCTAGGCAAAAAAATTGGCTCACTTAAAAATAATTTTTATTTATTTAATTATTCATATTGTTATTATTATATTTAATTTTAATTATTCTTGTTTAAATTGTGAATTTTCTTTAGTACGATATGCGGTTCTGTTTTTTGTTATTGTTTTTTTTAATTTTTCTTGAAGTATTTTAGTTCACAATAAAAAAATTATGCTATTTGTAATGAAAATTTAAAGTACTGTTACATTATATTGATAAACGCCATAATGCTTAATATATATGTATATGTATACTATATAATAACTATATTTATATAGTGTTATTATAAATAATAATTTAGTGCATTTTGCTATATTGTTTATAAAGTTTACATTGTGTTTTACATAATAATTAATTAGCATTACATTTTTTTACGTAAATTCAAAATTTACAAAATTTATTGTATTTAGATTTTTGGATTTTATTATTTTTTGTTTTGGGTCAAAATGAAATTAGGAGAAAAAAAAATGTGAAAAACGTTGCCTACGATTTAGTTGTTTGATTTTTTAACATTAACTTTTAACTATCTTTTACTTTGGGTTCGCCTTTAGTTGTTCGAGTTTCAGGTGTTTTCTTATAAGCTTTTTCATGTGGTTTTTCTTCCATCTTTTCAGTTATGTGCTTGTGGGCTTGTGTGAGTTGGTGCTGCTTTGAGATCAAAAGATAGTTAAAACTTTTGTGTGCAACAAAAAAAAAACGAAAATAATAAAATGTAAATGAAATATTTAGTTAGGGAAATATAAGATGCTTAACGCCTACGCCACGCCTACAATTTGTTTATTTACATTGAGTTTGCTTTTTGTTTAATTTTTCTTTATCGTATATTTCATGTTTATTGTTTATCTATGTACACTTAACAATGCAGGAAAAAAAATGTAATAATCATAATCATAATAATAATTAAAATAATAATAATAATTATAAAAATCTACCGCCATTTGCTTACAGTCTTCAAGTCGTAAAGAAATCAAAAAAATGTTTTGCAAAATCTGCGCCTCATCAGATTTGGCTTTTGGTAGAGTTTTTAGGTAGTGTTTTGTTTGTTTTTTTTTTTTTTATTTTTTTTTTCATTTGGTGGTCGAAGCGAGGAAGGAGGGGGTTGGGGTTAGGGTTGGGATTAGGGGTGGTCACGTGGCAAGTTTGAAGCCAACAATTTAATACTTTTGCGCTGCTCTATCGCTGCTGCGCTTCGCATAGCGTCTCTAAACTTTTTAGCTACAACTACAATGATTAAAAAAAAAAAATTATTAAATATACATATATGTATATATATTTTAGAGGTCTACAAACTAGGTATTTATATGTGCTATGTTTACATATATATATATATATATATATATATAGATGTATCTATCAAAACATTATCTGGGGCCGCTGCCAATCTTAATCACAAGTAAACGTCTTCATTGCACTCTCTTCAGCTGCTGTTCACAGGAACAGACGCAGTACCGGTTCCGGTACGGGTTTAATAGTTCCACGCAGCTGCTGCTGGCGTCGCTGCAACCGTCGCTTGCTGCGCAGCCGCACAATGCTCCTCGGTCTCTCCATTGTTGCTGAGACGCCGCACACGCACCATGCGCAACTTCTCCTCATTGATCACCTTCAGTTGCTTCTCAGCCGCATCGCTATCGAGGCGTCCGCTCTCCTCCTGCTGATGCAAATCTTGCTGCTGTTGCTGCTGCTGCAACTGTTGCTGCTGCTGCAGCTGTTGCTGTTCGTCGTCGTCGTCCTCCTCTTGCTTGATGCGCACCTCGGGCTCCATGAAACGCTGATCAATCTCGAGCTGGGCATGCTCATCGTTGTCCAAATCATTGCCAGCATCATTGGCGTCTTTGATGCTGTCGCTCTCATCGCGACTGTAATCGGATCCCTGCATGACGCAGACGCCGTTGATAATCCGCTCGCTGCTATCGCCGGCAGCGACTGCAGCAGCCGCCGCGGCAGCAGCAGCAGCAGCAGCAGCGGCAGCAGCAACAGCGGCTGCGGCTGTGGGCGTGCCAGTGCCGGCGGGATTGACCCACTGTGGTGCCGCGGGCTTGCGGCGTGAACTGCGTGCCGCATTGCTCATGTAGGCGGCGGCAGCGGCGGCGGAGGCAAGCGCTGACTTTTGCAGCGCCTTCTCGTAGTCGGAGATGGGGGTATTCTGGGTCGTGGCCACCCTCGATGGACTCATTGTCACTCATGTTGTGACCGCTGGCATCCAGCTCCAACTCATCCTGATAGTCATCGCTGCGTTCACGTTTCAGCGTTGGCATGGACAAGTCCAAGCCGCTCATTTGCTCCTTGAAGGCCTGATTCAATGCCTGCAACTCATCCCCGCCCGCGGCACCCACAGCAGCGGCTGCTGCTGCCGCCGCACCAGCCGCAGCTGCAGCTCCCGGTATGCCGGCCAAGCTGCGTCCAAGCAGAGCAGCGGCGGCAAAGTACGGTGGGTAAGGGATGGGCGCACCACTTAAGCCCATGCGCTCCTTGTGCAGCTCGACGAGACGCTGCTGCAGCAGAATGCGAAACTGGACGGGATCGAATGGTGTGGCATTTGTATTCTCGCGACTGGGTATCGGATTATCCTGACCGGGTTGACCATGCGGCACCTGTTGCTTCAATCGCATGCGATGATTGTGGAACCAATTGGTAATTGTTCGGGTGGCCAAGCTCAACTCATTGGCCAGAAACTCAATGGTGCCAACATTGGGATACGGATCGAGGGCAAACGCCAAACGAAGTGCCTCCTTTTGCTCCTCGGAGAAGAGGACACGCTGCTTCTTGCTGGGCGGTGCACCACTCACAGATGACCCCACCGAGCCGGGTCCCGGGCTGCTTGTATAGAAATCATTGGTGTCGTTGCTGGACGTGTCGCTGCTGTTGTCCTGTTGATTTGGTCCTGTGCTGCGTCTCCTTTTGCTCGCCTCCCTTCGCTCGTTCTTCAGCAGCTGCAGACGCTCCACATTGTTGGCATCACTCAGCCACAATTGCATGCGGATGAATGGCTCACGTCCCTTGATCGACAGCATGTGCCAGGGCTTCGGTTTGCTGAGCAACTCCGAGACGGATCCCTGCGACAGTCCCAGCACCGCCTCGCCAAAGATCTTCTGGCCAATGTTGTTCGCCAATAGGGCCTCCTTGATCTTTGTGGTAATGTCGTGCGTATCCAGATCCTGGGTCAAGGCGGCCATCTCATAAACCGTTGGCGACATATGCTGATGCAGGCTGCGCATCGCATTCGGGGCATGAGCCCCAACATGCACCGGCATCATCATGGGTTTCTTCTCGCCACTAACGGGCGTTACCACGCCTACCGCTGGATTGCCACTTGACTGGCCACTGGGCGTGTTTGCCGCTGGCAAACTAATGGCGTGTTGCGGTGGCAATCCCGGCGATGTCAGCAACATGTTCTGATGATGCAACAATTGTGCCTGCTGCTGTGCGACCTGCTGTTGCTGCTGCTGTTGTTGCTGCTGCTGCTGCTGACTCTGTTGGGCTTGAACGGCTTGAACGGCCTGTGCTTGGGCCTGTTGCACGGCTGCTGCTTGAGCGGCAGCTGCCTGTTGCTGTTGTTGCATTGCCGCTGACATGGCGGCAGCTGCCTGCATTTGTTGCATGATGTGTTGCGCCTGTGCCGGCTCCTGCAACTTCAGCTCGTTCATCATCTTCTGCATGGGCAGCGTGGCCTGCATCTTGTTGGCCAATCCCTGTGGCATCTGCGGGCTGCCACTGTAGCTGCCCGTGCGCATCAGTTTCTCTGGGGCAATCTTATACTGACTTGCCACCAGTTTGTGCACCGCATTCTCATCCTCGAGGAACATCTTCATGCGTATGAATGGCTCGCGACCCTTTTGGGTCAACATATGCCAGGGCTTGGGTCGGGCAAGTAAATCGGAGACGGAGCCCTGCGACAGACCCAACACGGACTCACCAAACAGTCGCTGCGAGATGCTGTACTGGGAGAGCGCCTCCTTGACGCGTCGCACAATGTCCTCGGTGTTGAGATTGTTGAACATATCGAACTGTTGCTGTGTTATCGGAGGCAACACCGCCTTCGTGGGTCGCTGCGGTTGCGAGTGGTGCGGTGTAACCGGTGGCTGTGTGATCAACGAATTTGTTATGGATGCCATGCGCTGCAACGGACTCGCTGTTGCCGCAAACTCCTCCCCCTGGCTGCTCAGCGCCGGTGGCAAGATCGAGTTGCTCAATGGACTTGGCGCTGCTGAGTTGCTGCCATGATTGCCGCTACCGGCAACACCAGCATTTGTTGCCGCATTCGGATTGCCGCTGTTCGGTAGTGGTGGCGGTGCTGGTGGTGCTGGCGGTGCCGGTGTGTTGCCACCATCCGATTTACGGGCATGTGGCAATGCTCCAAAGCCGCGCTCATCATCGCCCCGTTCGCCATCCTTGCTGCTGCTGCTGCCACTGTGTTGATCGAGCGATGATCGCTGGCCATTCAACTTGATGTCCTTGCCGGCCAGCGACAGATCCTGTGCACCGTTCAGCACCTGCTGCTGCAGTGCCATTAAACTGGAAAAGTTGGGAAAACTGGCGGCCTGAGCCTGTTGCTGATGCTGTTGCTGCAATTTGGCGATTTCCCGCTCAAACGCATGACGCATATTCTCATCGGCGGCCATCGCCGCGGGGAATGGATTGGCTGCTGCCCCGGGCATGCCGGCGGCGCCACCAAAGAACGGCGACAACAAAAAGCTGCATCGACGGAAACGGAAACAAACAAATGTATCTAGTTACAAAATGTACAGTTCGAGAAATGTGTTTAAAATCATAGTATTTAAAAACCCGTAAGAGGAAGAAATATTCGAATTGTAGAAGTAAATCGATTGAGAAACGCAAAAATACTTTTCAACCGATTCAATTATCAAAAGTTTCCTAAATTTAAATATTAAATGATGTAGATCAGTGAGTTTCCTATCCGATGTGATAGGATAAAATATAATAGTGTATGAATTTGGACACCACTGGTTTAGATAGTTAACGAATCTTGCTTTAGAGAAACGTGAATTTAATTTTGAAAATTATGTGATTTAATTCATTGAAATAAATAAAAACATCGACAATCGATACACAGTGACAATTTCTGTTAAACCGAAAGAATAATTCATTGACTTGAAATATGAACCGTTTCAACCGCTAACCGTTTCGCCCGTTTCGCCCATTTCGCCCATTTCGTCGGTTTTACTCACCTTGGGAAGGGTGCTTCGCGCGGTGTGCGGGCCATCAGCTCCTGATACAGACGTGCCATCTTGTCCTGGGCCAAATCCTCGTGACGGAGCCGCTGCTGCTGCTCCCGCTGTGCCGCCTCGCGCTGTTCCCGCTGCTCGCGTTGCTGCTGCTGCTGATGAACGGCAACGGCAGCCGCTGCTGCAGCCGCTTCACGTTGCTCGCGTTGCGCATGCTCCGAGACATGCAACTGTTGCTGCTGTTGTTGCTGCTGCTTCAGCTGCTGATCGACCTTGTAGAAGGGTGAGCTGCAACTCTGAGGCGGCGACTTGCTATCCTCATTGCTGTGAGTATCATCGGCGGCAATATGTCGACGCTGATGCTCCTGTTGTTGTTGGGCGGCTGCCGCATTACTTTTCATGAGGGATGAGGCCTCGCTGAGTATGTGGGCAATGCGATCATCAGACATGGAATCATCGCCGCCAGCGCCGCGACCAGCATACTGTGGCAGTCCAGAATCTATAGAGTGAGATAGATAGAGAGAGAGAGAGAGAGAGAGCATGAGTTGAATGTTGAAGTATATTGATCGTAAAGTGGCATCGCCCATTAAATGTTATAAAGTTTATGCGCATTCGGTTTTTGCTCATTTATTGCAGACCAATTGATAGTGAACCAAAGCAAGCCAAAACATACCGAACCGTACCGAACCGAACCGAGCCCAACAGTGTATAGGTCTGACTTGGCCAGGCCAACAGCCAACAGCCAACAGTCAAGAGCCAAGAGCCAATTAAGCCATAAAGCGTTCAAAAAGCCAGCGCAAATTTGTGGTCATAAAGCGGCGCAGCATTTGAAAAGCGATGCCTGATGCACTTTTCATTTCAAACCCGTAATACACTCAGCGAAATCCACATAACAAAAAAGAATACAAAGAAATTCAACCAAATTCAATTCATATTCAAATTCAATTGAATGTAATTCAAAGCAATTTGCAAGCAAACTTAATATAATTTAATAATTCTTCCATTTGTTGTTTTGTGCAGTGCAGAGAATTTGATAAACATTTTGTGCATTATAAATTCCAGGCTGTAGTTGGCCCCCTCCCTCATTTTATAAAATCCAACCCTTTCCATAGCTCAATTATAACACCATTTGATTTTCAATCAACAAAACGTCGACCACAAACAAAGCGAACCGTGAACCAAAGCAACAACATCAATGGGGGCAGGTTGTTAAACAAATTAAAAAAAAAAACATTATTATATATATACACATATATATATATGTATATATATATATAAAATATGTATGTATATTCAAAGCTAAGCGAAAAGTCAGTCAGTCCAAAATACGTATGCACATTTTATTTGGATGGATGTGCTCCTCAAATAGTTCAATGCAATGCGGAGCGTTAATTTGGCACGCGTCACGTTGTGGCATCAAAATGTTTTTGTGGGGCAAGGAGCAAGGGGCAAGGGATAACAACTGCCAATGGGAAGCATGTGTGGCATAAATTGGGGGCATGGGGCAAATGCTCATCGAAGCGAGCTGGCCAACAGCCAGTTGGTTGTGGCTATAAACGAAACGAAACGCGAGACGAGTCGAGTCGAAATGAATAAATGAATGTGAATTCAATTGCAATTGAAAGAGTACAACAACAACAATAATAACTGGGAGAAAAAACGTTGGAAAATTCTTTGCAGAAATTCAATTGGAATTTGTGGAGTAGGTTCATGTTTTTGTTGTTGTTTTGGTTCCACCCATTAAGTGTCGCTGAAAGAAAAACATGGCCAAAAATACATAAAGGAAAAAATTGACCAAAAATTGCGACTGCTAAATTGTTAAATAATCGCACAAGTGGCATAGAACCTTCCCCCCACCCCCTCCATCACCCTCCTGTGTGGCATGCTTGTGGCTTTGCCAACATCAATCAGTCAGTGCAGTGTGTGTGTGTGTGTGTGGGCGTGGCAGCGAAACGAAATAACTGAAAATCGGTTAACAATTGCCCAAAGCATAATCGATGCCCCAAAGGAGCAAACACTTGTCCTCCGTTCAAATGGAGATGAAATGAAGGAGGTGGGGGGAGGGGGGTTGGCACAGGAAACGGAAATCAACACATGAATGACAAATGTTTGGTCGGACCTCGTGCCAATTGAAGCGAGCTACATTTTTTAACGAATTCGAATCGAAATACAATAAACCAAAAAGCGATGACGATGACGATGTCCACTCCAAAGAGGTGGAGATGGACAAAAGGCGATAAAAGGACCAACAACTACAATAGATCGTAACGTTGCTCATGACCACAAGCCACTTGCCACACATGCCACATCCTCTGTGGCCAGAATTTTGGATTTAGCAGTTCTATCATTTGATTTCCAGTTTTTTTTCCCATAACAGAGCAACTTTTGCTTCAAATGATTTTTTCAATTTTTTCCATCGTCGCTTCATTTGGGGATTACAAAGTGTTTTTGTGTTATAAAGTCGAAGATGACATTGATGACACCTGGCTAACCCACACGACAGCTCGGGACATAGACATAGACACAGACAGCTTAAGCGCTCTTTAGCCGGAGACGTAGTTACTCATACTGGAACTGAAACTGAATCTGAAACTGAATCTGAAATTGGGAATGGAAATGGAAATTCCGATTGAAGTTTGAGTTTCGTTTCTTTTTTTTAAGTCAGGGCAATGCACTGTCCAACTGTCACATATAAACTCAACAATCAATAAGCACACTTTAAAGAAGCTTTAAGCTTAAAGCATCATTTTGTTTTAGTACATTTACAATACATTTAGTTCTGTAAGAGTTAAGATCTCTCGAAGAAACTAAAATTCATATTTCTAACAATAATTCCACATTAGTTTCAAGCAGCTTTAAGCTGTTGTTCAAATGATACTTTAAGCTTAAAGCTGCTTGAAAATAAATGTTGTTCAAATGATACTTTAAGCTTAAAGCTGCTTGAAACTAATGTGGAATTATTGTTAGAAATATGAATTTTAATTTCTTCGAGAGATCTTAACTCTTTCAGAACTAAATGTATTGTAAATGTACTAAAACATTTTTAGAATAATTATTTGTAAATTATGAAATAATTAAAGTGCTTAAAATTTATAAAAAATTTTAATTTTTTGTTAAGATAAATGGCTATTGATAAATGTGCTTTAATAGCTGTATGTACATCAAAATTTAAGCTTCTCACGTGCTTTTGGCTTCACTTTCATTTGCCCAGCAGAGCGACAGTTTTGCAGACAGACGCGACTTTTAAATAACGCAATGTCCCCTTTCCCTTGTTCTCTCCCCAATTCCTGACTCCTCCCTTACAATTTATAAAAATATGGATATATTTGTATATTTCTCGTAATTTTTTGTTTCTGCTATTTTGTTTATTTATTGTTTGTGTATGTGTAACGGTAACCGTTAGCCACTTTTTTGTCTGCTCTTTTCATTTATTGTCAGCTTGTGTGTGTGTGTGTGTTGTTTTGTAATTTATTAGAGAGGAACATGTTGACCAAATTGTCATTCAAAAGGATTTGGATTTTCGACGTCCGTTAGCTGTTATAAAAATATAGATATGAGCATATCATATGATATCATATATGTATATATATATATGTGTATATATATATGATATCGCTCCACCTATGCCACAATTTGCTTGATGAGTATTTGCCTTTTATAACAAATCAGACGAAAATTCTCGCCCAGACACGATGAGTGCCATTGCCCTGACCCAACCGCTACCCCTTGCTCCATCCCTTTCTCCCTTTCCCTCTTTCCCTCTTTTACTTTTTTGTCTTTCTCGCTTTTGTTGAGTTTTTCCTGTGGCGCTTTTCCTAATACAATAAATATTTGCCAGCACACAAATATGTAATCATACTTCATACTGGCAAAAAAAATAAGAAGGGTTTTCACTTGGTATGAGAGACAGTATGGCAAAGGGGAGGGGTAAAGGGTTTGAGGGGAGTGTGAGGTTGTTGTAACGGTAAAGCCGCCACAATTGAACTGCGCATTGAAATTGGCACACGCACGCAATTTGCATTAATTGCAAGTAAAAATTTCTAATTAAAATGCCAGTCAGTTGTTGTGTCTCCCTGTGTGTGTGTGTGCTCTGGTATGGTGTAGGTAAGAGGGTGCAAGGTTTTGTATTAGCAGAAGTGTCAATTAAAAAGCTGACAAAACTCTCGACACTGAGAGAGAGAGAGAGAGAGAGAGAGACACCTACTTGAGGCGCAATGACTTTCTTCTAACTGAGCTGAGGACAAACGTAGCATGGCAAATGAAGAGGTAAGGAAGGGGAGGTACACCCCATTCCAGATACAGTTGAAAAGCCGCCTGGCAACATCAAACAGCAAAAAAATGCCAATAATTCAACTTCAATTGCAAGTCAAATCAGTTGAAAAAACGAGTGATGGAAAGGGGGGTGTCTTAAAGGAAGGAAAATGTTTGATTCTTATACGAATTTATCTTGCAATTAAGCGCAAGAATATGACTTGGAATTTGGCCAGGTAATTTAACAGGTTTTTTTTTTGGTTTTGTATTATTATTATTTATTTCTCGGCTGCGATTTGTTGTTGTCAAAGTTCATTACAAAGTAATTAGCTGAGTAACAAAAACGCGAAAAAGCGAAAATTAAAATAAAAGTTAAAACAAAAACAAAAACAACAACAAGAACAGGAACAACGAGTGCAACACGGGAGCGGGAGACATGTGCAACATTTTGCGGCAAAAATGTGAAAGACAAAGTTTTTTTAGCTGTCTGAGCGCCCCGCTGGGCGTGGCATGTCAGTTAACTTACACACAGTCAACGTCTATCTGTCTATACCCTGTAGTCGGAAAGAAAGGGTATGCTGTGTCCGCTCCTTCGAAGTATACATGCACATATTTCAATTCTTTTAATTAAATTGCATTCATACATGTTAATCTTTTTAAATTTCAAGTAGTTATTTATTTACAGGGTATCTGCTAGTCAATCATTTGTTATCAAAGCCTTAATAAACACTATCTTATTTACCTAGTGCATTTGTGTCTTTTAGTGAGTGTATTCACCATTATTCATTTACTGTCAGCCTCCCTAGGCAATTGTGAATCATGCGCGGCATTCATGCATTCGATTTGAAGTCGAAAGAATTCGCTTGTCTTCTGTTTACCCAAATGAGTCATTGGCCAAAAAATCAAAGATTTATGCCATCAATTTACCCCACCTTCTATATTCACATACAATACATACTCGAAGCGATCATTTTTCGAATATGTATGTATTCAAATATATTTTTTGAATTTAATCACATTTATAAAAATTGTTGAATGTGCTTTACGCTGATTTATGTTTATGATTTCGTTTGCCCACGCATCTGCCACGCCTATTGTTTCGGGCCAGCACATTCCGTTGAGTTTCCCTACCCCAACCCCTGCCCCTTGTATTCCTTCTCTACTTTCCTTTCCCTATCCTCCTTTGGCTGAATGAATACAGCAATTTTCATAAAATCAAATAAAATTAATTACAATCAAAGAAATGAAAATGCTTAAATATGAGGCCAAAAAGCGCAGAATTGATACGACCTGTTGGCCACTTAGTTAGCCCCCCCCCCCTTTCAACCCCTCTCTATGTGCGTGTGTGTGTGTAAGTGTGTGTGTGTGTGTGTGTGTGTGTGTGTGTGAGGCACTATATATCGCTTTATGGCTGGTGACAAATAATTTGTGAAACGGCGGCAAATAAAAATGCCAGGCAGCGTCTGTCGTTTGGCATTTGGAATGCTTTTGTCTTTTTTTTCCTCTCCCTCTCTCACTACTTGTCGATCTATTACAGGTTCACCCTTCCCCCTCTGTTACCCCTAAACTGTCCACTGCATATGTGTTGATACAGTTTATTTGGTTTTTGTTTTTGTTTTATGCTTTGCTTTTCTTTTGTTTTGTCATTGCTTCTGTATTCTATTTTGGAGCCACGCACTTTTCGCCCGACTTTTTGGCTGCTGTGACTTTTGTTGGCTAAAACAAATAGACGACGTCTGCTAAAATTATGTGTTAATATGCTAGTATTATTAGCTGCCATAACGAGTTGCGGCTTTGCTGCTCTCGCTGCTGCCGACGACAAATACAAATATTTGGCATTACGTATACGACGCGTCGTCTGACGAGGCTAAAATGACGTCGAGTTTGGCGTGCTTTTTTCTGTTTCTGTTTCTGTTTCTGTTTCTGCTTCTGTTCTGTTTTGTTTAGTTTTTGCTACTCTCGTATTTTTTGTATGCTTTGCAATGCTAAACGCAGTTTGAATTGAGCACTTAAATGCCACTTGGTTGCCCCGCCCCCAACCCCAACCCGACCCGCCTCTATTTCTGCTGTCGTTTTGTTTCTGAATATTTGTTGTGGCAAAGCCTTGTCAACTTTCTGGCAACTAGTGCACAGTGGTGCGTTTATGCCAGCACAGTGGTTCTGTATCATTGTGTTGCCTGCATTTAATTATAGTATCAATAATATATCGAGAATTATGTTTGCTTTAACTAATCTATCGATTTTCAATTCTTCATAGCATTGCATTTATCGATAGCCATATTTATCGTTTTGTCGATAGCCATTACCTCTTTTGGCATTTTCCTACTTTTACAACTTTTCAATAGTTTTTCCACTCGCTTTGCCCCTTTGCGACGTTTAATATTCAACAATTGTCGTTAAATGTTTAAAAAGTGAAAACAATGTATATGTATATATGGGGAAAAACAAGGAAAATTAACGGAAAAACAAACCGAAAACGCGAAAACTTTGTTGCTTTGGTGGGTGGATGGTGGGTGGGTTGGTTTGTAGTGGTTGCCACACTATGCAGCTCGGTTGGGGTTACCAATCGTTAGGCGGAACGTTAGCCCGCCCTTGGTATAACTCCACAGTGCATTCAGCCCCTCTCAGGACCACGCCCCCCTCTCGGACCCGTGATCCCCTGTCCAGGCAGCAAGCGCACTTTGTCCACCACAAAGACGACTTCAAACGCTCGGCACGTCAACGTTTTGCATGCCTCGTTGAAGGCAGCAGTTGCATTTTATTATTATTGTTGTTGTTGTTGCTGTTGTTGTTAACGTTGTTTACATTTAATTCTACTTCACGTTAGCGGCTGTTCTTGATCTTGTTGTTGTTGTTTTTCAAATGTTTTTTTTACATTTCAAGCTTTTCACAGACCAATTGTCACGGCAGTCGTCGCGTCTCGTTGTGTCGCCCCGCCCCCGTTCATTCACCCATCCATGTGCATTTGTTCTTCCATTCCAACTCATTTTCCAACTCATTCCAGGCCTCAATCTCTCGCGACTGGCGCTTTAAACAATTACAATTCAAAAATCATTGACGCGCTCTACACTCGACTTCCACTTGCCGCTCCGACAATGACTTCAAAGTATTGCAAAAATTGTTGAATTTATTATGATTTCCATTTTTATTTGTATTACTCGTTTTATTATGTACTATTATTGTTATTATTATTATTATTATTAACTACTAGAATTGTGGCTATTTGTGTTATGTGCGCTGTGTTGCCTACTTTTAGGCGCCTATTTGCTTATAATTAACTGACAAGCTAACATGACAAGGGGATGGCAACAGTTGTATTAAATCCAACACAAAAAAAAGAGTAGGAAAAAGCTGTGGAAAATTGCAGTGTCTGCGTTCTACATGCATACATATAAATATATAAGCAGTTAGTTTAGCTGCCATGAGTAATCGTCATAAATTAATTGTCAACATTTGCATGCACTTAGACACACACACACACATAGTCACATGTGCAATGGGCAAACAGAGGGAACCACAGAAAACTTTGATTAACTTTGCCAAGCCACAACGGGCGGCTGTGTATTTGTGTGTGTGTGTGTGTGTGTTTGTGTTGTGTGTGTGTGTGTGTGTGTGTGTGTGTGTGTGTGTGTTTGTGTGTTTGTGTGTGTGTGTGTGTGTGTGTTGGGCATAAGTGCGTGTCTGTGCCTTAGCTGGAACTTTAAAAATACTTTTGCATTGACATATTTGTAGCCACAGTCTGGCATAGTTTCCTATCCCTTCTCCCCTTCGTTCAATTGATGACTAATCAATAAAACTTAACCAAGACAACAAAACAAACGAAAGACACACACACATATACATATGTATATGTAAATATGTATGTATGCATGTGACAAGAAATCAAAGTTGTTTGGCAATCGCTGGGCAAAGATCTCTTTTTTGTAACGGCGCATTCCATTCCCAAAGTTCATTTTCTACACAACATTTTACGCCTAATGTGCTTATTTGCCAAAATTTATGGCGACAGGCAAAATGGACGCATGAAATGCATCCAGTTGTCGCCAAATGTGGTTGTTGTTCTCAATGTGGTTGTTGTTGTTGTTGCTGTTGTTGACTCGTTGACTGTTGGCACGTTGATTATACGCAAAAATCAAAAATAATTAAAATTTCACATTTGAATGTTTTGGCCGTGCGCCAAAACAAATGAAAATGAAATGAATTTCGAATTGAATAATGCCAAAATGTTGAAAAAATCAACATGAAATCAGCAAAATGGGCGAATTGGTAAACGGAAACGCAGCGAAATATGAAATGGCACAGCTTAATGTGTTTCAATTCCAAAAATTCCAATAGAATTAATTTTGAAAATAAATTGATAAATTTGAATGTAGTTAAAATGTTTCAATTCCGAATTGTAACAACGCTAATCTCAAGTTTTTTAATTTCAATTTGTAGCCTTTGCTGGAGAAGTCAATAGTACAGATGTCAAAAAGAATTCAATTTAAAGATATTGATAATGCATGAAATGATAAACAAGAAGGTGCTTTAATTTCGTAATTGTCAAATTGTTTCAATTCCGAATTGTAGCATACTTTAGCTAAAGTGGGTTTATATCTAAATTGTAGGGTTCATTTGTCAAGTCTGTTGTTAGCTAAAGTCCAATAAAAACTGAACTGAATAATGAAAGAAAGCGAATTGAAATGCAGTCAAATTCAAATTCAAGTATATTCCGAATGATAGCTGAATTAAAGAAATTTAATTTTGAGTTTAATTTTAAACTAAACGATATAAGAAATATGTGAGTTATTAAAGCAAATTTAAAATAAAGTTAAAGTTTTTCAATTCCAAAATGTCTTATTTGCGAATGGTAAAATAATTTTTGCGAAAAACAAAACGTTGTTTTTTTTATTGAAATGCAACTAAAGTCGTCTTTCATAGCAGCCAGCTTTGTATGATTGAAAGCAGTTATCTGTCAGTTTGTCCGTCTTGCAGCTGTCAGCTATCTTTTGAACAGTGTTGCCACATAATGCGAAGACTGTCAAGATACGAGTGGTAGCGAGGGGATGGGCAGGAGGCATAGGTAAAAAAAAAAAAAAAACTAACTACAGCTAGAGCCGGTAATGATAATTAAACTAACTAAACGAAACTAGACGTGTAACTCACCTTTCTTGGGTATGAGCGATTTGAGCAGCATGACGGCGTTATCATCACAGGCCCAGGCATGCATCTTGCGGTAACTGTCACGACCCTTCTCGGTCAGCTTATCCCAGGGCTTTGGCTTGCTCAGCAGCTCGGAGACGGTGCCCTGGGACAGGCCCAAAATGTATTTGGCAAACAGACGTTGTCCAATGTTGTGCACCGACAACAGTTCACGAACGCGTCGCGAGATGTGAAGTGTGTCGAGGGCTTGATTCGCATACTTGTCCATGTTGTAGCGCAGCATCTCCTGCAGTTTGGCCTCCATGGGATCACCCTTGGGTATGAGGGATTCACCCAATCGGCCGGCCATTGAGACACCCGGTTGCAATTGCAATTCGGCATCCGCAAAGCGAAAATGCGCCCGGGCATCTTGTCCAGCGGCTGCGGCGGCAGCAAATTGGAATGCCGGCAAACTGGGCAGGTTGGGCAAGAAATTTGGGGCACCCAGGGCGGCGGCATGCTGGGCATGTGCCGCCATTGCCGCTGCGGCAGCTGCTGCATTCGCATTCGGCGTCAGACTGTTATTATTGTCCTCGACCACAGCGGCGGCAGCAACATTGGCAGCGGCTGCGCTTGTAACAGCGACTTGTTGCCGTTCAACGTGTTGGCAATACTTGCCGCCAGCTGAGCGGTGCTGTTCGGTGTGCTGTTGGCGCTGGATGAATTGGAGTCGCCACCGTGATGCAAATGATGTGCCGAATGCAACAATTGACCATGCCCATGGGCGTGGTGGTGCGCATGATGATGGTGGTTCAGTTGATCGCTGCCAGGTGCGCTGCTGTTGCTGCTATTGCTGCTGTTATGATGATGTTGATGTTGCAATAACTGTTGTTGCTGCTGCTGCTGTTGCTGCTGCTGGAGTGGATGCTGGTGCTGGTGTTGGTGATGTGATCCGGCATCTAGGCGAGTTGATTTGGAATTGGAACAAGAGGAGTGATTGGCATGTGAGAAAGTTGAGTTAACCAATTGACTGAGCAGCACAGTGGACGAGGGTCCATGTTGCTGCTGTTGTTGTTGTTGCTGTTGCTGGTAGTGCTGATGTTGCTGTTGTTGTTGTTGTTGTTGCGTGGCAAAGTGCTGTTGCTGCTGCTGTTGTGGCGGCGGCGGTGGCGGTGGCGGCAACAGTTGCTGCTGTACCGCATTGGCATTTTGATAAATTGTTGGCGTTTTGCTCCCAGATGCTGCAACAGCTGCTGCTGCTGCTGCTGTTGTGTTCGTTTCAAAGCCACGTCTCCAATAGCTATTAACGAGCTGCTCTTCCAGCGTTTGACCTGCTACCTCAACCCCCGTGGCAGGGTTGCCATCATCGGCATCGTCAGTGTCAATGATTTCGACTTTTGGCTGCAAGTTGACATCGGGCAATGTCTCAATTTCATTCGATTCCGTATCTATTTTGCTTGTTTCAGGCTGTGACTTGGCTGCTACATCTTCTTCTTCATCTGTTGCTGCCACATGTTCAGCTGTCGCTGCCTCTGTTGCACGTTGTTGTTCTGCGGGAAACAACAAAAAAGTTGTGCTTTTTGTTGTTGCTACTTATTTATCATAAATATTACTTTGGTTTTTTTATTTTGGTATTTTTTTTTTGGTATTTGGTATTTAGTATTTGTATTTTGGTATACTGATTTCAACAACATCCATGGAACAAAACGCCAAAAATTAATCAAAATTTCATTTTAGATTTTGCTTTCAATTTGCATAGATTTTTTTTTTAGCCAACATTTTTGCACTTTTTGCATTTCGCATTTTGCCAATTCGAACAACAAAACAACAAAGAAACTGTGAGTGTATATGTGTGGGTATGTGTAGTTGTTGTAAATGTAAAGACTCATATTTAGAGAGACAGAGAGAGATAGAGAGCGAGATTGAGATAGATAGATAGACAGATAGATAGATAGATAGAGAACACATTAATGTGTGTGTTGTTGTTGGTGATGATCATAAAACGAGCTCTTGTAATAATAATGATGATGATTGTCAACTGTTGTGTTTGGGTTTTGTTGAGGTAAATATTATTGATAAGCATGCAGTTCAACAACAAAAGCAAAAGTTTAATACAACAACAACCATTAACAACAACAACAACAACAACGAGAAGGACAACAATGACAACGTATGTCGACGTTTTTAATGCAAATATAGTATTATAAAATAAAGAAAGAATATAAAAAAAAATTGTGCAGAATCAAAACGGAACGAAAAGGAAAGGAAAGTGTAGAGTAGAGTAGAGTAGAGTAGAGAGAATTGAGGAGAAGTGATGAGAAGCACGCGTTGTCTGGTCTTGACTGATCGCTGGTATCTTCGCTCTGTCGACCGTTGGGGGAAGGCCATAAAAATTGGCGCCGCAAGTCCGTAATGGCGATAACAAATCGACGTCATTCAAACAAACCATAAATGGCTCTCCTGGGAGCCAAGTGTCGGGCGAGTTAAATCAAAGTCAGCTCAACGATTGATAAGCCAACATGCAACAACATATTGCAACAAGCGGCAAATGAACGAAACGTAAACGTAAACCGTAAACCGTAAGTCGTAAACCAAAAAATCAAACCGAACCGAACTCAACTCAACTCAATTAAACTAAACGGAACTGAACTGAATCGAAAAGTCGTTGTCACAACTGCAACATACCGGAAATGGGTACAGTTGCCCACACTTTTGACTATACTCACCATCGCAATTTGCATTTAACGCATCGCTAGCGCCATTTTTAAGCGCCTCAGCAGCCAGCGCCTTGGTGCGTTCCAGGAGCAGAGCTTGGAATTTGTTCGGATCATTGGCGCAGGCAGCGGCTGCTGCGGCCGCGGCGGCAGCGGCAAGGGCCGACTGTGGACTGAGCACGTTCAGATCCAGTGGACTGCTGTTAAAGAGAGGGAACGAAATGGGAATGAAACATAAATGTTAGAGCATGTCAATTTGGCAAAATTATGTAAATGATATGAGTGTATTTGAGATAATTATTCGAATAGAAACAGATTGAGAAATGTTAAGTTATATAAGTTAACATAATCGAACAAAATGAAAATTAAACTTAATTGTTAGAACAAGTCTAATTGAGTGTTAAAAATCAAATATAGTACATAAATGTTAGTATATAAGAAGTAATTGTTTTTTAAATAGAAACGTTCGTAATTCGAGTTTCGACTTGTATTTCAATTTGTGGTGAATTTGGTGGCATCAACTTACAGTTGCTCATTTTTGATTTTCAGCTCATTGCTCTCCGCTGTTGCTGTGGCATTGGACATTTCAGCATCGTGCTCATTGGACATTTCAGCATCGCATTCCTCCTCATCATTCTCCTCCTCATGCCGATTGTTGGCAACTGCATGTTGTTGTTGCTGTTGCTGTTGCTGCTGTTGTTGTTGCTCGCTGCCTGTAATTTCCATATCGTCATCATCATCAGCATCACGCAGCTCATTATCATGATCATGATCATGATCATTGACATCGTCATCATCATCGTCATCATCGTCATTGTGCTGATGAGTCGATGTAAGATCTGTTTTCGATTTGAACACTGTCGCTGTCGCTGTTGTTGTCTCGTTGTTGTTGTCACTGCTCTGGCTACTGTGATTATTATTGTTATTGTTGTTGTTGTTGTTGTTGTTGATATTAATATTGCTATTGTTGTTATTATTGTTATTATTATTTGTTGCTGCCGCATTAACAGCGGCCGCCAATGCAGTTGCCTCGGCCAATGCCTCATTGATCTGTTGCTTATCCAAACGCGCCTCCAATCGCATTATGTGCTGTCGCTTCACTTCCAAATGCTCCTCGAGTCTTTGGATTTGTACAAGGTGAGCTTGCTCCAGAGCGCGTAGGCGTTGCAACTCATCCAAAAGTGCTTTAATCTGCAATAGATACAGTAATACAAATGCAATTTAATGTATGGAAAGTTTCAAAAAAAGATTTTATGCTTTTATTTTCATGTTTATTTAAGACGAATTGTTAAATCTTACGAATGGCTTTAAGCTTAGTTCTTAGCATATCTCATAAAATTAGAGTTTTCTTAAAGAGACTATGCTTGGTATTTTTTAGTATTTTCCGATAAAGTTCTGAATCGGTAGTTGTTAAAGTTGTTTGCTTTGCTTTCGGGGAGGGCAAACTTTTTGATTATTGTCTGCCATTGTGGTTGCTGTGGTTGCGCTTTCAGCCTGCCTGACTGCCTGTTGTCGTTGTAATTGCACACATCAATATTTAAACAACAACAACAATGAGAGGCAGGCGGGGAGGCGATACAAAGAGGTAAGTCGCGTCGCGTTGCGTATATGCAAAAGTTCGAGAGTTATAAAATAATTTTTAATAAAATTAACAACGAGGACGAGAACGTCGCTGATTGCCAGAGACTCAAGTGAAGCTGCTGGCAACAGGCCACAGATACAGCCACAGGTGTATGGATAATGCAGAGGGAATCGGGGGAGTACAGGTACAATATGCGGGTTGGGACATTGCGGGGGAGGGGAGGATGATACGGTAAAGCGCCGCCAGCGTGCGTTTGAGTTTTTGGGAACTTTGTTTGTTTGATGAAAATATGATAATTGGCAAATTTGACAAGGGAATTTTTCTTAAGTGCGTCAACGACAGCAGCGTGTGGGGGGGAGGCGGTGGTCGTGAGGCACGTGAGAGACATACGAGACATGTGTGCGACGTGCATGATAGAGAGAGAGAGAGAGAGAAAGAGGGCGGGAAGCAGGCGTGGCGCCGCAACAAAGTTGACAAGATAAAGTTTTTCGCCGTGCGGTATGCAACAAAATTTTTTAATGACAGCCAGGTGGTGTGTGTGTATGTGTGTGTATGTGTGTGTGTGTGTGTGTGTGTGTGTGTGTGTGTGTGTATATTGGAGTGTATGTGTGTGTGTATGTGTATATTTCTTATTATGTGATTAAAATTAATTTAATGGCGCGGTTTTTAATTGACGCATATGCCAAAGGCAGCGTCAAACAACTTTTTGCGCTGACTGTACCACGATTTCGATTTGTAGAAACGTGGCCCTAATCAACATAATGCCAATTGGTAATTTGCGTGTCATTGCCTTATTTGTGTCGTACGTTAAATCTTTATATGGAGACAGTCAGTTGATTGGCAAAACTTTTGCTTCTAGCCATATTTTATCAATATGAGTTAATAGGCAACAAACTATGCCTATATATGAGGCGAGATTATGATTATTGGCCATAAACAATGGGGCAGAATGTTGGCAACAGCAATAATACATAATTGGCATTAAAAACGCATAAACATATATATATGTATATATATATATATATATATATAAACATGTGTCCTTTCCTTGCCACATGTCATGTCAAGAAATGCTAAGCATTCAACCAGGCCAGGGAGTCAGTGAGTCAGTTAATTTCATTATCAATCAAAAGGCAGCACCAGGCCCAACCCTGTCTTAATACAACATCTAAAGTTGGAATTGGGAGAGTCGGGGTTGCGTGTTCGATTTTTCATTAGCATACGAGACATGTGAGAGCTTCTAAGGACGACAACTTCTAGAATCCAACCCCCGAGGAGAATGCGAATGCGGACGGGAGCGAAATGACAAGACGACGACGACGACGACGACAACGACGACTCAAATTAATTGCATAAAAATGTTGTATACCCCATTCACCTATCCAAAATGTAAATCCCCTTTACTGGCAGCCATCTAATTGCCAACTCAATTGAGCCAGTTTTTCCCCCCACTCAACCCACTGAGCACAACTGGAAAATGTAAAAAATTTGTTTTGTTAAATAAACGCAATTAGCATGCGGCGCAAGTGTACGGATATGCCAAGGGTTGTGCGTGTGTGTGTGTGTGTTTGCGTGTGAGTGTATGTGTCTTAACTATACACCTACCCACACACACACTAGAGTTCATTAATAATTTATCTTTAAAAACTACAGACAACTTCTTCTGCTGAAATTGGGCAACGATGATAATTGAAATTTGACAACGTCTCATCTCAACTAAATATTATTGGTGTATTTAACATATATTTATTTTATTATCTAATCATTTGTTATAAAATGCAGCTTAATTGAAATTTGTCCAACATATTTTAATGAGATTTCGGTATTTTAATGTAATATGACATTTATTTTAAATCAAATCTCTTAAAACTACCTTCAATGAGTTCTATTGAAATTTGACAACAGCGCAGTTAAGCTGAAATATGGCAACGCTGTTCATGACTTGTGTAAATATTATTAGATTAGTGCATTTTTGCTGCTCACATTTTTGTCATTTCGATTTCATTTCATTTAATATTAAGTCTCAGTCCTATTGCTGTTGTTGTTGCTGCTGTTGAAGAATTATTAAAACGATAAATCAACTTTTTGGGATTTTCGACACAAACTCAAAAATCATTTGCAACCCTTTGAGCAAAACTTTTGCCTGCTGTCCAATTCGTTGGCTGCCTGTGGCTCAGACTCTGAATCTGACTCTGGCTCTGGGTCTGTGGATGGTTATTCGAAGAGGCCCATATATGGCATGGGATACAACTACACAGCAATCAAACAAAAACTATGAAACCAGAGGGAGAAGAGGAGGAAGGGGATGACGAATGGGAGTTTCTCTCCACTTCTCTATACAAAGTATTGACTGTAAAATTATGAAAATTTACATTTTTCCAACAATGAAATAGTTCCAAAATTTTGTGGTATGAACTGCGAGATTTTTGGGGGTATATTTTGGACATTGACTGACAGTCTAGTCTGCTGTGTAAGTGTAAGTGTGTGTGACCAGCTGTTAATTGGCGTTGGTTTGTTGCTATCCCAAGAAAGTTGACGGCGATATTTGGCCGATACGATAAATAGATATGTACATACATATATGTGCATATATCAAATATAATAGAACAACAACCCTTGTTTTTTTATGGAAAAGGTTGAGGAGCGAGCTGTCAGAATTGTAAAAAGTTGCGTAAGTTATGCAAAAATAGACTCACACACACACACTCACACACACACGGTAGTCAAGCGGGGTTGGGGGTTGGTGTCCCAGGCAGAGACATTAGCATAGAGCCAAAAGCAAACGATTTGTAATTAACAAAATTGCCAGGCAGCCAGTGTGGCAGGAGCAGGGAGAGGAGGGGAGACTGCTAACAGCCCCCAAACAATTGACAAAGCAGTCAATACACACACACACACATACACACGCACAACACAACAATAACAAACACTCGAAGGCAAAAGACGTTGACGTCGGCAGCAGGTGGGCGAATTGCTTGGGTCGATGCATAAAACGCCAAAAGGAATTAAGATACACTCGTATTTGAGTGTGAGTGCGAGTGTGTGTGTGTGATTGCCACATTCATTCATATGAAGGCTAGGGTAAAAAAAGGGTTTAATCAGCGAACACAGCAACAGCAAAAACATCTCAGAATTCACACACAAACACACTCATATGTATATTACCAATACATAAATACAAATTAACAATAAGCAATCAAAGACAGCGGCATCTGAAGAAGCGGCTACACACACAAACACACACACACGCACATATATATACAGACACACACACACTCTTACAGAGAGAGATATGTATTTTTTGTAGCAGCCTTTTAGGCACGCCAGCTGCCAATGCCAAAAGCAACCGTCAAAGGAATTAAAATTCATTCGGGCATAAAAATTTTAAAATATATATATATAGAAAGAGTCGCATGGAGACACAGCGAAAGAGATAGATGAAGAGAGATTGAGATTGAGAGAGAGAGAGAGAGACAGTGACAGCGCAAAGAGTAAGAGCAAATGTAGAAGCAGCAGCAGCAGCAGATGAAGTTGGAAATAGCTTTTGGGCCATATAAAAAAGGGGTTACTTTTCAAGCATTCAGCTAGCTAAAGGGGCTCGACGTGGATCTGAAAGCGGTGCGAAGCGGGGGAGAGGGTGGCGTGTGTTGTTAATTTCCAAAAAGCCAAAAGACAAATGAGTAAAGAGCAGCAGCAGCAGCAGCAACAGCAACAGCAGCAGCAGCAGCAGCAACAGCAGCGGCAGCAACATTTGCTGTCGTCTCAATGTCGTCAACAATTTTTTTACAATTTTTTTGTTGTCATTGATTTTTGATTGTTTCAAGTGTCGCATTCGCCAAAAAGGGGGCTGCAAGTTGCTCCGAGTTGTTGCTGCCAAGTGCACCCCAGAGAGCTTTGACGCCAAAAGCTTTTGTTGCTATTGTTGTTGTTGCTGTTGTTGTTGCTGGCAATGCCCAAGTTGGCAATTTGCAACAAAAGACAACAATACGAATGACTTGTGAATACACATATGAGTGTGAGTGTGAGTGTGAATATGTGTGAGTGCATTTGCAATGAGAGTTGAGATTAGTTGATTTTGCAATTGATTTGATTGAATGCTTATGAGTGGATTCATGAATATACTCATATATGTATATGTACAGAGTGCGCCATTTTTTATGTCGGTATTTAAATATTGAATAGCTTTGTCATTAGTGAACCAATTGACTTGAGTAGACCAGTGTTAAAAACCTCAGTTCAGCACAATTTTAATCATAAATCGCTTCACTCCGAAAGAACGCGCTGAAATAGTGACGCTTTACATTGAAAATAGTCGTTCAGTTTTGGAAGCAAATTTTGATGACTGACGAGGCCCATTTCACACTCTCTGGCGGCGTTAACAAGCAAAATTGTCGCATTTGGGGAACGGAAAATCCACACGAGATTCATAAAAGACCATTGCATGATCAGAAAGTGACTGTTTGGGCCGGTGTCTGCGCCAAAACCATCATTGGGCCATTTTTCTTCAAAAAAGACACATTTTGCTGTGTCCAATAAAGGCGGACACTTGATTGGTGTTGTTTTCAAAAATTAGTCTGAAGAAATTGTACAGAACCAAATTAAATAAAAATATCTCATACTTGAAAATCGGTTGTTTATTTTCAAAGATATTCAATGTTTACATACCGACATAAAAGATGGCGCACCCTGTGTAAACTCAAACTCACGCAAAACATTTTTCAGCGTGTAACAAGTATATCATTGGCTGTATTTGGATCAATGTATTCATGAGTGCACTCATGAGTGTATTCATAAATATATTTATAAGTCTATTCACCTGGCATAACAACAAAAGCGATTTATGTATTTGACGTATTCAGACAACAACTTAAAGGTAATTTTTCATTATTTGTCAATATCTTGAGGCTGTTTTTGAAACTGTAGGGAATGGGGAGAAAATGTCGCAAAATTGATTAAATGAGGGGGAAAAGGGGGAAAAGGGGGAAAAGGGGGAAAAGGGGGCTGCACCTTGGCAAATTACAACAATTAAAGGCATAAATCAAACAATTTCGAACTGAACTTGGCACGAAGCGACGCCAATACGCAACCAGGCAGGCAAGACAGACAGACGGACAGTTGTTAAGTTTGTCAGTCTGACAGGCAGTCATTCATTCAATCATTTAATGATTCAGTCAGTCAGTCAGTCAGTTACGCACACACGCACATAGCGCTACAGTTATTGAATTGATTTGGGAGCAAAATGACAGCAACAACCAAATGATGTGAAGGGTTTGTACCAGCGTGGAGGGGGAGGGGGCGGTGGTAGAGGGGACTACCTCCCTCGCTCTCTGCCGGTCTCTTTCGCTCTCCGTAAACCGCGTTTGTCTTCTTCTTGTACTTGTTCTTGTATTTTTTGGATTATAAAGTTTTGTAATTAAAATTTGACAGCTTTACAATTCCCAGGCGCAGGACGACAAGGTGTAGCAGAAGTAGGATAAGGGGAGGGGGAGGGGGGAGGGGGGACTCGACAGTCACTCAGTCAGTCAGTCAGTGAAAGCGTCGAAACCCTTTCGCGCGCCGTAATTTCTTATTCGAATTTTACAATTTCGATTTATGTTTCGATTTTATTGTCTAGAATTTTGTGCGTGCTGCGTGGGTGGATCAAGGGGTTAAGGGAAGAGGGAAGAGGGCAGCGTGAAGGTTTAGCATTGAAGTGTTTTGTCGGGTTGGTTTGATATTTATGTATACGACTGAGACAGAGACACTCACTCACACACACACATGCATCAAGTTATACATTTTAATCAAAGCTCTTCCTTTAACCCATACTTGCCGACTGCCCACTCAGTCGCCCATTTTGTTTCTAATTCGTTAAACTTTTGCTTAATAATTGTCTGGCCATGCCGAACCCAATTTCTGTACACAACCCCTCCCTACCTCCCTCCCTCCCTCCGACACACACTCGCGCGAGCTTGACTTTTATTCATATTTCTGCCTCAATATCATAAAATTATCAAAAAAAAAAAAACAAAAAACAAAAAGACAAAACAAAATGTGATTTGGTTATACTTTTTTTTTGTTTTTTGTGCTACCCTCGATAAGCACAACGACGACGAGGATGACTACAAAGTCGACCCAAAATGTACCCCTTAAGTGGGTGTAGGAGTTGGGAAAGTGGTCAAGTGGGTGGTTGGGGGTTGCGGGGGTTGTGGGGCAACGACTGGTCCACGGGGCAGTCACATGTCTAATCCTTTTGCTTATTGATATGATATCTACACGCAGCAACCGAACCGACTACGAACCAACAACAATAACAAAAACCCCGAAAAAAGGTTATGCCAGCGATTTTTATTTTATATATTGCTCTATACACAATAACCAGCTAGTAGGGTGGGCAGGCGGTGGAAAGCTACTTCTTCTACATGTTTTTTGGCTTTCATAATCAAAAAACGTTAAAATCATAGTCTAGACAATAATTTATGAGCAGAGGCATTGGCTTGTACTTGTTGTTTTTGTTGTTGATGTTGTTGTCGGTTTTGTCTCTTTGCCCGCATCATCAATATGAGAAAAGCAGACACAACGGGCCAGCAGACCGAACCACACCACACCACATCGCACCACACCACATTACACCACATCGCACCACTGTAAACCGCCCAAAAACGCAATGCCAATCAACATCTCTAGCAAACATTCGTAAGGCATCATCATATCCTCATGCGAGTACTTCTACTCAAGCTCCTGTCTCTTGCCACTGATTGTTGTCATTGTTGTTGCTGTTGCTGTTGCCCCTTTTTGTATGGCAATAGATATAAAAATATGAATATGCCACAGGATGCAGAAAAAAAGCGCCGCAACACCTTAATATCAGCTTGACTAACGTTAAGGACTTGGCCAGTAGGCGGGCGTGACGACTGTTGGCCAGAATGGGTCGAGTCGAGTTGTTTGTGCGATGTACACGAGGGGGAAGGGGACACAGCTCGTTGGCATTTTCTAATGGTTTCAACTTCCTTCCTCTAGCTGTTGCCTTGTATTTATTTACCACTTTTTTTTTTTGGTTGCCCTCCGCCCACATAATCAGCGCCTGGCTCGCAACAGAGTTGCAAATATGAAATTCTTACTTTTTTTTTTTCCTTTACTTTTATCCCTTTTTTACACATTTTTTTTTGGAAGGGGATACACAAAAAGCGACTTAAAGTCGTCACACATGACGTATGCGCAATGACAATTGAGATTACGAAGAAGCGAGGCAAGGAATGGATAATTGGCATGCACTTCCGGTGTACCCCCTTCCCACCGTCTCATCGGCTGCCTTGCGTTGGCAAACATTCACGAATCTTAAGTAAATAAATTATTTGCTCAACTGAATAAAAATTAAATTTGTAAATCTTATTTTTTCTTTTTTTTTGTATTTTTATTGATTTGTGCAGCGGTCTCTCTGAAGATTTGCCGACAAAGTGAAAGCCCAGAGAGACAGACAGACAGACAGACAGACAGTCAGACGTAGCACGAGACTGTTGGACTATTGGACAGTTGGGACAGCTGGTTTCTAATTTGATTTGAGCGTCAGATTCTAATTGGATTTGCTGCAGGCTCTACGTCTGCGGTTAAGCTCAATCTTCATTTGATGACAATTTCATTTTCTATTAACGAGAGATTGTAATGCCAATTGCGCTGGCCGAATGCTCGACGGGAGTAAAAGGGAAGTGACGAAAATGCATAAAAAACAGTCATGCCATGAATTGTGCCATGTCATTCGATGGACATTCCTATCAAAAAAAAAAAAAAGAGCAAATATTATAAAAAGCAAGCTTATTTTAATTGCCCGCCTGACTGCCCTTTTAGCTACAGTGGAATTAGAGTGGCCGACAAATAAGAACTGCAATAAACTAGAAATTAATGCAAGCAAAAAACTAAAGTACAATTTTATATTTGTACAGCATTCTTCTAGCATATCGATAAGCCTATCGATAACTCGGCATTTTTAAATTTTGTGATTGAGATATTTTATTCCTGTTATTTTATTTATGCGAACAGTTGCTACCACTGTGCGACAGTGGGCTAAGGGCACACTGCCTGGCTAGGTTGTTGGGACAGAGCGACCCACGGCAATTATTTTGACGACGCGTAATTTGCGTTGACGATGCGGATGATGAAGAAGCTGACGACATGAACGAAGACATCTTCGCGGTTTCTTACATACAAATACATATATATGTATATGTATGTATATATTTTTTTCACTCTCTCTGCGTCAAAATTGAAGCGACAGCGTAGCAAACTAATTAAAGCCAAGTCGCTGCCCCTATGCCTCCCCCCCCCACAAAAATCGCAGACGCCCCAATTGCAGTTAGCTGGCCGAAAATGAACGATTTTAACGCTTAGCCTTTTTTAATTGTCCAAACGTTGAGTCAAGGCATTGATGGAGGGCAGTGGCTGCGGGGAAAACGGGGAAAGGGGGATGCTCTGGGGAGCTGAAGGGATGCCAGCCTGAATTTGATGGCTGCGCTGTTACTTAAATGCATGGCGTCAATAATTATTTTCATTCCCATTCCCATTTCCATTCCAATTTTATTTTTCTTGGTATTTTTCTTTACATGAATTGGTTTTTTTTTGTGGGACATTTAATCAAATTGCCGTTAGGTTTTAATTAGAAATCAATTGTGTATGTAATTGCGAGTGGAGTTTGTTTAATTTCATTTGCTTTTTTATGGGTCATTTCCTCGTTTGGGGCGTCTCAATCTATCTACGTGTAAGTCTGTTTCACGTGATCAAGATGGATCATGATAAACACAGTACTTATTATGATAATGATATTGTTTGTGCTTATCATTGCGTTTTGCATCACTTTGGACGTGTCACACGTATCACACCGAAGGTTGCCAAACAAACAAACAAACAAATAAAAAAAAAGCAAAGCTAATCAGACAAATGTACAACAACAACAACAACAACAACAACAACGACAACGACTTGCAGTCAGTTATTGTTGCTAGCAGCAATAAATTATAATGCATCTTTAATTAATTGTATAATAAAGCTGTCGAGACTTTTTTGCCACTTCGATGAGTTGCCACATTCCGTGGGAGCCGCTGGTTTGCTTGCAGCAATTTGTTGCAAGTTCTTCTTCATGTCAATTTACTGGTAAATTAATAAATGCAATTTGATTTATTGACAGTCAAAATAGACATCGTCTTCGTTTTGATTTGCCTTTTCGTTTTCCTAATTGAAATCTTAAATTTCCGTTCAAGCTTGTAATTGACTTCAGTTGAACAGCAAATGCCTGACTAAGAAATATCCCGTAGTAAGCACAAATTCAATTAGAAGTTTCATCCAATATGCAACTGTCGATAATTGTAATTAGTCAAATTATTTGAATAATTAAATACATAATTATTTTTTTCTAATTGCAGTTCAATATTCAAAAAATTGTATTGATAATCGAGTTTTAATTAGCTTGAAATTAAATAATTTGTATAGAAAAATTATTTATCATAATTGTAATTATATTTTAATAGCTGCAGTCATTATTGAAATTATTAAAATTCCCCAAAGCAACTTCAGCATGACATTTCTTTAAGTTCAGACAACTTTAGTTGTAATTCAATATTTGCGCAGGAGACAAAAATTCAAATTGACAATTTCTTTCCATGTGTGTGTTTGTGAGTGTGTGTGTGTGTGTGTTGGCCAACTGACAAGGCGTCAAAATTGATGGTCACTAGATTTGGGGCCATACTAAGTAATTATTCATATCACCCACAATCTGTTCAGAAAGAGCAACAGAGAGAGAGAGAAATACAGAGTCAGAGACAAGGAAAAACATTAGCAGCTGGGCAGAAAAATGGTTTGACAAGTTGACTGCAAAGTTGCCAACTTATTTGTTAGCCATAAATCAGGCGGGCAATTTCGATGGGCCTGGGCCAAATACTTGGTCCGAATAACAGTGCAGAGTTGCCACAAATTTAATGGCCTCTAATTAGATAAAACGCAATTGCAGCATGCGGCAATTTATGAAGTGCCAAATGGATTTTTAAGCAGCCAAATGAGACGCCGGGCTGCCAACTTGTTTTACCATTTATATATGTGTGTATAAACATATACATATATATTTTTAAATAATTTTCTAGCTTGTCATGGCTAAGAATATTACAAGTACTTACGCTAGTCAACGATGTGTGTGTGGATGACTTGCTTACCTGCAAATGAGATGGAGATAAAAAAGAGAATTAGAAACTGTAATGATTGTGATACCCTGTAAACAGTAAATTATTAACAGGCCTGTTTCTCGGCAACTCGAAGTTAGGAAGAAATGTTTTAAAAAAGACTGAGATGTTGAAATACTTTCTTACTATAAATACATAAAAGTTGGTAATTGTTATATTAGGAAATGTACTTTTATGCCAATCATCAAAGCTAATAAAATTGTTTCCATGGTTAAGGTGAGTATCGAGTATGAAACAGAGAGTATCTGCTGTGGCTATTGTACTCCCATTCTAAGCATTTTCAAGTGAAAGCCAATTGGAATTGCAATTGCAGTTGCAGCAAATCAACGAGCCGTGAACGAGTCGAAGTCTCTTTATATATTTTTGTCAGCTTGCAATGAGATCACAGATTGTATTAGCAGAGACAACAACCAATTGCTGATGATGGCACAAATCAACACACACACACACACACACACACGCACACTTAAATTGCATGTAAATCACATGGCAAACAACAATCAAATCAAAACTAAACAAAACAAAACAAAAAACCAAACCGAACTGAACTGAATCAAACTAGCGCACACAACAACAACAGCAACAACAACAGCTACAATAACCACAACAACAACAACAAATGGCAGCAAGTGGTACACGAAAATAAGGAAATAATCAATTTAAAAAAATCAAAATCGCCATTTACCATACAAATACAAATACAAGCGAACAGAAGCTACTAAACTATAGCTCTATATGTCGACTATACTCGTAACTGGTCGGTATATACTAAATACACTCGTACTAATAAAAATACTGTCAGCAATCAACAATCAGTCAATGTGTCCCAGACGGCCAAACAATTGACGAACCGAACTCGTCCAAGTGAGATGGCAAATACTGTGTGTGTGTGCGGGTGTGTGTGTGTGTGTATCTGAAAGATACACTATTGCTAGCCTGCTTACACACAGGCTGACTAGTGGGGTAGGGGTGGAGGGGAAGTGGAGGGGGTGCTAGTTTGGATGATCAAAATCCATATGCGATAAATAAATTGAATTGAATTTATCCGCAATTGGTCGAACAGCGACAACAACGACAGTATGTCAAATGTGTGTGTGTGGGAATGTGAGTGTGTGTAGTTGTGCATGATAATGACTGTTTTTCACTTTAATCAGCAGCAATAGCAGCAGCAAAAGCAAAAGCAACGATAACGACAGCAACTTAAATCATTGCAGGCAGTTCTAACTAAGCTCAATGTCTCTGAGCAGTGTGTGTGTGTTGGTGTGTGTGTATGTGTTGGTGTGTGTTGGTGTGTGGGCGTGTATGCGATTTGTTGCTGATTGATTTGAATTGAATAATTGCAATTGTGTTTGTGTACTGCAGCAAACAACAACAAAAACCACAAAAATTTATATGAATTGAAACGAATAATGCTGAAAGTTCGTTTGTTGGTTTGCTCCGAATACAAGAAGCAACAACAACAACAACAACAACAACAACAACAGCAACATCATTAACATCATCAACATCATCAGAATAAAAGAGCAACTTTCAGTTGCTTTGAAAGCTCAGTTCATTTGAAAAGGATTCTTACCTTTTTAAATTGAAACATTTGTTAAAATTATGAATGCAATTATTCCTTAGACGACACAAAATATACTCGTATTTGAATACTAAAAATTTCGAACTTTTGCTTCAATTGAAATAAATCATACTAAATTTAATAATCGCCAATAATTTGAAAGAGCCGAAATCAAATTTGAAATCATTTTAAATTGTTTGTACATCATTTGAATGTACGTACATACATATGTATGTGTTTTTGGAGATTATGTGTTATAAGTTATGATGAATATTAATATAAATCTAATAGAAAATAGCAACACAAATGGAATTCGAATTGATCTGCCTTGACACTTGCCTAATCAAATTGTCGACTGTCAACAGTTGTTGTATTCGTGTTCGTATTCGTATTCGTAGTCGTATTTGTATTATTAATATTAATATTAATATTATTATTAATATTAATATTGATGATTGCCACGCCTAAACACACACATGTTGGAGATAAGTAACTCAATAGAGTCACATATCTGGGCAGAGATCAGTGACGCTTCAATTTGAACTAAAGCCGTCCTCGATAACAGCCATAGCTCTGGAATCTAGATGGTATTGGGATCTGTTTCTGTTTCGGTCTGGGTTAAGTTTTTGACGCTGCTCGTATGCAAAGATTAGCGCTTTTTTATTTATTTATTATTTTTGCTATTTTTTTATTTCTAAGTCGTTTATCGATCATGTTTACACAGTTGCTGTCAATTTGGGGCTAAATTGGTTTAATTTTAGCCAACTTGTGTTGGCCTTGCAGCGGATTTTCCGCTTGATTTCAAATTTGAATTTTTAAAAATATACTCAATTGTCTCACTAAAACAAACACTCACGTGTTCACAATTGTTTGCACTCAAAATAAAGAGCTAATATATGGATAATAGTGTATAGTGTATTGATATAAGTATTTATATAACTATTAATATAGCAAACAGTTAATGCTAAAAATATGATACTCTCAATAACTATGTCGTTGGGTATTTTAAATTTGCCCAAGTGCGTCAGAGTCAAAAAATGCAAATCTATTGATATTTGAATATTCTGCGGGTCTCTTTTATATGTATGTATGTATATATGTACATATGTATGTGTATGTGTGTGTCTGTGTGCTTAATTTCTAATTAGTTGAGAACCCATCAGTCAACTCGAGCAATACAATTTTGATAGCTCATCATTGAGCTCGCCCCCGACAATCCAACAATCGGTAACGATTTCCTTCAGTTTCAGAAGCTGCGACCGAGTCGCGTCACGCGATTATAAGCACAAATCGAATTTGTGCATGAAAATTATTATTATTATTATTATCATCATTATTATCTATGTGTGTATCTCTGTGAACATGTACATACGTTACGCATTATGCTGGTCAATTTGTAGGGGCAGTTCAAGTCCAAGCCAGAGACAGACACAGAGTCAGTGGGCAGGCTAAATGCGGGATGATTTCTCAGTTCCTCTGATGATTGACAGTGCAACGAACTTCACAATTTAAAAGAGAACTCCAAGACTATTTAGTAAGTGTTGTATTTAGCATAACGAATTGGCAGCGCTGTATACCAGCAGATAGAGCTGTCCACTCTGACTTCAGGCTTGGTGATTGTTGTAATGACAATTTTTCACAATTTTCACATGAAATTTATCAGCTGATAATCCACATAACAACCATATTACGTATAATATCAGAATTGACATTGTTGTTCTTGTCATTGCTTTTTATGCTCAACAACGACAAGTGTTAGGATAAATATTAACAACAATAACAACTAACCGCAGAGTAATAATAAAAAAAACATTCAATTCGGTTTGTCAGCAACAAAACAAACATCATATTCATTACTGTTTGAGACTTTTTATTTAGTCTGCGTGTGTTTCTTATTGGATACACACACACACACACACACACACATACACACATACACACATACAACAAACATGTTGTGTTCGATAAACAATTTTGTTCTTTTGTTATTCAATTTTTTTTTTAATAATATTTTATATATATGTATATATATAATTATTTAATTTTTTGACAAACAGCGATAAAAACTCGTATTTGCTGCGATACAAACCACACACACATACACACACACACACACACAGACGACTGCATGCCTGTGGTTGGCTTAATTTTATTGGTTCACATTTCAATGCCCTTGCTGTAGAGTCCTATTATGTTATCAAAGATTATGTAAGACATTAAGAAAGATCTGTCAATGATCTTATAGTTACTATAATATATATAATATATATATAATATAATACTATAATATAGTACATAAAAACTATTCAACATTTTTCTCTTTACAAAAAAATAATGCAAATCTAACTAGTTCTATTAGGAAAGAGTATTTCTCGCAGTATTAAGTTGGAACTCATGGGTTTATCTATCAATGTGATATAGGAATGTCTAAAAAAATAAATATATTTTTGTGGGAAAAACTGAGTTTTTTACAACAAGAAAACTTGACGATATAATATCACATAATATCTCTCTTAAAACAAAAAAATATATAAATATATAGTACTTATATTATTTATAAGAATATTCATATATCGATTAGTGTATTAAAGCTTCGTTATAATAGAGTTATCACATTTGTTTTTACTCTTTTTATTTTACTATACGAACGTCTAGCATGTTCTATATATTTTTTTTTATTGTTGTCTTGTCGAACTATTTGTATTTGTTTGTTGGGTGATAAAAACAACAAAAACAATAAACATTAATCTACAAAACTGAACGTGTCAGTTCTTTTTTCCTCATATGCTATATATATGCATGTGTATATGTATGTATATATATGTAGATCTGCCAGTTATTAAATCGAAACGGAAGTGTTTTAGCTGCGGTTTCTACTCGTACTTTTTGGAGCTGCTAATTTGTTTGTAATTTGCAGCATAGTATAGTATATGTTAAGATATGTATGTATGTATATATTTTTGTTGTGCTTAAATTATGCTTGTTGCTTTGGTTGTTGTTTTCGCTGGTGGCAGCATGTTGTTTAACCTATGGTTGGCCCCGTCGCTATTTTTACACACACGCACACTTTTCATGCACTTTGTCTAGAAGAATTGCACTTCTGCGAAAAAATAAACACGCATTCAGCCAACACAAACAAAATGTGCCGGATTGCAAGTGGGCAGAATGGCGGAAGAAGGAAGAAGGAAGAAAGGGGGGGCTGGGGTAATCTTAAGGGGACAGTCGCTAACAACAAACAACTGTTGCAATTCCATTTAACATTTAATATTATCTTTTTTATTTTGTTCACCTCGCCTCCCGCCCCAAACCCCCAACTGTCGATCATATTTGCTGTTTTTGTTTTATTATTTTCAGAGGCTTTGCATCAGCTGATATTCTTACAGTGGGTATTATGAATATCTTAGAAAGCTTGTGACATATTTTGATTAAGATATGATAACGGAATTAATAGGGCTGCTACTTAGAGATGATCGATCTTATGCCGAATACTTCAGCTAAAATTGCTGAAATTGGTCAATTTAATTGAAAACTCGCAGAAATCATTATTTAATCGAAATATCTTGAATACTGTATTCATTTTTGTGAGTGTATTAAAAACTTCGTTCATCTATGGACAACTGAAGACTTTTTGTTGATTTTCAATCTATGTTGGTTTTGTTGCTGTTGTTGTTGCTAGCTTGTTGCTTGGGCGGCGTCAAAAAATATTGTCGCATATTTATGAACATGTGTAACAGATAAATCTGAATGTTGGGCGCACACACGTAAGTGATTTAGTTGTCAGGCGAGTGCATTTATCACAGCTGTGTATGGGTTGCTTGTCTGTTGACTGTTGTCTGGAGCTGGCACCCAATGGATTTTCTTAAGAGTGTGCGCCTGCCCGCCACCAGGGGGCGCCAGTAATCAAACTAATGAGCTATGCTACTATATACAAAAACTCTCTGTGCTCGGATATTATTTTTTTCCTTGTTGTTGTTGTTGTTCTTTCTTTTGGGAAATCGTTAGGAGCACATTTGGCAAAAATAGCATTTAATGGATTTCAAATAAGCGAAAGAAGCAGAAGCAAAAGTAAAAGCAAAAGCCTAGCCGTAAGTGGCAGGTACACAGAGAAAAAAAAACCGTACTAAAATTAAGTTCGAGTGAACTCGAATTAAGTATTTTCGATACTTAAAAATAATACTTGATATAAGTATGCATTACTTTAAATGAGCATTAAAATTCTATGACCAAATACTAACACTCTTGATGTAAGAAAACAAATCCTTAAAACATTTTATACATACAAATCAAGTTCACACGACTTTGAATTAAGTCTAGAAATATGCTTAAATCAAGTATCATGTTCATATTTTAACATTATTTTGTACCCAGATTTAAAAGGACTTGGATCAAGTTCATTTGTACTTAAATCAAGTACGTTTCAAAGTTAATTTAAGTTTGAAAATACTAAAGTACTTAAATTTCGCACTTAAAATATCGTACTTGAAATAAGATCGAAGTACTCGACTTTAGTAATTTCAAGCTTAGTGAGAAATCAAGTTCGAAATTTGTCGTTTTAAGTACGAAATTACTTGATTTTTTCCCTCTGTGTAAGAGAAAGAAAGTGTGTGGGTGAGTGAGAGGGGGGAGTGAGAGGTGTGTTGCCTGCCGTCTGTGGTCTGCCAAGTGAAGTGATAAAACATTAAAGAAATGCAACTGGGTGGGTTTTCTTTTCTCACTTAGCTACGGTTCACATTATCAAATTTTGCTTTTGTTGCAGCGACACCTAGGGGTTGCTAATGGCAGCCTCTGCCGCGTTGCAAGCTCCAAAGATGCACCCAAATGCGGCACAAAGATGCTGCACTGCACTTAATGGCAAATGATAATGATTGATGCTTAAATGCAACCCAAACCTCAACACATTTGCAAAAAGCCAACCCAACTTGCAACGTGAGAGGTGTGGATTTGTGTTACAGGAGAAAGAGGGAGATATAGAAAAAGAGAAAGAGAGAGAGATTGGGGCGGGAATTGATGCTGGCAATAAGCAATCATTCAATGTGGGCACAATGGAGACGTGGTTGAGTTCGCTTGCATTAGAGAGATTGAATAGAGACAGCGACGGGGACAGGAGATGCAACAAGCGAAATGAAGTGGAAGCGACAAACAGAGAAAGAGAGAGAGAGAGAGGAAGAGAACGAGGAAAACATTAAAAGAAATCTAAAAAGAGAGAGAGAAGAGAAAATAAGAGTGCTGACAATGCCTTCTCTCTCTCACTCTCTCTCTCGCTATGCAACTCTTTTCAATTCCTCTTTGTTCCAGCTTCTTAAACGCTTTACAGGCAACTTTAACTATTCGTTCTTTTGCTAAAATGCCAGCTTTTTTAGGAGCACACTGCACTGCACTATGTGGCATGCTACACGCAATAACTGCCAAAAAAAAAAGCTTTCAACGGACAACAAGCAAAAAAAGGAAAGTCAACAAAATTTGTAGGCGTTAAAATTGTCATGTCAATATTTTAATGATATCACTTTACACCTCAAACTCCACTCAACTCCAGTAACCCTTGTCCCTTCCCTTCTCCACTTGAAGTCTTCGTCAAACTCCCAGCAATCAAACTGTACAAAGTTTCATTTTAACTTTCCTGTACATTTCTCTTTTTTTTGTTTTGGGCATTTTCTGCCTTTCGAGTCAAATCCCTTGCATATTTTTTCTGTGTGTTGTTCTTTCTTGTGGCGGCGCGTAAAGAAGAAGTCAAAAGTCCTTTTCACTTTTTTTCTATTTATATTTGATTCTATTTTTCTATTTTTGTTCGAGTTGCTGTTGTTTTTTGTTTTGCGGCAGCTGGCAGGACGCTCATTTGTTTGCCTTGTATTTCCTTTAGTAATTTTTGCTTTTTTTTTAGCTTGTGTTTGGCTAGAAAATTACAAGAAAAGTGCGCTAAACTGCTTGTCTGTCTGGGCAGGAAGCAGGGGGCAGGAGGCAGCCGTAGGTTGGTTAGGGGGCGTGGCGCTGTGGGTGTTTTGTTTACTTATGCAAGTGTTTTCTCAATTGTGCGTAGGGTGAAAGAAAAGGACGAAGGAGCAAAAGAACAGACGGACAAATACACAGACACACGGACTGACGGTCAGTCGTGCGTTGTATTCGGCGTCTGCGGTTGGAATTTTTCCGACTTAACTCCTTTTTTTTGTATTTGTTGCTACGTTTTTCTGCTACGTTTTTCTCCTACTCGTTGGGGCGGCAACGTTTGTCTAATCTTAACGGTTTTACATTTCATTGCGCCGGGTAATTGTCTGGCCGTAGTTGGGGGCGAGAAAGTGAATTCCCCCTCGAGACAGTTTATTAAATTAAGAAATTGTAAATATGCACAGCTAGTCAAGTAATTGTTTTGACAAAATACAAAATGCACATATCTTTATTTCATTCTGTTTCTTAGAACAAGTTAAAAGAAGAAATATTGAGAGATATATGTATAATATATATGAGAATGGATTTCATCAAAACAATTACTTGAGTAACTGTAAATTTGTTGGCTTTACAAAAATGTAATTAAGACTTACCTCTTTGTCTTTGGCAGCTAATAAAACAGCGGGCTGGTTGTTGTTGTTATTATTGTTGTTGTTGGTGGCGTTGCGCTTTTTGCGCTTCTCATTGCTGTTGTTGTTGTTGTTGTTAGTATTGTTGTTATTGGTGCAATCCTCGTCCTCAGCGCTATGTGCCACATGTTGCTCATTTACATTATTATCACGCAGTGCAACATGTTGCGTCTCACTGTTGTTGTTGTTCTTTCGACTACAGCTCTCGGTATTGTTGTTGTTATGATTATTGCTAACATTTAAACTAGCTCCCTCATCATCATCGTGCTCATCCTCATGCTCGTCTTCAGCAGCATCTTCATCAACATCATCATCATCGACATCGTCGACATCAGCAACATGTTGCGTTGCCTGTACATCGGCAACATTTTCAGTTCTTGCTGATGACTCAGCGGCAACGGCAGCAATCTTGCCGATCTCAGCAGCAACAAGCTCTGTCTCCAGCTCCATATCATCATCATCATCGAGTTCACCATCGGCATGTGCCACATTTGATTGCATCGATGCATCCTCCTCATCGTCGTCCTCGTCATCGTCATTGCAATTGCTTGCTGCTGTTGCTGTTGCCTCAGCAACATCGCGTATTGCTTGCTGTTGATGTGTTACTGTTGCCGCTGTTGTTGTTGCTGCTCCTGCTGCTGCCGTTGTTGCTGCTGCTGTTGTGTTTGTTGCAACTGCTGTTGCTTGTGTGTTGTTGACTGCGGCAGCGGGTGAGTGCATAGGCGATTGTTGCTGTTGTTGTTGTGCTGCCGCTGCAGCCGCCGCAGCAGCAGCAGCAGCTGCCGCCTCCATCATCATTTGCTGTGCGTGATTAAAGAAGAGCTTTGGATTTAGACAAGCGCCGCCGACGCCGTTCTGCAGATTGCTCTGCAACTGTTGCTGCTGTTCGGCGCTCAGCAACGGCGGCGATGGCGACGGTGTATTTGTATTGGCCAGCAGATTGCCGCCGTTCTGTTGCAGCGTTATTGCCGCTGCAACAATGGAGCTACTCAGCAGTTTGTCGCTATCGCTTTCACAATTCCCAGTGGCTTCTTCCTCACCGCCAATCAATGATGCTGTTGTTGCTCCTGTTGCTGTCGTTGTTGTTGCTGTTGCTGCTGTTGTGTTATTGTTGCCACTGTTGCTGTTGCTGTCGCTATTGCTGCCGGGTGTGCTTGTGGATAGTTGCTCCTTGAGTGTATTCACTTCCTTCTCGGCTAGAGTAGCGCGCTGTAATTAGGGTGAAAGAGAGAAAGAGAGATAGTTAGTGTGAGATGAGTGAGTAAGAGATAGTTTCGCAAGCTCCTTCTGTTTCCCACCTTCGACTGCCACTGTCAGTCGCATATGTTTTAGACACAAACTTTGACTATGAAGCCAGAGAATCATTCCCCTCCGACACCAACCCCTTATCCCTCTTAACCCCCCCTCCATCACACTAAACCTAAAGGCAACTATCGACCCTCATTAATTTTACTTTTAAAGTCATTACGGGTTAAATTTAGCCAAATTAATACGTTGCAAAACTTTTGCCCAGCCAACACACAAAAAAGGCTTAAAAAACATTAGGATTGGTTCAGGAAAAACGATGAGAGCACAGGGAGGGAGGGGGAGGAAAGGGGAAGGGTTCTGCAATGCCCATTTGCATTAGCAACCATACTGAGAGAAGGCAACAACCAAACAGCCGACAAATTTATAGTTTATCGTTGGTATCGATAAGCCAACTTGAAATTTTAGTGCTATTAGCGTTGACCTTCGATATAAGGGGTTGCCCCGGGGGGCTGCGGGGCAACCAGCCAGACTTTTGCTTGAAATCAAATGCCAAATGAGAAATTAAAACAACAACAACGGCAACAACGACAAAAAAGGTTACAAAAATATGCGGTGCAAACTTTTTTGGCAAATTAGTCTGGGCCCAGAACTTAGAGCCAAGGAGAGACCAGGCTGAGTCCCATAGACCAGGCAGAGCTCAGCCTAACCCCGATTCCAATTCCGGTTCCAACCCCCAACCCCAACCCCCTCAAGCTTGACTGTTGATGCCTCAAAGTCAGCTCAGGTCCGGCGCAATGCCGTTCTCATCCCAAGTTGGCCGTGTTGTATCCTTAGCTTGTAAGCGACTCCTCGACTTTCCTCGAATGCCAATGACTTTTTGGAGAGCTCTCTCTTTTTTTGGGTGCTTCGATTTTCTGTTGATTTGTACTTGTTTTGGTTTCGTTACGTTTTGGTTTTTGAGTTTTGTGCAATTTTATTTGTATAAATACCGGAAGCAAACGGGGCGGGGATTTGAGACGAGCTAGCCGGTCCGGGGGGCGTTGCAGGCAATAAAGAACTTTGAAAATTAGTCGATGGGCATAGCTTCTATATACATATAGCTTCAAATAATGATTCTTTATTTTTGGTGTGAGAGCTGCAGGCTTTTAAGCTTTTGCAGTTCTTTTATAAGTTTTTCCTCAAATCGATGAGACGACAACGACGATGACGACGGCGATTGCGACTCCCCAAAAGTTAAGCAGGAAGTCGTTATAAGGGTCGAGTTAAGACTGAATTGCACTGCAGTTGCAGGGGAATGAGTAAACAATGTAAACGATTAGAAATAACTCTCTCTTTGGACTTTCGGAAATTTGGAAATGCTTGAGCCTAAGAACTGTCGGATCAATGGGAGATCAGCTGACAGCTAAAGGAAAAACAAGATAGATCCTTTGGACTACAGGATAATCTGTCTGATTAGAAATATAGATAGCTTATAAAGCTCTTACTGATTTCAGTTGAGAAGAAAGCTGAAGTACGGAAGGATTTCAATTACCAAGGCGAGTTAGACCCCAAGCGAATAGCGTGAATTGCAACAGTTGAGTTCTTCCCTCCTTAAAAAAATAAACCCATAGAAGATTAAGATGCATTTGTCGAATCCATCAACGTATCGTTTGTTTGAACAAATGCAGTGAAAAGACAAGACTTTATCATTGAGTTGTGTTTGTTGTTGTTGCTTTAGACTGGGCATATACTGTGTTTATCGTTATCCTTGTAGAATGAATGGCCCTCAAGGCATATTTGTCAACATCATCAACAAACCAAGCGAACCCAAACTCTAAAGCATCTTCACTTTCCCGCTAAAAAACCAAACCTGTACCCGCAGCCAAATGTAACGAAAGCAAAAGCCTAAGGCCTGCGGGGGAAGGAGCTGAAAGAGAGTGGTTTGGTCTCGGTCTCGGTCTCGTCGTCGCATAGATATATATTTATGATATTTAAAAGCTCTTAAGTACAAACAACAGACAAGCGACTGTTGGGCGCAATTCGCGTGATGATGACAGGAGATGGGAACGAGGGGTACAGGGTAGATACAGGGCAGGGTATGGCCAGTGGGTGGTTGGATGGTTGGTATGGGGGCTGAAAGGAAGCTGCAGTTTTGTCCTTGCCGTTTGCTAGGACTTAAAATGCCAGACAGCCTTCAAAAGCTGGGCTGGCTCTTAGAACTGGGCGACATTCTGAAGGTGGAGACGAAGGTGGCAGGCACTGTGATTTTCATGCTGACTGTTTGTGGCAATGTCTGCGGCACGTTGCTGCTCTTGCTGTTGGCTGTTGACTGTGGCATGAGCTGCTTAAGCTTGAAAATTGTTTTCATAATGCCAGTCGTATGTCCTGCATGACTTTTTGCTGCAAAATCGAACAGTGCTCGTCAAACAGTTTGCAACAGTTTTCTTTTTCACTGTTTATTCCTTTATCTTCTCTATTGTTATTGTTGTTGCTGTTGTCTTGGCTCTCAGCTGAAATGCAATCCCCGTGAGAATCGCGACACTTGCGTTTTGGATGACACGAAAAACTAGTTGGCAATTCGTGGTCAAAAGCGAAGTTTGGCAACGTCGCAAATCAATTGATGTGAGCCCCCTATGGGGCACGCGATCGGGTCACAATGTGGCAGGATACTGGGTATCCTTGCTGTACTTTCAGCTCATTCTGTTGCGGCCCAGTTCGAGCGGCTTAGCAGCAGTTGCCAACCAAATGAGTTAATTAACTAAAATGCGGGTTGCTTTGCTCGTGTTTCACTTCTCTACTCTTCTCTTTTATTTTATTTTTATTATATTTTTTTTTTTTTGGTTGAAGAGTGTGTGTGTGCAGTTGTATGGCCTTAGTGCCCACTTCAATGATGCCTCGTCTGTGTGTGTGTGTGTCCAGTCTGTGTGTGTGGTCAGCTTATGGCAGAAAAGGCTTTAGTATTGAGCACCCTTTTAACGTTTTTTTTTTTTTTGGGTTTTTCCCTTATTTTATTTTTATTTTTTTTGTCGAGCGAGTTTCATTTAATATTTTTGCATGTGCCGGCGCCACTTCAAAGGAGCTGCCAAAAGCTCCCAAAAAAAAATCCAAAATCAAATGGGGAAAACAAAAAACGCAACGCGCGCCAAAAATGTTAAGTGAAATGTTAACAGCGGGGCCACGTGCGATGTTGTTAACATTTCTATTAGCCAAAAAAACGAGAAGGCAACCAAAACGAGGCTTCGATGAGGGGGAGTGCATCTGTATGTGTGTGTGTGTGTGTGGGGGGGGGGGGGGTCACATTTACTTCAATTGGTCAGCATTGAAATGCGTTTGTGTAGAGCGGAGAGGTACCAACTAGTGCATAATTTAAGCCATTGAATCTAACTGGGCAAAAACACATACAACTGCTTAATAACTTAAGTAAAGTCAAAAAGGTTATGAAATTTCTGTGTGTTCTGGAATGTATTTAAGCTTGTGTTTTTATTTAAGAAATCACTAGTATCACTGTATAGCTGAACACATGCTTTTAGCGTTAATGTTAAGCTTAAGTCATAATGCAAAAAGTGGCTTTAAAAACAACTGCAGGCTTTGGGGATATTAGGTAACTTTAATGCATTCTGAAAGCTCTTTCAACTTTGCATTTTTGAGTTTGTACGCATCAAATGAATTGAAGTGTTAATAGTTAAAAAAACGCTTTTATTTGCTTTCATTCAAATAAGTAAATTTGAACAAGCTATAACTATTTTAAATATATTTAATATATATTTAATTTCAATAAATACTACTACTTTAAAAACACTTATTTTTAATGATTAACCGTAAGAAATACAACTAGTTTGAACCAAGGATTAAAACCGAAACGAATATCGGTTTCAGTTACGGTTTCGGTTATGCTCGAATTTAGGTTTTCGGTTATCGGTTATGCAAAATCTGTGAGTATCGGTTTCGTAACGTTTATCGGTTTTTTGTAACTTTCGGTTTAAAAATACCGGTATGGTTTCGGTTCACAAAAAAAAAATAATTAAGGTTTTCGGTTGACCAAAATAAGAAGCTTTATTCATTGTTCTACATGAAAAAAGACTTAATGCTTTTATTAATGCTATCTGGTTACTGAAATACATAGTTCAGTGTAATGTCGATTTTATTATAATTTGATCTCACATAAATTTGGTTTGAAAATTTGGATTATTTTGATTTTACTGAACTTTGATAACTTTGAACAACCATAACTTTGTCAAAAGTCAATCAACTTTTATGCGGAATGGAAATTTGGCATAATTTTACCTCCAAATTCGTTCTGCATTTACATTTTTTCCATTTTAGAAAAATTTTTGAAAATCGAATTTTTCCGAAATTTTACTTGCATTTTATCTTTTTTGATTTTTTCGCAAAAATTCGAATTTTCAAAATGATCAAAATTTAAATGCAGAACAAATTAAGAGGTAAAATCATGCTCAAATTTGCATTCCGCATGAAAATTGATTGACTTTTGGCAAAGTTATGACAGCTCAAAGTTATCAAAGTTGCTGAGTAGCTGCTACGGCCAGAACCGAAATTAACCCTTATAAATGAATCGGTTACTAAACGGTTATTTGGGCTTAAAGAGTTTCGGTTTATGGGTTTTGGTACATCGGAAAAATATTTTTTCGGTTACGGTTTCAGTTACGGTCACAAATTTCAATCGGTTATTACCGGTTAAAGGTTACGGTTTCGGTTAAGGTTTTAATCCCTGTTTTGAACACAACTGGAAATTGTGCTTTTAATTCAGATTTCGAAAGTTGCAACTTATTGTATGTCAACTAAGTATTTAGTAAAAGCATAAAGCTCACCAAACTATTTAAGCTAAGAAATTGCAATGATTATTTATGTAAACTACAGGCAGGATATTATTGCCAGCAGACTTAAGCCTTTCATGCATGTATACATATTGTATGTATTGCAGGATCAGAGGCCTTAAAGGCACTTTCAAGGATCAGCCGTTGGGCCAATTGTGCTCGCTCTCTTCAGCGATTGTTGCAACTTTAGTATCGCATGCACATGAGCACTTCAATGGCGCACAATGCAAAAACCAAGTCAAAAGTTCTTATACACCCCCTCTGCATCTTCCCCTCCCTTCCATCACTCCCTATCTTCCCTCCTTACCAGTAAACCACCCCCCGCCCCCTCAGTTGAGTCGTGCGCGCGGCACATGTCGAAAAGCGCGCACTTTCGAACTGAAACAGATTCCCAGCCCTTGGGCTCACACTGAGTCTCACTGTGTGTATGTATGTGTGTGTGTGCGTGTGTGTGTGTGTGTGTGTGTGTGTGTGTGTGTGTATATTATAATGCATAAATACTCGTACTCTTGAAGAATTTGTGCATGCAGCATTGTCTCAAGCTCTTTTCTGAAGTGAGTCGAACGGTCGACGGCGTATTTCTTTTTTTTGTCGCATGGCAGCTGTCAGCCCATGGACAGAGGCGGTAGCAAAGGGATGAGTGGGTGGTGGGGGAAGGGGGAAGGGGGGGTTGAAGACGGGGCAGCACTTTTTGTAATTAGTACGAAAGGAACGTTATGAATTGTGCTTGAAGCTGAGCTCGAGTGCGAGTTGTTGTTGTTATTGTTGTTATTGTTGTTGTTGCTGGTTGTTGTTGTTGTTGTTGTTGGTGGTCGCAACCCCTCGACAGCAACAGGAGCTTGAAGCTTGGGTCTGGGAAAAGTTGCTGCATTGTATGATGGGCACAATAAATCAAAGCAAATCAATGCAACGACCGCTGACTCGTAAGTGGAAGAGTGAGAGGGGTAGAGAAAGAGTTGGTGAGAGAGAGAGAGAGAGAGAGAGAGAGAGAGAGAGAGACGGACTTTGCTTGGGTACTTTGATTTAGAGGCGGCTGTCAGTCCTTGTCTTGACATTTCGTAGCTTAGTCCCGGGCACGAGTCTCTCGTCAGAGACAGAGAGAGACATAGAGGAAGCGAGAGAGAGAGAGAGAGAGAGAGAGGGAGAAACTCAGAGACAGCCGCTGGCTCAGCTGGCTGCTGCTGCCTGCCGCATGCCACTGACACTTAAACGCCTACATGACATGACATGGCATTGCGAGTAGGGGTGGCATGCTCAACGCATCATTGAGGGTACCAAGGAGCAGGTGGGGGAGGTAGCGGGTGTAGTGTGTAGGCTTTAGGGTTTAGGTGTAGGGTGTAGCGAGTGCTTAGCTACATAAGAAAAATTTGATGCTGAAGCGTAGGCATTTTTACAATTACACACACATTAAACAGAAGCCAGCAAAAGACTTGTAAAAAGTTAAAAGTTGCAAGCACAGGTGGCAGCGGCGACAAGGGGTTAAATGTGCCAGTGTATGCACATACATACATATGCATATATGTGTGAATGTGTGCGGTTATATCAATTGAATGAGAGAAGAAAAAAAAGAGTGTAGCTTGACATTAGGCGCAGACAAAGATGCTACGCGTATGTCTTGACAGCTGTAAATGTACAAAAACGGAGCAAATATATATATATTATATATGTGTGTGTGTGTGGGTGTGTGTATGTGTGTGTTGTATATAAGCCTGTCAATGTGCCAAGTGCCATTATGGGCTGAATGCATATAATAAGCCAAGTACAGCAACAATAATAAAGAAAAAAAGCAGCAAGGCGAAGAATGATAGCAAGAAAAGTAACAGAATAGAAAAGCGGAGAGTGCGTTACAGAAGAAACAACAACAGCAGAAGACTCGCTTCAAACTAACTAACAGAAATAAAGCGAAGCTCAAATTAAACTTTGCGTTTAACTAAATCAATTAAAGATTAAATTAAATTAAAGATGTTTTAAGCTTCTGCTAATTACTTGACTTGATTGATATACATACATACATATATACTTTTTATAATTTCCAATCAAATAAATTTGCTGCTCTAAATACTCATCGATAACAAAACCGATTTACTAATGAATGAAATATTCGTATTTTTAAAGCTTTTGCTGATTTAAATGCAGCTTTTAAGTAGCTTTTTGTTGTATTATCAACTTCTCTTTATGCTATACTCCTTTTACAGTTATTTGAGTAGCTCTCCTCTTCCCTCTTTCCACTTCCCTCATCCTTCTTGCATCTTCCCACGTCCATCACAAGTTTACGTATTCGTTGCGTTTTTATTTTTGGGACATGCCTTTGCATTTGCTTTATAATTTCAAACATCATTAGCAACACACACACAACACCAGGGAAGGGGGAAAGAGGGGGAAGGGTGTGTGTGTGTGTGTGTGTGTGTGAGGATAAACAGAGAGCTTACAAACACACACACACACCCACGCACATATCCCTTTTTGCTAATTATTTATTTAAATATTAAACAAAAAATACCAAAACATACAGCAAGCAATGAGCGAGGAGAGGAGAGGGAGAGAGTGAGAGTCAGAGATGAGATAGACAGCCTTAAAAACTGCAACAAAAAACCGAAAAATAAACACACACAAGAGAAGTGAAAAGAGTAGCATAAAACCAACACTCACACACACATGCTGAGAGAAGACGAAAATGATGTATTGATGTTGTGAAAGCAGCGGGGGGGGGGGGGGGGGTGGAAGCTACATATACATATATGCAGCAAAGACGCACGCTGTAAAAACAAAAACAACTGTTACGAAACGAAGAAGAAAAAGTATAGAACGAAGCGAAAGCAGACGAGTGTGAACGAGAGCAAACATGTGAAGCAGGTGGGTGTGTGTGTGTGAGTGTGAGTGAGTGAGATAGCCATACGCATATGCAAATACGCCTACACATAACTGTACATGTCTGGTTGGCATCTTTTGCCAAAGTCTGTCTGTCTGTCTGTCTCTCTGTCTGTCTGTCTGCCCAGCTAACTAATATTTTCTAATTTAAAATTCTGTTTCTTTTTTATTGCCCAACACACACACACACACACACACACACACATATACTTACATACAGTCTCACACATGTGAATGTAAATTTATAAAATTTCTATTTACTTATCAAAAATCAGGCAACGACGAGCCATTGAAAAAATAAAGAGTTGTATTTATTATTACCCCCGCTATGCCCATTTTTTCCCTCCTCACCCCTCCCAACTCACATTTACCAACACTCATCAATTTACACAGCGGGCAATGAAAAACATGACGTTGGAACTGAAGAAGAAGAAGACGAAGAGAAGAAGAGAGCAAAAGATGATGAAGAAGGCAGAGGTGTGGGTTTCGGAGGGGGTTGGTGTGTTGTGCACGCCCAAATGTATGCTATACAAAATATAAATTAGCTTTGATATGCGAAGCCGCTGGGCGTATGGGGGGCGGGGGAGCTAAAAGGTCGTTGGGAAGTGGGGCTGGACTGTAAAAAAGGATTATATACACGCGCAGCGTCATGTGTGTGTGAAAAGATGCTGAAAAAAGGATTAATGCGCGCGCCAAGCAAGAAGACAACCAAAAAAGGGAGTGAGAGAAGAAGGCAGAGGAGAAAGGGAGGGGAAAGGGGTTGTCAGCCAGTTATATGTATATGCTTCGATTTTTAATGCGTCATATGACAACGAAAGCCATGTGTGTGTGTGTGTGTGCGTGTGCGTGTGTGCGTGCTTGCATCAAATTTGACGACTTTTAATTGCTGTCTGTAAAGCATGGCAGGGATTAGAAGTGACACATCTGAAGGCAGAGGAAGACTAAAGTTAAAGTTAAAGTTAAAGTTAAAGAGAGAGAGAGAAAGCACAGCCCTAAGCAAAGCTGAGATGCATACCTAAATGCAGAGAAAGAAAGAGATCAGCTTAAAAGTTTAAGCTACTCAAAAAGAGAAAGCTTTTGCTGATCATCAATTAGAGCGAGGGTTAAACTTGAATGATTAAGCTGATTACAGAAAGTGAGCTTAAAAGCTTTAGCCGATAAGAGAGAGAGAGAGAGAGAGCGATCGGACAGACAGATATAACATGAAAAAGATATAGAGAGAAAAGGCTGTTGCTGATCAATGAGAGCGAGACAGATAGAGAGAAAGGTGCAGCCAACAACATGTCAATGCTGATGCCTTATGGCTTATGCTCATTAACAATCAAAGACCAGGCGTGTGTGTGTGTGTGCGTATGTGTGTGAACAACCCTTTGTGGCAGCATCCCCCCACCCCCCTGCCACAACTGCCACCCACACACAAAAGTAATAATAATTTTTTGGCTTATCCTTATTATTACATAACGTATGCATACCTTTTTGTAGCCTGGACAAGACTCCCCTCCCCTCCCCGCCCCACTACAGTCCTTCACCTTGCCATCATTCTAACTGCCCAATCGTACATCAAAAATTAACGCACACACTCACACGCACATACACACGCATGTGTGACCCTTTTTTTGTTGTGTGTATGTATGTGTGTGTGCGTGGACCATTGTTATAACCCTACCCCTACTCCTGGTTTATTTCATGCGCTCTTTTGGTCACTTTGTTTGTAGGCCTTTTTTATTTGGCAACAATTTTTGGAGAAAGACAACAACAACAATAATGGGAAAAAAGTAAATAATTAAGCATTACTCTGACCAAATAGCACACACGGACACACATCAAGTGGGAATGAGGAAAGGGGGAATTCCAGTTCCAGTCCAGACAAATACAAATAAATATATAACTCATATATGTGGGCAGTGCGGGACCGTACAAATAATGATTAGAAGTCCCTTCTCACACCCAGCTCTTCAATTTGGCTTTTACTTTGTTTTTTATGTGTGTGTGTGTGTGTGTGTGTGGGTGTGTGTGTATGTGTGTGTTTGTGTGGGTGTGTGTTTGTGTGGGTGTGTGTAATTTTTGACATTTTTATGCGGGCCTCAAACTAAATGCAAACCAACAGCAACAACAAAAAATAAAAATAAAAAGCTTTTCAAAGTTAATGTGCCAAAAGGGTGAACAGGGCAGGGGGAGGAGGGGTAGGGAAATAACGGCACAAGGGGTTTGGGGGGGATAAGGCACAAGGGTTGTGTATACCAATGTGTGTAAGTGTGTTACATAAATTTGACACTGTAAAATTGTAAAATCTAACAGAAATTAATGATTTCTATTTAGCAGTAGGTACAGTTGAGCACAAAACATGCCAACGGAATAGACACAAAAACTAAACAATAACAACAACGACAACGACGAGTGTTAATAATAATGGCAACCCCATTTCCCTATTCCTCATATGCATAACACAAAGGGCTGAAGAAAACAAAGCAAATTTCCGACTATTTCATAGTCTATCCCAAGGCGTATTTTCTTTATGTATATTTGTCATTTTTTCAGCTTATGAAATATGTATGATGAGCTGCCAACATACTCGGTATTAGCTGACTGCTTAACTTGGCCAAGATATTGTCAAGGCATAAATGATTTGATTAATGTTCAAGCATTTGGCAGAAACAAGAAAAATCAATAGGAAACCAGACTGAAGACTGACTGAAAAATAAAGGGGGTAACATTGTTGTCTTTCTACTATCTATCAAATCTTTAATTAAGCCGAAAATTAAGCAATTTATTTTGTTGCTCCCACCAACAACACCAACAACGACAAGAAGAAAAGCCTTTTGGCGTTGCCATCCTTTTAGCATTTTACAATTTCAATCAAAATTTCCAATCAATGTCAATTCATTATGCGCAAAGAAGCAAAAGGAGAAAGAAAAGAAGGGAAAGGAAGGGAAATGGAGCTGCTGCTGTAGCCGCAAAAGGTAGAAACCATCAACCATCAAATACCAAGGCAACGACAAATGTCTGGATGGGCAAAGCAACCCTGCTGCAAAGCTAAAAACTAAGAGAGATGGCAACTCGAGCGCCTGCCATTTTTAATGAAAGCCACGCACAAAGTTGCCTGTCAAGTTTGCCTAATCAAAATCGACAACATTTTATAGTTTGGCCGTGTAAGACAAACAGACAGACAGACAGACAGAGCGACAGACAGATAGACAGAGAACTAAGGGAAGCGAGTGTGTGACAAACAAATATTTGAAAACGTAAATCAGAAATCTTTCATTTTCATTTGGCAATCCTTTTGAGCCCTTTCATACCAATCAAGTGGAGAGGAGAGGATGGGAAAGGAGTATAGGGAGCTATCCAAAAATAAGGGGGCGGCTTGTCTTTTGGCCCTGACAAAATCGAAAAACATTTCGTGTATTAAAACCGAAACGAATTAATTTAATTAATTACAATCATGTCTTATTAGAGACGTATGAAGATGACGACGACGACGACGACGACGACGAACCAAGACGGGTTGCTGCCTCCTTAGGGGTGTGACAATGGAGGGATTGAGGGGGAGGGGGATGTTATTGTTGCTGTTGTAGTTGTCTTGTTGGCAAAGAGTTGCCATCAAGTTGTGCGCCAAATGCTTTTGTTTCAAGTGTTGTCCTGGGCCAAAATCATTCATTTGGTTTTGCTTGGGGAGGTTTCCCAAAATTGCTTGGGGTGAGTCAAGGCCGGGGTGAATATAGAGAGGGGGGAACTGACTCGATAGCGTATATTTTATGCTCACATCATTTATAAATGCCTGATTTGTTATTTACAAAACGAGACAAGTTGCGGCATTTTGGATTGCAGGGGATTTCGGTTTGGGATTGAGAAAACTTCACTCACTGTCTGGCTGCCAATCGATGTGCGAGTGTATGTGTGTGTGAAAGTGTGTGTGTGTGTGTGTGTGTGTGTCGTCACTTAATTTGAATTTGAGTAATTGCCAAGATGCTGGCATGTCTTGCGGCCAAAAGCAGAGCATTAGCAGTAAGATCAGGATTCTTATAGTTGTGTTAACAGCGTTTTAACAGAGCATTCATAAACTAACAGAAAATTAAAAGGAGCAGTATTTGATTGAAACAAGCATATACAAAAATCTAAGAGTTAGTTTGTAAACTGAAGTGAATTCTCCAAATAAATAAATAAACATCTAGGAGATTAATTTAAAATGAAAGTCACACTTCATTAACATTATGTTTAACACACTTAACAGCGCTATTATAATCATTTAATCATTTTTTCGTTTCAGTTTTAATTTACACTTATTATTAATTTAATTATTAATTTTTATTATTATTTTTATTAAATTTGTAAAAAATTTTTTTTCACACTTAATTTTTCATTTTGCCGACTGCTCTTAGTCGTGAATGAATAAATAAATAAATAAACTAACTATGTAAACATTTTTAGTGGCATTCTTAACGATTTTACGCACAATGCATTGGCCCACATGACGCATACGCAATATTTATTGGCAACAACTCCACATGAGTGTGTAAGTGTGTGTGTGTGTGTGTGTGTGTCAATATATCAGATATGCTGCATACTTCTTTTTACACACTGTTGCCATTGTTGTTGCTGTTGTTGTTAAATAATTTCTGTAAAAATATTTATTATTATTAGTCGAGCAGCGACTGCAAAGCGGCACTGCACTCATCAGCACCCAGACACGAGACAGTGATAGCAATACTAAAGCGAATGAGAGAGATGGAGATTGCATGCCAGCGATCTATACTTCTCTCTACTTCTTCCTCCTCTCTCTCTCTCTCTCTCGCTCTCTCTCTCTCTCTCTCGCTCTCTCTTTCTCTCAGCTTTCTCTCTCCGCTGTTCGCTCTTCACCTGGTCCGGTCTCAACGACTTGACTGTCACTAAACGGCTCATCTAACTGCAATGCTTCATAGAAATTTCGTTTGTGGTGCTGCCTGGGGAACGTGTATGGGAAGGGGAACAGTCAGGGGGTCTTGTCTGGCTGCCTGACTTATTTTTACAACAACAATGAACGCTCAGACGGACGCAAATCACAAAATGAAAATCGAAAAGTGTATGCTTCTTTATATTGTGCGATAGATATAACTATATAACCATATGCATACATATATATATTTATATATGAATATAAGAATATATATATATATATATATATGTGTGTATTTGTATATTTAAGTGCATATAGATTTGTATCTGGCTTATGGCAACAACAAATTTACACTCCAACAGACGATGATGTCGTCGTTGTTGTCGTTGTTGTCGTTGTTGTCGATGTTGTTGTCGATGTTGTTGTCGTCGTGCTAGTCAGTCAGTCAGCCGCGTCGGCCGCTGCCCCATGGTACATCAACCCCCCCTCTTTTCCCGCCAGCCTCTTTGTCCTGCCCACTTTCTGGTGCGACTATAAAAATAGGCAAATAATTATTTAAGAATTTCTTGATTAATTGGCAGCGTTGTTGTTGTTGTTGTTGTTGTTGCTCTTATTGCTGTTGTTGGTGCATGCAAATTTTGCAGTGCCGTCGCCATTTGGCAGCAGCAACAGCAACAGGGCCATTTTGGCCAACACTTGATTGCATTTTCAATTGTTTGCCGTTATGCATTTTTGCCAATAATTTACATAAACGGGATCCTCGCATAGTTTTTTGCCATAGACAGCATTACACGACGACAACAACAGCAACAGCAACAACAACAATTGTGGCATCAACATTGCTGCTGCTGTGCGTCAGTTGTGAAGTTGCCACAAATTGAGCTAACAGCAACGTTCTAAAATTCTGTCTGTCAGTCCAACTAATTAAAAGTTTGCAAAAAAAAATAGCTCCGACTAAAATTAGAGCGAATAGGGGTGTAACACTTTAAATAGAGCTTTGGCTAAGTCTTGTAATCTTTGCATGGAAAAAAAGGGACAGAAAGAGAGGGAGAGAGAGATTTGGGGAGTAAGTGAAAGTAAGTTAAGACTGACAGAGCTTTTGATTCATCAAATAATCAGACTAATGGTTAATGAAAGCTCCTAAAAAATATTTAATGCCTAAGGATTTGATTAAGCATTGAGCAGCTGTAAGTTGTTGGAAAGCTTTTTAAATTGAACGGCTATGAAAGCAATGAAAAAGCTTTAGGTAAATTACACATGAGCTTTTGATTAAAAATTGAACAGACTTGAACTTTAAGCTGTTGGTAAGCCTCTTAGTTGTGAGTAAAGGAAAGAGTGTGCCTTAAGGAGTCAATGGTATACTAAAGAGAGGTCTAAAGTCTCTTAAAAATGATTATTGAATGCAATTTTGGCGACGAGAGCATTCAATCAGTTGTAATTCCTGTCGCATTCAATACTCAACACTCAAAACTCGATACTCAACACTGTGAGTGGGGTACTCAACACACTCCACACTCTATAGTCCACAGTCTATGCACCAATTAGCATATTTTATATCAATTCCTGTCATACATTCCACACCTTGCCACGTTCGTTGTCGTCGTTGTTGTCGTTTTTGTTGTCGTCGTTGTTGTCGTTTTTGTTGTCGTCGTTGTTGTTGTCGTTGTTGCCGCCCAAACAATTCGCAAGGCAACAGCACAAAGGCTTGCATTGAGTTCTCCCCACTCTCACTCCCTCTCTCAATCTCTCTCTATCTCTTTTTCACTATATATATATATATATGTACTTGCGTGTGTCTCGTTTATTTTTATCAACTTTAGTTTGCGATTTTTGCAACAGATAAAGAGAGGGAGAGAGAGAAAGAGAAAGAGAGAGCAATTGTCACAGTCAGAGTCACATCCACAGATTCATATTTGTCGTTCTGCATAAATAACTGTCGCACTGTGTCTCCCCGTCAACTCCCCTTGCCTCCGCCTCTGTCTGGCTGTTTGTCCATGTCATATGTCTGCATGCATGCATTATTTCATTAAAGTATTACAATATTAATTCGATTTTCACTAATTGACAAGAAGAAGCAGTTCCACAATTCTCTCCAGTTTGTTCTTCTCGCTTTGTCTGCGTCTGTCAACTGTGTGTGTGTGTGTGTGTGTGTCTGTGTGTGTGTGTGTTCATCATCATTATTATCATCATTTGTTCTTCTCATTCTCCTCCTTAATATTTCTTTTCTTGCTCGTCTGATTTTAGTCTCTCTAATGTTCTCAGGGACCCCAAGCCAAGTTGTTGACCTCGTTTCGGCGCTTTTAAGTTAAGTTAGCTAAACAGCTGTGCTAGCCTCAACCCTTACCTAACACTTCACCTCTCCCCTACCTCCTCCTCCCTTCAAATACAAACAAAAACACGTCCACGCACAAAAACCGCAATGGCGAAAAAGACGCGCGCCAAAAATCATAATACAGTAAACAAAAAAAAAAACAACGAATGAAAAGCAACAACAAGCGAAATTTTCGCGCGCCAACACATGACAGAAGGGAAAGGGGGAAGGGGAAGAAGGGGCACTTGCTGACTGCATGGGCACACACAGTTTGTGGATTAGAGGGATAGAGGAGGGAGCTGTAGGGTGTGGCGTGCACGAATTTTGGGGGTTGGGGGGGGGGTCTTGTGTCTGTTGCGGTTCTCATATTGTGCGTAGCTGTCGTTCCACGGCAAACTGTTGCTACTTTTCCAGTGGGAAGCAGCTGCATGCCAAAAGCACTGCCAAAAGACTATACTTTTCAGCAGACTGGAAAAATGAAAAGTGAAGGCTATGAAAAGTAATACAATAAGCAAATCTAGCTAGAAAACTTAATTCAAAAATGTTTAAATAAATTAAAATTAAAGTTCAGTAACGATTAGAGCAAGTACAAATAAATACTGAAATAACTTGAAAATATTTAGTAATATTGAAAGATGTATAATATTTGCATAAAACATTAGAAATGAGCGAAGCGCATGCCAAAATCACATGCAAGAGCAGTGCGAAGATCAGCAGCCGTTTTCGGGCATGCTTACTGTACTGCTTTTGGCAGGGAACTTTCTGCAGTGATAAACTGCAGCTTATGCTTGCTAATTTTGCCATGGAGTCGTATCCCACCAAATTATCACTGGGTGCTACAGGGTGTCGCCTGGTTCGCACATTGGGTTGATGTTGTTGCCTCAGCATTTGCGTTGTTGGCATGTTTGACATTCTGTTACTGTTGTTGTTGCTGGCTGACCCCAAAGTACAAATCAATTGCATGTGTTTGTGTGGCCAGCGAGTGTATCATCATCGTCATCATCATTATCATTATCATTATCATCATCATCATCATCTGCGCCTGCCACGTGCGGCGTGGTCAATGCCAGCCGGCCGGCCTTGTCGACTTGTCTGTGTGAAAATTGTGTCAATTGCAGTGCCCACTGGTCCACAACTCAGTCGCTCTCTCTCTCTCTATCTCTTTTTGTCTCTGACTCTGCACCACATTCAACCCATCCCCAACCCCTTCCCCACCTCCCCCTGGTACTGGCAGTGTCAACAACATTCGCAGGTCGCGTAAATATGTTGCACGCATTTTGATGGCCAACAAAAACAAAAGGCCAAAAATTCACACCCAAAAACCAGAAAGTAGAGCTGGCTCCCTGTCTGCATTTGGCTTTCAATGTCACACGAGATGCAGGACATTCACATCTTCAAATGTTTAAGTTTAAGTACAGTTGGCAACAAAACTTGTGTAGAATTACAAAAAAAAAAGAGACGAAATAAATTAAGTTAAAAATTCGATTATTTTGATATTTGAGGACATCGATTTATTTCTCATTTATTTTTTAACTTTATTGTTTTAGCAATTCAAACCTGTCAAGCTATCCAACTGAATTTTCCAGTTGCATTTTGTCTATTCTTTTTTCTAGCTCGGTCATACTTTCCTTATGCATATCTATGATGTATCTACAATGCAGGTAATTCCCATGACTTCTATTTCCCTCTCCTCTGCTCTTTTCTAGTGTTTTCTCGATCGTTTCTTAAACCATTTTAATTTTTTCATTATGAATTTATATCTTAAATGATGATCCTTTCTCTTCTTCAAGTCAATTCCTTTTCTTCTTCTTTATCTTTTCTCCTTCTTTAGCTAGGACCAACAGCTACTGAATCTCGGCTGCAACATGTCGGACTTTTTGTGCCACACACTCTGATGAACTCATGGCGTTCCCAAAAACTCCTGTGTCAACCAAACTGTTGTCAGTTGCAGTTGCAGCAGCAATTGTTGCAATTTGTCAAAGTATGTGTGTTTTTTGTGTGTGTGTGTGTGTGTGTTGCATGCCGCATTTGAGCAGCGACTCTTTTAGTGGCATATTGGACTTGCGGCTTCTGGTTCCGGCATGCTGTTGATGTTGCTGTTGCTGCCACACGACAACAACAGCAACATCGAATATGTATGTACATATATGGGTATGAGTGTGTGTGTGTCTGTTTGTGCCCCGTCGCGTTGCCAGTTTGTCTTGTTCGAGAGTCGCCTCTGACCTTCAGCATAAATCAAATCAAAATCGATGCTCCCACGCAATTTTTGCCGCTTAATGCGGCGGTTCATCAGCGAAACAATGCAGAAAAAATAAAACTGAGAATAAAGAAAAAATCACAAAAAAAAGCGGAGAAAAAACAAAAAGTGAGACAAGCGCTTAATTGAATTTCCTCCCAGCACACACACACACAAGCAAACATAGAATCGGGGCCACAATTTTTGTGAAATTCGATCGAAAGAATTATGTCGAAAGCGAACAGCAACAACAACAACAATAATCACAACCGCAACAACAACAGAATCAGTCAAAGCTCTCTTTTTGCATATCGGCAACAGGAAATCCATGTTTATGTTTAAATTTAAAAGAAAAAAAAAGCGCAAAACAAAATATAATAAATAATGAATAAAAATAATAGAATAAAATTAATATAATATATGTGTATGTGTATGTGTATGTATAAATACATATACGAGTATTACTCATATAGAATAAAATACATATTTATTTTTGGCTATTGGCATATCAATGAAATTACAACAACAATTGATGCTGTCGTTGCCGTTGTCGCTGTTGCTGCCACAAAGCGGGGCAATATTATGCGGGGCATGCGATGCCTTAATACAATAAATTATATTATAGCTCTTCCTGTTTGCCCCGATAAACGAGGCAACGACGGCACAGAAATTGAATTGAACGTTTGTCGCTTTTTTCTTTCTTTTTTTTTGCCTGCTGATCGTCAACCGGGGGCGATGATGATGATGAAGGGGAGCAAGGAGGGGCGAGTAGTGGAAGAAGGCATGCCGGATTGCCATAATGAAGTCGATGATGATAATAATGCGTCGTCGTAGTCGTTATTGTTGTACTTGTTGTTGTTGTTGTTGTTGTTGCTGTTGTTGCTGTTGTTGTGCAGATCTTGTGCGTCTGATTTGTGCAAATAATTGAAATTTGCATATAATGAAAGCAGGCAAAGGGAGAGAGAGACGAAAGGGGGCTGAAGTAAAGGGTAATGCGGGGGCGTAAAAGAAGAGAGTGTATGTGTGTGTGTGTGTGTTGCACAGTAGCTGCAATCAGTATGTGTTGCACAGAAAAAAAGGTAGCAGAGTTCGTCTATTGTCACTTGGCACATAAATTTCATTTAAGACGACGCTTGTGACGCCAACAACAACAAAAAGAGTTAAAAACGTTAAGTTCATTCACAAAAAAAAAAAAAAAAGAAACGAAAAGTAAAGAAAAGGAAAGAAGAAGAAGCAGCAGCCTTGAAAATGCTTTAAACTTTAAAGTCTAAAGTCTGATGATCTAGATCATCGGCTTTTGCCGCACTCATATTATCATAATCATGATGATAATGATGATGATGTTGCGCCTACTACGGGCGTGGGCGTGCTACATGTCTGCTGCTTCTTGCTCTTGTTGCCAAGGGCTGACAACGTTGTTGTTGTTGCTGTTGTTGCTGCTAATGGCAGGCAGACGAGACAAGTTTTGACATATTTTTTGTTGTGCCTGCTCTTTGTGTGTGTGTTGTGTGTGTGTGTGTGTGTCGCATTGATGAGGACATGAATGAAACGCAAATGAATGAATGCACAGGCAGAAAGACAGAGAGACAGTCAGACAGACTGTCAGACAGGCAGTGGGAACTTTATAGTTATCATTATCTTGTGTCCTCGCAGAGACTTCAAAAAAACTCCAAAAGAGACGAAAAACACATCATTTTTTTTTTTTGTTTCTTATTTTTTTTAGTATTTTTTCTTAACAAACTTACGATCTGTGGTGTGGTTAACCCAGTTGCCCAAATTACGTTTTTATTTTTGCAATTACCTGCAAAGAGATGAAGCAAATGTAATTTACATTAATTAATGTGAAATATAAAGAGCAAAATACCACAACGAAAAATAGAACAAATAAATACAAGAAATGACATCAAAGACATAAAGTAAAAGGTGTAGTAATAATGATGTAAATTATATAAATATGCAAATAATAAAGCAAATAGTTGAATATCAATAATAGGCTCTAAAATACTCTAAAAGTACTAGTTATTTTTAAGAAAATACTTAATGTATCAATATTTGCAGTATTTCGGTGACTCTTGAGTTGAACTCTGATGACTTACAACTTTACTAGTAATATTATTTTCAATAAAATACGAAATACAATTTAATCAGCAAAATTTTTGAAAAGTATTAATTTGATAGAAAATAAGATATTAGTATTTACATTTACAGTATTTATCGTATTGATTTGATAGTTGAGCACGTTTTATCGTTGACTTTTCGAGCTGAACTTTGATGACTTACAAGAGAATGAAAACAGAAGTTTTGATGAAATTGTTTGGTATTTATTCCTGGTATTGCCCCCGTGACGGCTTTCTAGCGTTTTCGGTAGCGCGGAATTTGGTTATGAGCACGGGACACGTCGGTAGCCGATTAAAACGCGTCAAATAACAATTAACAACTGATGCAGATAATCATTGTACAAAAAAATCTGAACGCGAAAAACTTCTACACACCAGCGAGCGAGCGAGAGTGAGAGAGAAAGAGAGACAGAGAGGGTGATGGGAAGCGGTGTGGGGTAAATGTTTATATATATTTATATATATACATATAAATATATATACGCATGTCAGCAGCATTTGTGATAAACGACAAAATGGAATCAAATCTAAAGCTCCAAAAAGAAGAACAACAAAATAACGAATGAAGTGTATACTATGTATATAATATGTACATATAATAGCAGCTACTGCCTGCATGTGTGTGTGTGTGTGTGTGTGTGTGTGTGTGTGTGTGTGTGTGTGTGTGTGTGTGTGTGTGTGTAGTTAACACTATAACAAAGCAACCAGAGCAACCATTTTGTACAAATACATCATCATCATCATAATTATAAAAATTAAATGCTTCTTGGGATTATTTTTCTTCTACACAAATTTTATCAATTTTATTTGCACCAGCAATGAGAAGCAGGGAGAGAGGTAGCGGTGGGGAGGGGAGGGGAGGGGAGGGGAGAGGCCCATGACTAGTCAGGTGTTATAAGCGCCATAAATTGTTTTGAGCGCGGACAAGGTTTATAATGTGAATTACTGCATTTTGGGATCTGAGGGATCCATTTATCTGAGTATCTGAGTGTGTTTTGTGTGGCAATCGGGGCGACGTTTAAATATTGCTAAAGATACTGAATATACTCTGAATACACAGAGTCGAATGTTTGTTTAAGATATTGCCGGAAAATAGCTGCCATATTTATATAGAGACGTAATCAAGTCAGTCACGACAAGTCCAACCAACCAACAGAGCGACAGACCCAACGAAAGTCGTACTGATTACTGTCTATTGGTCGCCAGCAACGACAGATATAGATATAGATACAGATACAGATACAGATAAAGCTGAAGATACTGATACAGATACAAATACAGTTATAGATACAGTTGAAAGCTAAGTCTAGTATATAAAGATAAGATTGGCTTATCTGGCAATGATATGTATGAACAATATATAGCTTAGTGTTCAAGCAAATAGGTGCATAAATAAACGGACGCAACAGATAAGCCACAACTTTCCACACTTCTCATTTCCCCTAATTTATATGAACACAGATACAAATAGATATATATGTATATATATATATATATATATATATAGCTGACTCTATATCAGTTAATCGCACACACACACACACAACACAATTGTCATAAATTGTTTAGTTGTTGACTAAACATGTTGAAAGATTTATGTGTCATATAAAAGTTCCCGTACATATAGGATCATATAATGATTTAAAAGAAATCGGCCAGCCATATTAGATAAACATATAGCATATATATATGTATGTGTGTGTGTGTGTGTGTGTGTGTGTGTGTACATAGTCTATAGATACGGTTAGGTAATGGCGTCAGTTAGTTAGCTAGTTAGTGATGGGTGTGACAAACCTTGAGCTACTTAACGGATATAACCAAAGAATTAGTTAATTAGTGCGTAGTACTCGAGAGGTTTCTGTGTAGAGATCTGTCATTCTATCATATATTAGCCACATGCGCAACCTGTAGTTGATAGATTATTGTTCATAATGTTGATCAAGTGCCGTACAGTACAAAACTAGGAGTGTAGACTTATGGAGACTAGTGGAGAGTACGTTAGTGTTGCGCAAAATGCAGTGAATTTATGTCAGAATTTCAAAAAAATAAGCCAAAACCTATAGTGGAGACTTGGGAAGACTAGTGTAGAATTGGTTGAAATGCATGTAAAACAATGCACAACTTAAAATAAGTATCTATAATCTAAATAGCAGACTTAGTGTAGACTAGTGTAGAGTTGGTAGAAATTCTTGTTCGAGTTTAGACGAATCAAATCAAGTCATGAAAGGCAAAACTTATAAGTGGGGAGTTGCAATACAATTTGGCCAAAACTTTAAACCAATACGAAGTGACAGCACTCGATAACAGACACACACACACACACAGAAGCAGGCTGCTGACACGGATACGGAACCCAGGATTCGGGCTCGGGCAATGGCCAGCGCCCAATACCAAAAAACGAAGCAAAGGCAAATGGCAAAAAAAAAAAATGAAATAGAAATGGTAATGGAAATAATAAAAAGGAAGAGAAGAAATGAGTGTGTATGTGTGTATCTGTATAGGTACATATCTATATCTATACACACAATACATATTGAGCGCACGTTTATGTATAGCATGTGTATAGATACATATGTATTATACGCATACATACACTCAAACATACATATACATATAAATATGTACATATAAAGCAAAATCCCTACAATAAAACGGGGCGGAGCACAAGTGCCAGCAAAAGGAAGCATAAGAAGAAGCTGAAAAAATATCAGTAAAATAAGCAAAAAAGAAAAGCGAAATAAATATAAAAAAAAAGAAATGCGAGAAATGAAAAGCAAAAGAAAAATCTGCCAAGTGAAAAGAAATCGGAGTCGGAGTCGCAGTCAGTAAGCAGAGGGGAGTGGGAGGGGTGGTGGTGCAGAAGAGGGAGGTTGGTGGGTTGGTGGGTTGGTGGGTTTGGGGTGGTGCGACGCCAACTGAATGAAAGGAAGCAGCAGCAAATCCTGATGCTCCAAGCGAAGCTCGTATCTCCCGATGCGAGTGTGTGTGTGTTTGTGTGTGTGCGAGCACTCGAATAAAATCGAATAAGCATAAAAACGCATGCTATAAGATATGTATATATATAAATGTGTGTGTGTGTGCGTGTTTCTCTCAGTCGCCTTAGCTGTACATAAGCTTTAGCTGCTGTGGAGACTCATCTCATGCTGTGTGTGTGTGTGTAACACATACAGATATATTGCTTACATATACACACATGTCTCTAAGCCGTTGGATTTGACTGCGTTGGCATCTCTGGATTTGGGTTGGCTGCGCCTCGAACGCATATTCAATAATGACATAAATAACACGAGACACACACACACACACACACACACACATACACACAGTCAGACAGACATCCTTACACACACATACGCATTTCTTCCTTTGGCTTCCTTGTTGAGTGCGCTGCTTAGCACCTAAAAGCATGCTACTATTTTTATGTCTTGCAATGTATTTGTGTGCGTGCACTTGATTACATTTCTCTCTTCCTTTCCATAGCTCATTCCTTCATTCGTTCGTTCGTTCTCTTTTTTTATTGTTGTCGCTCCCTACACATGCATACATATATACTTAATATATATTGACGTCTGTCCGCCATCGTTTTTGTCCTTCTCTCATCGCTGGTTGGGCGGCAAAACTTGTCAACCTTTTGGCTGTGTGTGTGTGTGTGTGTGGCCAACCCACCCAACGAAATAATATACCCCACGTTGCCGCAGCCGCCCTTCAATTCAATGCCCCCAAAAACCCAAGAAGAAAATACGAAAAAAAAATAAAAAAGAATAACCCAAACAACAACAACACCAACAAATACAGCAGACGAAGGGCGAAGAGAGCGTATATGTGTGTGTGTGTGTGAGTAAACGAGTGAGCGAAAGCGCAAGAGAGAGGTGGGGGAAGAGAGAGCGTAAGAGAGAGAGGCAGGCACACGACGACACGATATAAAACGCACGAAGCGGCCCTATTTCTTAATTGTTGTTGTTGTTGTTGCTGCTGCTGCTGGGAAACTGACGCCAGCGCTGACGTTGGCGCTGCTGCCGTTGATGGCTTCCCAATCGAAATCGATGTTGGTATGTATTACGCTGCTGCTCCTGCTGCTACTTCTTTTTCTACTATTTTTCCAATCTTCTTTTTTTTTGTACCACCCGTAGAAAAAACTTCACTCATTTCGCCTTGGCGCTCGCTCTCTCGTTCTCACACTCTCTCACTCATTTGGGGGAAACAAAACGGACACACAGAATAAAAATAAGAAAAAGCTCCTTGAATATCGTTGCTTTAAGACGACAACGCTTTAAGGCGACGTCAACGCTGACGTTGCTTTCAGTGGCTGCTGTTTTGTTATTGCTCTTGTTGTTTTTGTGGTTGTTGTTGTTGTAGCTGCTGCATTGAGCCGAGTGAAAGTGGCACTGGCGTTTTTATGGCTGTCTGGCTGCTGATTTTGTTTCCCACTCATTTTTATAAAAACCCATGCGCTCGCACGGCTGCTGCCTCTGTCTCTGCCGCTGCCTCTGCCTCTGCTGGCTGCGAGTGAAGGGAGAAAAGGACGACAACTGCGCCCCAGAGAGAGCGATGCGAGGGCAACAACAACAACAGCACACAAAAAAAAGTAAAGGCGAAGTAAAAAGAAATTCTCACACACACACACACACATATACTTATACATACATCAAATTGGATTGGATTGGATTGGTTTTGGGTACGGTGGGGTAAAGTGGCGTCGATGATTATTGGGTGTTTCTCTCGTTTTTTGCCTCTTCCTCTTCTGCTGATTGGGGAGCTAACTCTGGGAAGGGTGGCTGCTTTTTTAGCCTCTGTTTCTTTTTTTTATGGGTTTTGGGTTGCTTCATTTAACATATTGGCAGCCATTGGGCGCAATTTTCAGGTGACTTTTTCTTGTTGTTGCTTTATTTCTTTTTTTTTGCTTTTGCTTTTGCGTTTTGTTCTCAGCACATAAAAATTGAGCGTCAATTGAATTCGATTGGGCGAAAGCGCCGCACGAGTGAGCGAAGCTCTCTGTGTGTGTGTGTGTGTGTGTGTGTGTGTGTGTGTGTGTGTGTGTGTGTAGGGAGCCAATGTGAAAAAATGCAGAGGAAGAGGGGAAGGCAGAGACGGAGGCAGAGGCAGCGGCAGCGGCTGCAAACGAGGAAATGCTGTTAACCATTTGTACATAAACTCACATAAATATATATGTATGCATGTATTTGTATGTGTATTATATACAGGAGTATGTATGGATTGCTTTCAATATTATTGGCAACGCCTTTAGCCTCCTCCCCCCCACCCCCTCCACTCCATTTACTGTTGCACGCACTGGTATTGGTATTATTGGAACGACTTGCGATTGGTTTTCGACCTCGTGCGTTTGTGAATATGTATGTATGTATGCACATACATATGTACATACATACATAGATACGTATGTTGTTTTTGTGCTTCGTGTGTCCATTTACACGCAATAGCCCCAAGTAACTCAGCTGCTGGATTAGCAATCACATTGAAATCAATTGCATTCACTGATTATACTGATATTCTAAAGAGTTTCATGAAATCAGCTTAATATCTTCGCCATGAAGCTGAGGAAACGCTGTCCCAAGGCTACATATAAGATAATCAATCTCTTTATTTTTATTTCAATATGTAAATTTCCTTATCATACAATATTCTTAAGCTTTGAACTCATCTGTAATATCTTTTGCATACATTGAATGACTCAATTGTCTATTGTCTATAAAACCGCTTATCTTGAACAATTCCATGATTCAGATAGTCAACATTAAAAGTGATTTATCGCGTAGTTTTAGTAATTTTAGTTTTAAAATGTTGAAAATTTTTTCCAGCCTTAAAAAGATGATTTTTAATGATTTTTTTGAATAAAAGTCTTGAAAAACTATTATTTTTGATTAATAAAAATAAAAGTCTTTAATTATTTATGATTTAAAAACTTTTTAATAAAAGTCTTTGTAAATATCTCCGCTAATATTCAAGATATACATTTCAAAATTACAACACCAGTAACTCCCAAGACATTCTATGACCTATTATCCCCTACAAACTAATTACCCTTTTATATGCCGATGAATTCTTGATTTTTATTGTTCAGAAATAAAAGACTTTTATTTAAAAAAGTTATCAAAAACGCTTATGAGAGACTGAAAAAATTAAAATCAGTAATAATGATTATTTTTAATTTTTTTTTTTAAATTACAAGTAATTAATAAAATTGATTTATAAAATAAAAGTTTTTAAATTTTAGTTGAATTTTTTTTTATCAATAATGATTATTTTCAGTCCCTGCTTTAATATTTCCGGGACTTGATTATTATGTTATTTCTTGCTTTGCTTATTATACAATTGCTTAATTTCCTTATTGATCAACAATTGATTTATTTATTATTATTTAACATTTATATTTTATGTAAAAATATTTCTCTATTTTTTAAATGTACGTTTGAGTTTAGTTTTGATGGGAAAATTAAAACTTTTCTTTTAGAAATAGAAAAAGTTAGTTTCTTTTAAAATGAAATCCTTTCTAAGTTCATATGTATGTACATACTTATGCATGCATGTGTGTGTTAATAAATGTGTATATGTACATACATATTTATAAGCACGTGTTTTGTTCATTGGCACCGCCCGCAATCACCACAAACACCTCCCCCGTCCCCCTCCCCCATCTGCTAATTCACCTGGTCACACCTAACCGCCAATTCATGCAATCGACCATTTTGCGTTCGGTCGTTCGGTCGCTCTGTCGTTCTGTCGGGGGCTGCATGTCAATATATTCAACGGGCCAAAAAGCTGCCAATGTGCGGTGTACACACAGTCAGTCGCACACCGACACATCGACACACACACAGACACACGTGCGGCAGTCGAACGAATCAGCCAGCACAAGTGGACGTGTGTGTGTGCGCCAGTCAATAACATCCAATCAGGTTTGTTAAAAATCTATCTATATATGATGTTCATGATGACGGCGACGCAGTCGATGTCCGCACACATACACACTCACACAAGCGCACACACACACACATGTCTTGTGAAAAGAGAGCGTCGTTGAATGACGACAACGACGATGACAACGACGACGACGACGACGACCCCTCGCCAAAGAACGGACTCAGTTCAGTTCAGTGTTGAGCTCAGAGTGCAGGGTACACAGTGTCGAACGCTGCAGCGCTGCTTACTGCTTTTACAGTTAGCTACCCTGCCGCGCAACGCTCCGCCCCGCCCCGCCCCACATCCAATACACTCTCTTTTATTCATTTGCTCTGCTTCTACGTATCGAACACACATTGAACGTACACACACACATTTACACAGAGAGGCGTACATATGTGTCTTATCAGCAGCAGCAACGCAGGGCCCGCTCTCTCACTCTCTCGCACTCTCCGACAACACAGACACTCATACACACAGAGACTGGTTCAGAGCGCAACACGCAATGCTTTCTCACTCGCTCACTCGTTCGCTCGTTCGTTCGATGCGGCTCAGTGTACTCAACAGAGTCGCGCTCACTCTCTCACACGCTCGCTGCATATGTATTCCCACTCAATGGCCCGTTTTGTATTGAGCTTTATTTTCGAGTGCTTTGGCTCGCTCGCCAGCCACTAGAATTTTATTTTATTTTATTTGTTGTTTGCCTGTTGGCTGCAATTTCTTGGCCAAAACTTGCACGCCAAGTGCAATGCGAGCGAGAGAAAGAGCAAGAGCAAAGCGAGTGCAGCCAGCAACTAAGCTGAGAGCAAGAGCGGCGCTGTCGCGGCATCAGTTTGAGATATTTTTATTTGTTTTTGTTTTCGTTTCGTTTTATTTTGTTTTTGTTTTTATTGCTGTTGCTGCTGATTGATTTTCCATAATGTGAGCGCGAGCGAGCGCCGAGAATTCTGCCAAGCCCCAAACGCAGTGCTCTCCCCGCCCGACTGTATGTGTGCTTGTGAGTCTGCGTGTGTGTGAGTGTATCGAACGCACAGCCAATAGCAAAAATTTCCAATTGCGTACGATTTTCCAATCAAAAGGGCACAGAAAAAAAGAAATATACACAAGCGACAGCTGCGACGTCGATGTCAGCGCTGGCAGCGACAGCGGCAGAGTTGGCACAAAGGGGCGTATGAGCTGAGAACGTACATATGTATATTTATGTGTTGTCTGCTAGGGATGCTAACTCACACACACATATAGATACACATATGCGAATATAAAAAAAAAAATAGAAGAGGAATAACGGCAACTCCAACTTGCGTCCCAACACTCAAAAACGAATCGATGCGCACCGACCGTCGAACGAGCGAGCGACCGACCAACGACCAACCCCTCCCCTTGAAAACGTCCCCTCTATCACCCACCGCCCCTGCGTGCCTTTACTCATTGAACCACAGAGTCGACCCAGGAACCGAACTGGAGCTGTGGCTTGTCAGCTAGGGCTACAACTTGGTGGGTAGATGAACTGTGCCGTGGGGGAGGGAGGCAGGGGGATTGGTTGTAGGGAGGAGCATACAGGCAAGGCATGAGTGGGTAAAGGGAAAGGGAGATGGGGAGGTGGTTGTGGGGTCCGAGCGCAGCGACTGCTGGCTCCTGGTGCGCATCTCTGACATATTTCCAATATCATTGGTCGATAAATACCGAAGCAAACGAATCGAAACGAAACGAAATGTACGAAATGGCAGCAGCAGGAGCATATAGAATCCTACACACTCACACAAACATACTGACAACACAGACAAGGACATTTGGGGCGCGTCAGTAAAAAAAAAGGAGAAAATAAAAAGATATAACAGGCAAACTGCCAGGTCTCCTACTTCTCCTCTTCCACCTCCTCTTTCTTCTCTTCCTACTGTTTCTCTGGCGTTTTTCCATACGTATAATCTCACATCATATAATAATTGTTGTAGTTGTAACTGGGCGTTCCACACACCTGTGAACTAAAGACACAAACACTTATAATTCTATCATTTATATCCTTGGATCTTCAAACATTGTGAATTCTATCTTTTATATCCTAATTTCTTAAGTCTTAAAATCTTTAGTTAAGGGGAAGCTAAACTTGAATCTATAAATTTAAATTATAAGAAACTTATTTGAAATCATAATTTTAACTGCGATAAATTAAAATGTTAGAAATTGTTTATTATATTATATAATGAAATGTAAAACATACAAAATTATTTTATACGTTTATGTTAAATTTGTAATTTTAAGATTTTAGAAACTAAGCTCAGATTTTAGAAACAAGTTAAAAGAGATTTGCAGGTTCAACCCATATCATAAAAGATTAAAGCAGGGAGCGTAAAGATTATCATTTTTAAAATAAAAATTAAAAATTGAATGTAAATATCTTTCAACCAAATAGTGTATTTCCGAAATCTAAAAACATTTGTGATCAATATTTTTCATGTGATACATTACACGATTTTTAAATAACAATTGAAATTTAATTATTTTTAATTTTTATTTTAAAAATTAAAAAATAAGAGTTAAACGTAAGTTTTAGAATACAAATTAGTCTTATTTGCGATTCCTGGAATAAAGAAATTGAAATCAATCCTATGGCGATAACTTTCAAAATGCTATCGATGATTTTGAAGTGGCACAAGTGCCACAAAAATGTAGCATGACTAGAAAAACTGCCAATACAAGGCGTCGTCCTGCTCTAAAGTCAAACCATAAAAAGTTGTCTAAAGGAGGAAATCGAGAGAGGGAGAAGGAAGAGGTGAAGTCAGAGGGTAGGGAAGGGACTCTAGTTGGGTATTACAAGCTAGAAGTCGGTGTCGACGCACTCGTAGCCCCCCTGTTACCCCCTCCTCAATGCCGAGCCATGATTGTAACTACGTCGTCGGTAATAACGAGCAGAGAAGTCTGTGGCAGGACGAAGGATGACGATGACGACGACGACGACGACAATGTCCTTTCACATTTGTCGTTTTAGCCGAGACGATGGCAGCATGAGCTTTCCCAGCAGCCAGTCTCCCCTCTCCCCATCTCCCTCAGCAGACAACGCTCCCTACGTCTCTGTCGGCAGCTCTTGCTCCTCTTTCTGTGTGTATGTGAGTTTCAGAGAGCGTTCGGCTGGGCGGTACAGGGTGGGTGAGGTTAAAGGGGAAGTGAAGGGGGGCTTTGCTTGTCTGCGACGCTGTCTGCCCAGTCCCCTCCTCCCAAACTGCTGCCAATTTTTATGCGCTCCCTATTTTTATCCGAGTTTCGTTTCATTCGGGTTTCTTTTTTTTGTGTTCTTCTTCTTGTTCTTCCTCTTCTCGTTTTTGTTTTATTTCTTTGGCAGCCCCCAAAGCGCTCCCTAGCCGACCTCCCAGCCTCTGGTCGCTTTCCCTCGTATCTCTCTGTGATTCCCATTCAGCTGCTGCTGCTTTATTTCATTTCATCTTCACTTTCGGGTTTTTCGTCTCCTGTTTTTGTATTTTCATCTTTTTTTTATGACCGGCTGCTGTTTCTTTCTGACGCTCGTCGAATGTGTATAGATTTTTTCGAGCGGGGAGGGCGTTGGATGGGGTTGGGTGGAGCGGGGGTTGGTAGTGGGAGGAGCCGTATATTTCGATTCAAGGATATTTCTCGATATGTGTAAAAAAAAGAAAAAATATACGGAAAAAATATATAAAAATATCCAAGCGAAATGAAGAAGTGAGAAGAAAAAAAAGACGGGAAAATGGCGAAAAGCTCTCAAGAGCTGCTGAAAGGGAGAACGGGGAGGTAGGGAAATTGAAAGAGGGAGGGTATATGGGCGCTTGCTAGGGAGCTTTGAGTTGCTCTCCGTGTCTGTCTCAGTCTCTGTGTGTGTGTGTGTGTTTGAGTGTGTGTGTATGTGTATGTGTGTGTGTGTGTGTGAGTGTGGAGGGGGGAATTGGGGTTGGGTATTAGCTCCTGTTCCCTGTTCTTGATTGCGCGCGTTAGCAAAAATGAAAATCGAGCAGTAGCAAAGAAAATCGCGGCATATAAGAAAAATGTATTTCTTTTTCGAGCGCGCAGGATTTCTACCATTTGTATATAGAGAGGAGGCGGACACACACACACACACACACACGCATACGTTATGTGTATATGGATTGCTATGTGGATAGAATTCCACTAGCAATAAATTGCCTTTCCTTTTGCTTCCATTTCCATCTCCTCTTTCTCTTTCACTTCTGCTTGTATTTTATACTATACTAGGGGCTCCGCCCCTGCTCGCTTCACTCGCGGAAATGAAAATTAGTTATGTTAACCTCTAGTATGAGTTTGGTTAAGATATCTTAAGAGACAAAAAAGTTGTTCGTACAAAAGTTTAATTTGCATCCGATTGTCCCTATGGTAGATATATGATATAGCAATCTGACTTTGACCAAATTTGGTCAGAATGTAAGAGACAGTCCCAAACATATAATCTGTAAGTTTGGTTTAGATATCTTAAGAAACAAAAAAGTATTTCATACCAAGAAATTCCATGACCTCTGACCTCAGGGAAACACACTTTCAGGTGGAATTTTACAAAATTGTCTCAGCTGTGTTGTGTAAAAATTTCAGCTTTTTACCTTTAGCCGTTTGGCCTACACGTTGATGTGTCAGTGAGTCAGTCAGTCAGGACAAAGAATTATATATATGTATAAAGATGGTTTCATCTCCTCTCTTTTACTCTCTAAGTTAGCTCAAAGATAACATACTATATCTTATATAGGATATAGTATATACGATTTGCTAACCAATCAACTGTAATATAATCGACTATTGCAGTTGCACTGTGCGAAATTCAAGAAACTTGCAATTTTCGGTTTTATTTTTGATTTGATTTTTTGCATAATCTGTTTTTGTTTTTAAGATTCAAATTTACAGTTACAAAATATTTAATCATATTTATCGTTTCAGTTTTAAATTTAAATTTCTTATACTTAATTTTCCTTTTGCCTACTGTTCTAAGTCGTGAATAAATAAATAAATAAATTTAAGCTCAACTTTGACGCAAATTTGTATATCTAAAAAGTGATGCTATTTTTGTTTACACCGATTTCAGTTTCTGTGATAATTGTCGCGTATAAACCTAACTACATTTGAGAGTAATTTTTATCAGTGTCATAGCTAATACAGCATCAAATTGAGAATGATATCATCAATCTTATAAATTTCTGTGATATCTTAAATCAAAAGCTTAAAATATTTTGAATATTCATGCTAAACTTAAATTATATAATCGATTGAGCAAGACAGACAGAGAGTGAATAAGAGTGGGTTATAAATTCTTTATATGTATTTATTTCATTTGATTTTCTGGTGTACATCTATCTGTGATCTTAGCCTAAACATCCGGTGTTTAACAATCGTACAATGGGTAACAATTGAGCTACTGTGAGATAAGTTGACTTAAATCATCAGCAACGTCTCTCTCTCTCTTTCTATCTGTCTCTCAGTATGTCTTACCCTTTCTATGGTCAGTTTGTTAGTTGTGTCGATTACGACGGTCAGATAATAATCATTAGTATGATCAATTGCCAAGTCCAAAAATAAAAAAAGAAAAACAATGAGGAAAAAGAGGAAAACGAAGAGCGGAAAGCGAAGAACGGAGGGAGGAGAGGAGGCAGAAAAAAGTGTTGCGTTTAACTGGTAAATCAGTTGCGATAGTTAATCCAAGAGTCCGATTCCGAGAGCGGACGTGGCGGCGGAAAGACACTTAATTGAATTCGATTTGAACGCGACTTTGGCATGTCAATGTAGAACAAACGGAAGTTCAAAATAAATTGAAAGCAATCCAAAAACTGAAACTGATGGAAGCTGAAAATTAAGCCGAAGTTGAAGCTGAATCCAAAGTCAGAGTCAAATCAAAGCAATCAACGCGACGAAAACAAAAGCAACAAAGCAACAGCTACAGATACAGATACTTAAGTCTACAGATACATTTTATAGTTGTTGTGTGGGACGACGACGACGACGTCGCTTCCTGTCTTCATCATAAAAAATCAAAGTAATAATGCGTGTACTTGCGTTTGCCACTTTATAGATTTATTAGGCGCACACACACACACACACACACACACACACACACACACATACACACACACACACAAACACACACAAACACACACACACACAAACACACACAAACACACACACAGCACTGCCACATGAGATTTTTATGCTCAACGGAAATTCAAATTAAAAATGCTCCGAAGGGGATTCATCTTTATAGGTCGATGGTAGGAAGGAGATGAAGCGGCTCAAGGGTATCTTGGGGGGTGGGGATTGCGAGAAGAGAGAGAGAGTGGGAGAGAGAGAGAGAGCATTATTGCAAATGATGCGTTTGCCTGCTTTTAATTTGATTTTTCAGTTCAGTTGATTTTAGTTCTTTTTTGCGGTTCAGTTCAGTTCTCAATTTGCATAACATTCGGAACGAGTTTTCACGAGAAAAACAAGAAGAAGAAAAAAACAGAAGATCAGAAACAGCGAAAAATCGAAGACACTAAAAAGATGCGCGGGCGTGCATATAAATCAAAATGAGGACTTATGCCACAACACAACATACAACATACAATAATTTCTCTGTCTCCCTTCCTCTCTCCCTCTATCTCTCTCTCTCGATATTCTGTCGTTGCCGCGACTTCAGCTTCCTTTTCAGGGGTTGCACATTGCGCAGACGCAACCGTTGCCTAATTAAAGGCAACACTGTGTTGTTGTTGTTGTCGGTGCTCACGTTGTTGTTGTGACACGATTGAGATGCAACTTCACACGCTACGTCTATTTTTGTATTTGGTTTTTTACGAGTGGCGTCAAGGTGACGCCAAATTATGATTATATATTATATCTAGGAAAGACTGTTTATCGATAGCAAATTGATAACAATCACTCAAATTATATCTAACACTTTTTATAAACAAACAATAATTTGCATCCTATTGTTCCTATGGCAGCTATATGATATAGTAATCCAACTTTGACTAAATTTTTGTCAGAATGTAAGAGACAGTCCCAAACATATAATCTATAAGTTTGGTTAAGATATCTTGAGAAACAAATAAGTTTTTCACACAAAGCAATTCCATGATCTCTGACCTCAATTTGACACACTTACAGGAGGAATTTCGCAAAACGCCGTCTTATTGCACGATGAAATTGTCTCAGCTATGATGTGTGAAAATGTCAGCTTTTAACCTTTAGCCGTTTGGCCTTCACGTTGATAGATAATCGATGCTTAGTCGATAGTTAATCGAAGTTGTTGACGATAACAAATCGATAACCAAAAACTATAATTTGTTGTAATTACCGTCAAAGCAGGCAAAATTAAAATGTTATGGAATTTATTAACAAATATATAACTGATTAATTATCGATATACAGCTGCGGTCAAAATAATAGTAGTGCCACCAGACGGAAAATTTAAGCTCTGATATTTCGAGTGTACATTAGAGCTTTAGTTTTCTGTCTTTGTCAGATCATAATGTTGGAAAAGCTTTTATGGAAATATACCGTTAGGACCTAAAAGCTTCTTTCGTTTTTGAGTTTCACCGCATTTACCTGATCCAAGTCCAATTTTTGACGGTCAAAATAATAGTAGTGAGTGAAATAAAATTCGACAAAAAAAATTTAAGCTAGAAAGGCACTTGATTTGGTATTTATAAGTTTAATTTGATCATTTAGAATATATTTCAAAAAGTTTTATTTGCTTAGAGTTTTTGTAATGGGGCGTGGAAAGCATTGCACTCCTGAGAAGCGTACCCTTATTAAAAACTGGATTTCAGGTGGGAAAAAGTACAAAGAAGTGCAAAATTTGATGAAATGGTCGTCAGCCATGATTAGAAACGCCATAAAGAACTCACCAAATAAAGATAACCGTGGAAGATCACCTACTATGTCCAACATATTAGAGAAAAAAGTTGCGAAATATTCGAAGCGCGACCCGTTTGCTTCTGCAATAATTATAAAAAAAGTCTCAGGGATGGACCAATCTATGGAAACCATTCGCAAATGTTTGCAGAATAATAATCTGGTAGCAAGAAGCCCGGGGAATTTTCCGATTTTAAAAAAAAATATATGTTCAAAAGCGAATTCGGTTTGCTAAGGAGCATCTGAAATGGCACCTTGAGAATGGAGGAACAGCTTGCGGTCGAATGTGTCCAAAATTATTTTTTTTGCTGGCTGAGGATCTTGACAATATGTAAGGTGTCCACAAAACTTAGAATATCAGCCAATATTCACCTGCAAGACCATCAAACAGCGTGGTTCGAGCATTATGATATGTGCATGTTTTTCATACTACGGTGTCGGACCCATATATTGGCTCAAAACTATAATGGATATGCACGTACATGTGGAAATTCGGCAGTGCATTATGATACCATATATTTCGTATCATATGCCGTTAATTTGGACATTCCAACATGACAACGACCCGAAAAAACTGCCAAAGAATGGGTTAGATCGAATAAAGTTGATGTAATGAAGTGGCGCCCGCAGTCCCCCAATCTGAGCCCCTTTGAGAATTTGTGGTCCGATGTCAAGAAGAATATTGCTAAGCATCAACCAACAAATAATAACCACCAATAAGAGCGCCTGGAGTTCAATACGTCCAGGACGATGCCCAAGCCTGGTGGGCTCCATGATCCGTCTTTGTAAGACGGTAGTTGGAATGAAAGGATCCACAAAAAAATATTTAACTTGTTAATTATTAAAAGCCTTTCACGTATCTAACCTTCTAAACAAAAAAAAGTGAATTTAAGATCGTCTTCATCTTTAGAATAATTGAATATGTTCATCACTACTATTATTTTGACCGCCCGTTTTTCAGGCAATTACAAAAAAAAATTGCTATGTCTAAAAAAATAACCTTTAGCTAATTTTGATTTCTCAGATAGATTAACAATATAATTATGTTCTCTAAAAAAATAAGTCAAGAATTTAGATAAATTAAAAGTCCTTTAAATTTTAGTTTTTTGAATAACATTACACGCACTACTATTATTTTGACCGCAACTGTAGATATTCCTAAATACATATGTAAATACAGAAAACCATAATTTATAGTATAGTATATAATAATAAATACTAGAACATGCTTACTTGCTTTTAAGTTAAAATGCGCTACAGAAAGAGATAACTGACGTACCTGCAAAATAGAAAGAAAGAGAGAGAATTTTATAAATATTGCAGCTATCGATAAATCGATTGTATTAAGAAATGTATTCAAAAGTAAATGCCAAACAATGCAGTTGACTTTCAACACTTCAATTCAAAGTATTTTATGCCCACATTTTGTGGCAAATTTTTGCGTGTCCCGAGCTTGGCGCGTGTCTGTCTGCTGTGTGTGTGTGTGTGTGTGTGTGTGTGTGTGTGTGTGAGTGCGTTGGCATTTATTGGTTGAGCACAGCAAGAAATAACCCTGTAAGCCCCATGCAGCGCGATACTCAGGCATTAAACCGAAAAAAGGGTTAAACCAAAAGGCAGATGCCGTTAGACTTTTGCAACAATTTCAATGCGATTATAAAAGTGTGGGGAAAAGAGGAAAGGGAAGGGCAGGGCAGGGAACAGGCCTTGAAGTTGTTTATATTTGGCTTAAAGCTGGCCAACTGTTGCCCCCGTTCAAACAAACAAACACACAGAGAGAGAGAGAGAGAGAGTATAGAGAGAGAGAGAGAGAGAGAGAGAGAGAGTGGCACACAGACTGTCAGCACTCAGTGTGCAAAATGTTCTAATTAAAGCCGGCAGTAAAAAGACGAAGAAGAATTGTGCCAAAAGGCGACGACGACAGCAACGAAGACAGCGACTGCGACGTCGGCAGTGAAAAACTAACCTCAGACAACAAACAATAATGAAAATTCTAAGCAGGCAGCGAGTCGAGGCAGCAAACGGGGCAAAAACGAGGAAAACTAGCAAAGAAATTAAATTTAAAGAAAAAGCGGCAAAAGCGACGTCTAGTTTTCTGTTGCATAGCGTTAGGCAGACACACACACACACGACCACACATATATACACGCGCACACACCCGCATACTCAGAAACACACACTAATACACTAAGAAGTAAATTAAGCACACAACTGTTGTGGGCGGTAAAAACCCTTGTAGTCCACAACCCACAAATCACGCAGCCCACATTTTACTCTCCATCTCTCTCTCTCACTCTCTCTCACTCTCTCTGTCTGTCGCTGTCTCTCTCGCTCCCAATCTTGCTCTCTATCTCAGTTATTTGGCTCGGTGTTGCTGCTGCCAGCAAAAAAGGCAAAATTAGCAGCAAAAACAGCCTGCCAAAAAGTAGTAGCTGTATTAATAGCAAGTATATATATTTTTATACATATGTATGTATGTGTATATATATATATATATTTATTTGGAAGAGTGTTTGTGTGTATTTTGCGGCACATTTGCACATATACATACATATATGCATTTTTAAGGCATTTGCCTGCTGTCTTCAACTAAAAGGCTGTCAACAAACGTGGCCCACGTCCTTGAGCTTCAAAAATGGCAATTCGCTTCTCACTCTCTCTCTCTCTCTCTCTCTCTCTCTCTCTCTCTCTCTCCGTGTGTGTGTGAGCCTACTGTGTTGGCTTGGCTTTAACACACACACAACAAGCAACAGTTTAAAGCGCCCAAAAATTATTTTCATGGCATACATTTTGGCTGCAGTGTCGGTGTGTTTGGGTGTGTGTGTATGAGTGTGTGTGTGCATAGTTTAAAGACTTAAACAGCAGCTGTTGTGCTTTAAACGACACACACACACACAGACACACACTTTTAATTACGCACGTTTTGCGGCGGCGAAACAAAAATCACAGCAACAACTTAGACACACTCTCTCACTCTCTCTCTCTCTCTCTATCTCTCTATCTCTCTTTCTAAGTCGCTCTCTCTTTCTGCCGTCTCGAAAAAGCCGCAAAACGCATGTGTTGCTGTTGCTGTTGCGTGTATGCTGCACATGTCCTTGAAACTTTTTGGCATAGTTTTGGGGCAACAACAATGACAACAACAAGTTGAAGAAGAGGAAGATGCAGCTAAAAAGCCAACTGTTAATGTGCCTAAAACTATAGCTGTCTGCGTTTGTTTCTTTCCTTGTTTGTGTTAACGTATGTAAAGCTGCGAAAAAAATATTAGCACCACTATAAGACTTTGTCTTACGAGTCAAAAAAGATATAGTTGGAGCAGCGATTTTTCCAAAACTTTTTTTTTCATAAAGCCTTGAATATCTAATACATAAAATATATATTGGGTTTCCTTTAGAATTGGAAGGTTGAGAGGGTTGAGAAGGTAGGAGGGTGGTGCTATTTTATTTTTCGCAGCTGTATATAAAAGGGTTAATGACTTGTTCACAACTGCAGCTAGCAACAGTCTGGCAACGCTGCAACGCTGTTTAAGCAACACTTCAAAAAGCAGTTCAAGTGTTTTCTTGTCATTATTGTTGTTATTCCTGTTAAAGCACTAGACCAGGCTTATCAATAAACACGGATCGAGGCGTCCGCATGATACGACAGAAATTATGACTTCATAATTGGAAAACGAGCCCATAAAACTCATAAACTCAACCCTCAGCAGTCCGAAAACTCAATAGAAATTTTTGTTACGATAACTAGCCCAAAAACTAACACACACACACTCACATGCCAAAAATTTTAGTCAATTAAAAGTGAGCAAAGTTTTGCTTCGTAACGAGAAGGGTGGGGGGTGGGGGGTAAGGATAAAGAGATAGAATATGAGGGGGAAAACAACGTTTTTGACATTATTTCATAATTAACGGGGAGTGTGAGATAAGTAGTGTGTAAGGGTGTAATGGTGGTGGCGGGGGGAGGGGGGGGAGGTCTGTTAAGGAGGGTTGCATTATCAGTGGTTGCCAATTATGATTGGAGCACATTAAGCACGCCGCTTTGAGGGTTGGGGCATAGGCCTATAAATCTGCTAAAATTCTAGAGTGAGCATGTGATGTCTGTGTGTGTGTGTCTGATAAATGACCACGAATGTGTTTGATGGCCTATTAAACGTTTAATGGAACACTCCAAATGACAGTAGCAAGTGATATGTACTCAAAATATTAAGGGTATTCCGTGAGAAAAAGTCTTGCAAATTCAAGTTTTCTTTGCTTAATTCAGGGACTGTGACGATTATAATTTTTAAAACAAAAATTACAAAAAAAAATGATTTTTCAGTTTTTATTATAAAAATTGAAAATAAAAATTGAATGTTAATATCTTTTCGACCAAGTAGTGTATTTCCAAAATCTAAAAACATTCATGATGCGTGGCTCAATACCTTTCATGTGATACATCACACGTCCTTTAAGAATATTTTAGGTTGAAAAGATATGATTTTTAAATAAAAATTGTAATTGAATTATTTTGGATTTTTATTTTAAAAAATTGAAAAATGAGAGTTAAAAGTAATTTTTATAATAAAAATAAGTCTTAATAGCGATCCCTGGATTGATCAAAAGAATATGTTGATAACGTTTTTTGGAGTTTTACTTTATTGCAACGATGAAAATTACAGGGGAAATTGCATTAGAAGACAGGAGAAAAATACAAAGAAAATATATTTTTTCCTTTTTAAGTTTTGGAGTTTTCATTTAGTGGAATGCGCTAAAGTGATAAAAATATCTATAGAAAATAAGCGTGGCAAGTTGAAGAACAAAGCTTACAATAATACAATATGTATGTACATCTATATAGACACAGAGAATGAAGAATATAAATTAGCGTGAAATTAGCAATAGAAAAATGTTGACACAATGAAGGCGAAACTATTATGGGGGAGGATTAGTTGCCCGGAGACAATGAACGCCCACGTGAGGAAATGAGCAAATGTGTGTGTGTGTATATCTGAGGTGCACATTTGCCAATAGGCGGCAATCGACCAATATGTTGATAGCCAGTATCTATGACCATATAGCTACATATATCTATAGATATATGTGTGGATCTATAGATAGATCTGTGAAAAGCAAACCAGGCAAAGAGATCTGAAAAATCTTATAAAATTTTATGACTACTTTGCGTTCTTTTGTTTCTTTCACAGTGGCAGATTTTCAATAAATTTTTATTTTCAGCCAACGAAATAAAACCAAATAAATAAATAAATACATATGTATATAAATAAAGAAGAAGACGAAGAAGAAACCGAAATTTATGTGGTAAAATTTATTTTCTTGGTCGATCGAAATATTGTGAAATCAAAAAAACAAATAAATTAAAAGCCACACAATATAAGTATACATACTTTAGTATATTTATGTATATGATGCATGTGTGTATTTGTGAGTGTGTGTGTGTGTGTGTCTTTTCACACACACAATGGGACAGCAATGCGCTCTAGTTCCCATCATGAACACAATGGGGTCCCCCCCACCCTTTGGATACCAACAACCAACAACCAACAACCAACACTCCCTCCACTTTGTAACACCCATCAAAACTAAACCGAAACTATGCCAAATTGAACTGAGAACTTGGTTTCAAATTCAAATTCTATCGATGTGTGTTGGATATTTTTATCGAACTGTGGGATTGTCTCGCCGTCCGTCCATCCGTCTCTCTGTCTCCCTCTCACCCTCCGTTCGTCTGTCTGTGGCACAAGTTCACTTTTTGTCAATCACATGCACAATATACTATGCTGCCTATCTGCCCTATCTGCATCTCTTTCCCTCTTTTTCTTGCTCCTTTCCTCTCTCTGACACTCTGCACTCTGTCTTTCTCTATATATGTACATACATATGTACATACGTATATTTAGTACAATATAATACCTTTTAATTTAATATGCAGCTGACGTGCGCTCTATGAAGTGGCAGTCAGCGATCGAGCACACAATCGAGCGATCCCTCAGCACAGGCATCCCTCCCTCCCCACTTTTCCTCCCTTCATCCACTGTTTTCGCAGTGCTTCTTTTGTCTCTGTGGCTCTTTTGGGTTTTGTGTGTTCGAAAATAAAATAAAATAAATCGAAATGACAGATCATTAAAATTTACAACAACACCAAAAACAAAACAAAAAGGAAAAATCAGACAGACAGAGCTAGTTGTGGACATTATTTTGTGCCCGCCCGTCGGATCCCAAAAGCTACCTCTCCCCTCACTCCCCATTTCCTGGCTGCCATCCCCGAACCCTATGGCCAATGCTTACCCCTTACCCCTTACGCCTGCCGCACCCCCACACTCTGTCGCCGAGTTAAATTTGTCGTTGTCGATCAGTTTTTATGTCGTTCGATATGCCAGAAGCGAAAATTTTTATTAGCCTCTGCTTATGTTCCACAGTGCCCCCAGTTGCAGTTGCAGTTGCAGTGGCAGTTGCACAGTCTCTGTCACAGTCACAGTCACAGTGGACGATGACGATGTCTGCCAAGCAAGTGCAGTTTGTTGTTATGCACATTAAAAGTCTCCACACATGTGTACATTTACAAATTTTTATTCAAATCCTTTAAAGCCCAAGTTTGCCATCATGCAGAGGCTAAAGAATCAGTTATGCATAAATTGGAGACTCTGTAGACTTGTGTAAAGCTTTGTCAAATTTCCAGCAGAGTGTGCTTAATAATATGACAATGGTTAAACAATTTGGAGTTTGTAGACTTTGTAAAGTTGTAGAGTTAGAAAATAATGCGCTAAGTTTGGAGACTTGGTGGAGTTTTGTCAACTTGATATGGAATGTAAATGTTTGATATGTGATGCATTTATACTCTCTCTCTCAGTCTGCATAATTATTTTGTAGACTTTTTGAAGTTTTGTAGACATTTGATTTTTCTGTCAATTATTTCTACATATTTTTAGACTGCAGCATATGCGCACGGGAATTGTTCGATTTTCCCGCTTGTCGAGCCCATAAATTAATAACGAAGGCGTTTTTGTTTTTGGAAGGCCGCCTGTCTCAATGGTGGCAACAACCAAAAACAAAACACATTAAAAATGTGAGACCGAAAACAAAAAAAAAAAAATGCATAATATTTACGCCTATAATTTTTCTTAATATTTTCAACAGCTGACATCAAGTAACACCAAAAACTCACTAAATGTCTACATGGATGGATAGATGGATGGTTGAGTGTGTGTGTGTGTGTGTACGAGTGTGCGTATAATTGACACTCAATTATATGAGGAAGGGGACTTTTGTGGCATTACGCGCTGCCATTATCTGAGCTACTTAGCGGCGTTCAACTGCCACTTGTTGGAGGCTGAAGCTGAGGCATCGGCATCGGCACAGTCTGAACGCCCGCACACACCCGCAACCGACAAAAATTGTACTAGCTAATAATACAACAACAAGAGGCACCACTTGAGCTACACACAAAAGATTTCCGCTGACAAAAATAAAGAAAAGAAAACCAACCGAAACGACAAAACAGAAATACCAAATAAAAAAAAATGTAAACGAAAAAAAAAAGATATAAGAAGAAACCCCATCTAGAAGAAATCTTTTTGGGAAGCAGAGAAGAAAAATTGAAGAGCGATTGATCACATTGATCGCCTGGCAGTTGCTTCTTGTTCTGAGCAGCTAAACAGCAAAGTATTTAGTAAATGACAAGAGCAACCATATTATGTATGTATGAGCGAGGGAGGGAAGGGGGTCTGGAAGGGAGTCTCTCAAGTAGCTGTCGCTGTCGCTGATCTGTCGTCCATTCGTATGCAGCTGATCTATATAATAATTCATATATATTCACTCGCATGTTTCGGGTACACAACGAAAAAAAAAACAAGAGCTGAGCGTCAAAGAACTTGTCGTTCATACTTCAAAAACCAAAGAAAAAAAAAAGAAAAGGCAGAGTCAGCGGATCATCATTATGATGAGCTGATCATCATTATCATAATCATGATCATCATCAGTTGTGTAGGAAAATTGTGTGGAAAGCAAATGCGATGCGATGCGATACGATGAGAATTTTATATTGTGTGTAGGCGTCTTTGGTTTATAGTAAATATTATCAGAACTTTATCAACCGATCCGATCTCAACTGATAGGATCTGAATTTATCAATTTGAATACTATACAACAAAACTACACTGAGAAGCTCTTGTGAGCTCTCTTAGCTTCTTTCTATGTAAATCGAATACTCGAAAAATATTTTGTTTACTCATGGAACATCACTTAAAATGATCTTGAGCTGCTAAATAATCAATAGCTAGTAAGCTTTCTGGAGAATTGGAGAATTCCATTGCAGTTGAAGAGTTTACGGTATGCAATTATTAAGCGACGTTGCGATCACAAAGACAATGGATATTAAATCGTTTGTTAATTTGAAAGGCAACCAAGAATCATTAGCTTCTACATTGAAATTAGGATATCGAATTGATGATCGTATTTAGAATTAAATTGATCAGTTTTCTATCTAGACTGAGGATCGTTTTAGAAAATGGACAGTCGCCAATCTGCTGATCATATGGAAATATCAAGTTTACTTATAATGCGAATTAGTCTTAATTTCTGATCATACTTATGAGAAGATCAATAGTGATCCCTAACAAACTCACTCGGAGGGCGTGATAGGGGGACAGACAAGAAGATTGCTTGTCAAGGACTGACAGAGGCAGATGAAAATGAAGTTGAAGTTGCAGTCGAATTGGAAGTTGGAACTGAAGCTGGAAAGATACGAACGATGGATATGACATCGAGACATGGCGACTCCACACGAGTTCCGCACAACTTGATGTTGATATGCTAAAGTTTTGTTGTTGTTGTTGTTTTTTATGTATATACATATACTTTTAGTTTTGCCTGTGCTGTTGTTGTTGTGTTTTTAGTCAAGCTGCCGCCAAATGCCGTACGGTAATAATTAAAAACATAAAAGGGGGAAAAAATGCCACAACAACGGGAATGAGAATCGGAATGGGATGGGATGGGTATGGGAATGGGAATGGGCACAGTGAGTGAAAGAGAGCGACATAAAGTGTGAAAGAGAGCGAGAGCGTGTCAGGAGAATCGAGTGTAGTTAAGTGATGTGGACTGAGAAGGAGGGACGGGGCAGAGGGCGAGTGCATTTTGCCTACTTAATCATTGTCTGAGCGTCGAGCGACTGTGCGTGCAACATGCAGCAAGCAGCAACTGTTGCTGCTCTTGCTCTTGCTGTTGCTGTTGCATTGCTACTTGATTTGATTTACGCCTGCCAATGCTTTATGATTGAGTGGGGCGCACACAGAGAAAGAGAGAACGATAGACAGCAAAAGAGAGGCAGTGAGACAGACAGACAGACAGACAGACAGACAGACAGAAGGAACAAACAGCACACATAAATATGTTTTTATTTTACATGCCCCTCATTTCCCTCTTCCTCTTCTGCTTCTGCTCCCTGTCAATGATCGCGCATATGCCGCAGATATATTTTAGATTTATTCAGTTTTTCCTTTATATTTTTTCTGTACACTTTTTTTTTTTATTTATTTATTCTTTTTTGTAATTTTATTACGTCTGTTGCCTTGCAATGAGCCGCGGCGATGATTTGCTTTGTAGCATGCAACTGCGACCACGACGACGACGACGACACTCGACAAATGCAGCCTCGTATCCCGAGAATCCCTAGACCCAAAACTGAACTATCGAACATATATTAACGAATCAACCGCCAGCTGTACGAGGCTACAATAACCGAATCACAAACTGAAAAAAGGGTCGTAGCTTGTTTGCTTTTTATTTCAAAATTTTAAAAATCAAAAAATGAAAAAAAAATCTACAAAAAAAAATGTGAAAAAATAAAAAAAGGCAGGCGAAAAAATGAGATACATACGCCGGCTAATGGGCATAAAATAAAATTGTGCGCAGCTCATTGAATAAATCAAACTCATTTGCATACAACTGATAAATTATGGCGCGCCCGACTGACAATTGACAAACTCACAAACTGACAAACTGCGAGATGCATCAAACACTAAATCCAACCCCAAGACCAAAAAGAGCGTCGCACTCTGAACCCTTTGGAAGCGTCCAGCGATAGAGTTTAGATAGTGTGATAGAGAGGAGATTGGGATTGAGATCAACCCCTAGTGCGTAGACCGGTATTATCATGAAACGTCCTCTGGTCAATGATGGGCATACACATAATCAGTTTAATATTCAGAACTGGCAACTGGCAACTGGCAACTTATAGAGCCTGTAATCGAACCCTTTCTGTAGATTGACAAGAAACACAAAGAATATATAATAAAAATAACAATGATAGAACAAGTTTTGCTGTAAAAGATAATATGAGATACATATATTCCTCCGCAGAGAAAGGGAAGCTCAACCCAAAATTTGACACCTCTGATAAGGTTGGGTGCCAGGTGCCCAATAGAGTTTTCGTTAGCTATTGTTTAATGCCAAATGGGCAACATCAACAAATTGCATGCCCCAAATGTGTGATATTGCCCAGCTGCAAATTGGCTTACTTGGCGCAAAAGTTCTACTTCTTTCAAGGCCAACCTATTGAAATCAAATAAAACATTGAATAAACTGCGTAAAATTATGTTATTTTATGATGTTATCGTGATTGATTATGTTATAAGAATGCAAGCAGAATATTTTGTATTGTTTACTTTCAGCTTACATCTATTACAATCTATTGATCACCAATAGAACACCATTAGAACAGTTTCATGACAATGTCAAAGAGATGGGCACGGCCCTCCTTTTTGAGGCCCGTTTTTGGGTCTACCGGGCTTCGGGCTTTAGCTGAGGCCCGGGCCCGAAGGAAAAAAGCCCGTTTGCGATTTTCAGGCACGAAGCCCGTGGATCACGAAGCCCGTAAAGGTCCGTGCCGATCTCGACTATGTAATTTGCTGAAAACTTGTACAAGAGGAGTATAATAAAGTATATTTTTTAGGTTATTCTTGTGGATAATTTACAAGAATGCAAAAATTCAAGAACTGTCTTATTTGTAAACTGGATAAACATCAATGTTATGGCACATCAAATGTTTCAATAACAACAAAAAATGTCGAACATTAAAATGCTTGTAGCGTTTGCCCGCAATGACAACAAATCAAAAAGAAAATAAACAAAAAACGGAACTCGACAAAGAAACCAAAAAAAAAAAGATGAGAAAAAATTGAAAAAAAAAACTATTGCAAATCGCAACAAGCACTCAAAGTCAAAGCAAATTATTTTCTAAACTAATTTTCATGTCGTGCCAAAAATAATAAAAACAACAACAGCTAGAAAAATGTGTGGGAAGAGGGGGGGCAGGGGATGGAACAGGGGTTAGACTGAGGGGATTGTTGAGGTTTGCATATAAAAATCAACACATTTTGGGGCAAGAAATTTCCAAGAGGGTAAGCAGACTGTGTGGGCGTGTATGCAATGCGGCAGATGAGAGATAAAGAAAGAGAAGGAGAGAGGGAGATGGAGATGGAGATGGAGGGGATAGAAAAGCCAACAACTTAATTAAAACATCAATAAAAAATTGTAAAAACACGACAACGCAACGGCGGCTGTAAAACTGTGTGCAAATAATTTTCATGCAAAATTGAAAACGAGAAAAACTGAAAATAGCTAAATTGCAACAAAAAGAAATAATAATAATAAATAAACGAAATGGTATAAAATGGAATGCACACAAACAGACAGAGAGACCGACAGACAGAGACTGCGAGACAGACAGATGAAGAGATATTTGCTCATGGTGTTGTCTTAATAGCAGCATATATAATCCTTGATCCCCCCACCGAACTGCCAATAATGATGATTCCTTTTTAATGTGCGCTCCTCGGGCGTTGGTCATTACTCAACAGTGGAGTAGAGAGGGGCAGGTGGATAGAGGGGGGTGGGGGCACTGCAGATGAAACTTTTGCATCGCGTATCGATCACAAAAGTTGCCAATACACAACAAGCGTGGTCAAGGGAGCAGCAACAAAACTCATCATCATCAACTTGCCACAAACGTCTTGAGGAGAGTTCTCTTTATGTTGTTATTTTATTTTCTGTTTTTTTTTGTTTTTTTTTTTTTTTTATTATTATTATTATTATTTTGCTGTTGTTTTTCTGTACAGCTTCTCTTTTAAAAGGGGCGTGCACAAAATGATATTTTATTCAATATCCTCAGCGCAGTTGAGGCAGTTGAGGGTCTTGAACGATTTGTCCTTTTCAGGCTAGGCTGGAAAAACTCGGCAACAGAGGAAATCAAATTGATGTGAGCGAGAGCCCAATAGAGTGGAGATGGAGATGGAGATGGAGAGACCCATGAAATTAAAAACTCATAAGATATCGACTGATATATTGAGCTGCACAAATTACTGACAACTGAAGATGAAAGACGAACTCAACTCAACTCATCGTCGTCGTCGTCGTCGTCGTCATCCTCATCGCCGTTGTCTGCGTTTCAGTTAAGAATCGGACTTGGGTTCGGTTCGGGCGGCAGCTAAAAAGATTTTCAAGACAGGTTTGCAGTTGCACACACACGCACACTATCACATACACACACACTCGTACACACTCTCACACATTGCATGCATATAAAAAGACAATTAGACGTTATTAAGTTGTACACACAAAAGCAGTTGAATCTCCTTTTCATATACAAAATATGTAAGCATCATTTTTCACTTCTTTTCTTTTTGGGGGCTGCTTTTGTGCTTTTTGGTAGCCTTTAAGCCATGCTAGATGTGATAATAATGACAGTGAGCTATAGCAAGCATATAACGTGTCTTTAACTCTAGCAATTCAACTGAAATTATCAGTTAACATTCATATTAGATTCTTGTTAAGGTAGAGCTTAGGCGTATTGATTTCTTACTGCGATAAGTCGATATACGATAGAAAATTTCAATATTTCATAGAGTAAACTATGGTGAAACTCAAGTTTAAGTGTGACAATTTGTTTAAAATCATTACTTAACATTTAGTTGACAATCATCTTTAATAACAACTTTAGGCGAGTTATGATGGATTCAAATTATTAGTTAACATTTCATTTGAATTGAAATGAATGAAGAATTTTATCTGATTTTATTGTGATATCGATAAGTCGAGTTACGATAGATAGTTATTTTAACTTGAACTTGAACTTGCTATGTATGAATTTAACTGAAATCATCAGTTAATATACGACTTCTCATCATCTCAAAGCTGAATTTCAGATGATGCTGTTGAGTTTCCAATAGATCGAGTTTGGTGAGAACAAAATCTATCGATATATATGAAAATGTGGTTATTAAAAATGTTTATAAAATGCTTCAATTAGCTGACAGCAGTCGCAGTCAATAATTGCTGGTATAAGAGAGCGTCTAGCTAACCGGAAAAGCAACAAAAACATTCACTCGAATAATGGTAATAATCATAATAATAAAAATTGATCAAGAGTCAGAGGCAAGTTATCACATACACACACACATATACAGTTCATGAACTCAATTTTTAATAATAATTATTAATTTCTGTTCTGTTCTGCTCTGTTCTGTTTTTTTTTCAAATGATTTTTTATTTCACATACCAAAGTATATCCCCCCACCAGTTGCCCCCTCGGCGCCCACGCCTATGTATTCCCTCGTTTAATTGTTCGATTTTCAGTTTTTGTGTCGCTTTGGAGGCCGTCGCCTGTTATAGATATAGATACATATGCTCATAGATTGTTGTTGTTGTTGTGAGAGGCTGCGTGGTTTTAATTTCCGTGCTGACAAATTAATTTAATTATATTAACATATCTCCAGCGATCGAGCGATTGACTCGCACATTCGAGCGTTTCAGTTTCAGTTTCGCTTCGATTCGTCAGCATTCGAATTTGTGTCTATGTATTTGTGTGTGTGTATGTAAGTGTGTGTGTGTAAATGGGTGGGTGGTTTTCTCTGATTTTTAACCCTTGGACTGACTCATTAGCCCCGTCAGTAAATTTCACTTAAAACACTAAAAATTATATGACACACGCCGCTGATCTATATCAATGTATCTATATATCTCACTAGCTGTCTCTCTGTGTATCTCTACCTCTATCTGTATCTGTATCTGTGTGTGTATCTAATAGCTTAGCCGCTAAGCACAACCCTTGACGTCACACACACACACACACGCACACACACAGCCCAGGGGCTGCTGCTCATTTCGGCATATGTAAATGGGAAACAGAACTTCAATCCTAAGACCGCCATATTTGAAATAAACTTTTAAACTATTAAAAGCGGTGGTGCTGGTGTTCCTGATACTCCTGTTGCTGGTGGTGGTTGCATCACACAACGAACCGGTTTCAATTTGATTAATGCCACAAAAAAAAAAAAAAAAAAAATTAAAATATAAAAATATAAAAAAAACAATAATAAACCACGCTTGTTTCTAGTCGCAGTATCTCTATCTGTTTGATTCTCTATTTCTTTTTGTCAGCAATGCATTTTGGCAATTATAATTTGTTGTGGTTGCTTTCGATTCGTTCTTTCTATCTTTTTATTTTGTTTTTTTTTTTTGGTTCGCAACTCAGCGAAAATCAATGAGAGATTTTGCTTAGTCAAATGACAGCGGCTGCTTCTTCTGCTTTTGGCCATGTTAATGGGTCAAGTTTATAGATTGCATTGCGACCGGGTTTTTTTTTGCTTTTTATAGATCGTTTTATTTTTTTTTGGTTGGTGTTTCTCAGTCTTCTTGTCTTTCTTGAAGTTGCTTTGCAATCGAAAATACGGAAATGGATTTGGTGCCACTGTGCTAGATTTATTATAGATATATATTTATATCTGGAGTACGAATATTACCATCTGATATATGGTATAATAATTTCTGTCAATCTGGCAGTCTTGTTTAATTGGTGCCAATATGACTTCGACCGCGACTTGAAGGCCCAAAAAAAACTTTAATAAATTAAATTAATACTCTAAAACGAAATCAAGTAGTTGAAAATGTGTGGGGGGTAGAGTAGAAGAAGTCGTACAATTTGGACAGCTGTTGAATGTTCTGTTTGCGCTTCAACTGTCTGTCTGTCTTTTTGTCTGTCTCGTCAGACTATTAACAATTTAATGAACTTCTATATTTGGCCTTACAAATTAATATGTTTAACTCGATTATTGTTATTTATGATTACACAATTTGGATCTACATACATTGCCTTGTACACACTTGAACATGTGTCAATGATACTTATTTATGGGCCCAGATTTCGACCTATTTTTGGCAATAATATGATGTTTTTGTTATTGCCACTCTTTATCGCTGATAAGCCAATGATGAGATCACTTCAAGTCAACTTAACTCAAAGACTCCACTCATCTCATTACCAGAGATCAGACTTCAAATCGATCTGTGTCTAATTGCCATACACATCATTTGTTTGACTGATCTCAACTTGAAATTCTCCCAATACTCAGCCCAAACAATTTGCCAAGTTACTTAGTTGCTTGCCTTTTTTCTCCTCACAACTCCTCTCCTCTCCTTTCATCTTTTCTGCTGTTTTTTCTTTGCTTTTTTTACTCGCCTCCCATTAATAACAAATCAAATGCTCGTTAAGAACGCGCTTCGTTCCACAATTCTGCGAATCGATGCCCAACAAAACTAAAAAGTTGAAGTTGAAGAAAACGGTTTCAAAACCATTTTGTATACTCTACTAGACTATTTGTTAACCTTTTTATTTAGTATTGTTTACAAATTGTGTAGAAAATTCTTAGATCATATCAATATTAAAAAGCTTCTTTCTTTCTTCATAGATTCTCATTTCTAAATCCTAACTTTTATTTATTGTTAATTTATTGTTTTTTCTTAAGAATTTATTAAACATTTTGTTGTTCTTTGATTATTATAGTTTTTCATTTAAAACATCCTTGAAATCACTTTAAACTCAGCTGGATTTGTGGTCGAGATCTTATAACATAGCTCATATTATATGAATTTATTATTATAAAAGATCAACATAAATGTATTTCAGTTGAATTTTAATAATACTTTTGTAAGTTTTTCATGGAGAGTAGCTCGCAGTTCAGTTCAGTCGAAAGTTTAATATGTATCTACACTGTTCCGTTCAGTTTTTGTTCCTCTTTTTTTTCTAGCCATTTCCTCCTGTCGAACCGCAACGGGGCGTGGCCGCAAATTGGTTTTGCTTATTTAAGTTTTATTGATTGCCTCGTTGACTGCAGTTTGCACTAATTGCACTCTGGCTCTGCCAGTTGAGAATACCAAATGTTGAGATCTCAGATCTCAACACACAAAAAACAAAAAAGATCCCCAGATGTGGGGGATACAACTATCTATAAAAATATTTGCATTTGGATTGAATTTCATGCAAGCATGCAAAAATTTGCCGACGGCAAAACGAAGGCAAACATCAAGAACCGAACCACAACTCACAACCATATATGTATATTTAAATGTCTATATATTGGAATATATGTATATACAACATAAGTATATATGAATATGAAAATATATTTGTGAAAACTACTTAGAAATCTGGGCTCAGGTCTAGCGAAGAGTCGCCGTCAATGTAAATCAATTGCAATGCCAATTTCTGGGAATTTTCAGTTGTTGTTTTCAATTCTGCGAACGATTATCCCCAAAAGCGGGGGAAATGCAAGAGGGGGTTGTGGAGGGTGTTATGGTTAAGGGAGATGAGGGAATAAATATAGTTGCAGCTGTTTACAGATTATTATTGTTCGATTTGTTTGCTTAAAAGCAATTAGAATACTGACAAACTTGAATTAATTTGATGGAATCAGAAGGATAAGTATCTTAGAGATACATGGAGTTATATTTGCATGCAGAGTAGTCTTGAAATCAATTCAAGCTCTATATAAAAAAAAAAAGATTATCTTATGGATGCAGAGTTGAAGAGAAGTTGTTGTTAATGATACATATTTAGATAGATTTATATCTGAAGTCTGAAAACCAATTAGAAGCCAGACAAACTGCAATTAATATGCCATACTCTATAGGCTAACTTCTAGATACATGCATGCATATAGTTATAAATACAGATAGATGGATGCATAAATGTATCTGGCAGATGCATATACTTGTAGGTAGAGGTCTGAGTCTGGAGCTACTTGTTGTTGTTATTCTTTCTTTCTTTTTTTTTGCTAGAGTTTCAAGTTTGGCATGAGGCCAAAAATTGTCGTCTGGTCTCTGCTGTGCAACATCATCATCATATTATTGATGTTGATGACGATGATAATAATGATGTTGTGTTGATTATGAGTAGAAGTCAAGAGTAAGTAGGGAATACGCTTTGCACTTTTTTTTCGACTTAAGTTGAATGAATGCGTCTGCTGATCTGTCTCTCTAACTGTGTGAGTGTGTGTGAGTGTGTGTGCGTGTGTGAATGTGTGTGTGTGCCCATTAAGTTTTCGTACAACGATCAGCTAAAGATCGACAAATGCCAAAATCCCCAGCGACTTGTTGAACAGTTTTCTCGAAACAATTTGCAAGCAATTGATGCCTAAAATCGCTCAGCTATTAGTTATTAGTATTTTTGTTGTTGCTTTTGCTTCTGCTGTTATTGTTGTTGTTGTTACATTTTGTAAACAAATTTTCAGAAATCAATAAAAACAATTGGCACAGACACGCAAACTCAATTAGTTGCAACTGAATTGCAAACACACGAAACAAAAAAAAAAACACAAAAACAAATTTTTTTTGAAAATGAATTGGAAAAATTATTTTCATACACTTTGTTGTTTGTTTTTCCATAAGTGTGGGAGTTTTTTTTCTTCCCGTTTGCATTTTCCTATTTACCCTCCTATTTTATATTCATTTTTATTTGCTGAGAAACTCAAGAAATTATGTCATTTTAATTTACATTTTTACCTTTTAATTTAGATACACATGCATTTTTGGAGGCACAGAAAAGTGATTTAAAATTGAATTTTAAGTTTACTTTTAACTAAAATGTATTTGTTATTTGTTAAAAGTACTACAATTAAAAAATTATAATAATTTTTACTTGAAATAGATTCATTTTCAATTGTAGGCAAAAATTGTAAACCGGTTTTAAGTAATTTTACATTTTATTTTAAGCTTTTTATTTTTATTACTTTATTTATTTAATAGAATTGAACATTTTTTAAAATCTATATATATAAAATTCTTTCTCCTGACTGACTGTTATTTAATAAATATAAAAAAAAGAGACTTTCTAGTAATTGTAAATAATTTGTTTTTATTTAAGATGAATGCATTAATACTAAAATGTTTCAAAGTAGAATGAAAACTTTCGACATAACTTGATTTTCATATTTTATTGGTAAATGATTTAAAATTCTTACTAATTTTCTTGCTTAATTTTCTCTTTGACAGTAACTGCTAGAAAGCCGATTTATTTTTCTAGTCGCTTCTGTTTTTGGACATAACTTTAATTAAGTTTATAATTGAAATTTTGTATAAGCTTATAAACTTGAACCTCGCTTTATTATGATTATTTAAATGATTTTTATAATTTACCGCACTAGTCACAACAATTAATTCCTGATAACACTTTACACATTTTTGGAAACATATTAAACTAAGTTTAAGCTTGATCTATAATTTGATTTGATTTGATTGAACTATAATTTGCTAATCTACAAGTTTGAATTTTGTAATCACGTCTTCAACGAAATTTAAATAAAAATTGGGCAATAAAGTTACTAAGAACTTGCCTTTTGATATATAAATTGATTAATCTGATATTTAAAAATAAAAAATACAACACTTGACAATTTTTGTGGTTGTTTCCGCTTCTAAAATTTGCACTGTGAAGTTGTTAAGAGTCTTGGCATGGAATTTTAGCTCCTCTTTGATTGGTTGTTTCTTTGGTTTGTTGTTTGTTTGGTTTGTTGTTGTTGTTTGGGGAGGTGTGTGTGTGTGTGTGGTTGGTTATGTTGTTGCAGGTTGACTTACCTGTTGCCAAAATTGTGCCAATAAATAAATTTGCTCCTTTTTGAAAAACCAATCGTTGATTGATTGAACAGCCGTCAGATCCATATCGGCTGTCCCAGCGGCTTGTGGCAATGTTGGCTGCATTCGTGGGCTGTCTTTGGATTTGGCGAGTCTTTGCTTTTGCTTTTGTTTATATTATTTGTTGTTGCTGTTGCTGTTATCGCTGCTGCTGCTGCGGCGTCTGCTGCGCCGTTTGTTGAGGCATTGAAAACAGTCTCAATTCAAAATCAAAAGAAAGGCGAGAACAGTTTCTTCTTCTTGTTAGTTAATTGAATTAAATGTAGTTAGTTAATTGCAGCAGGGACACACACACACGGACACATAAACAAATACATAAGATATTCACACACACTTCTTTTTCTTTCTCTTCTTCTCTTTGTTGTTGTAGTTGCTTTGTTTTGATTTGGCTTTATTTTCTACGTGCTCAAAAAAATTCATAAATTTTTGTATCTCTTGTATATTATGCTGCCAATTTGTTGTTGTTGTTGTTGTTGCTTATGTTGTTAATTAATTTGCATTTGTTTAGCTTTAAGTTGTAACGGTTTTGTCACACACATACACACACGCATACACACACAACACTTGGAACTAAACACAACACGAGATGTGTTTGTTTGATGTTGTTGTCGTTGTTGTTGCAACAATTGCGACGGCATTGATATTTATTACCATTTATGTTTTCGGGGGGAAAATGCGTAAAAAGTTGTAGCCAAACAAAATTCTGATTGGATTTTGGTGAATGTGAGATAAATTTGCCTTTTTTCGCTGCTTCGGGTTTTGGCTGTTTTCTGGTTAAACTTTGAAGTTGCGTTGTTGCATGTTGTTGATGTTGTTTTTGTTGATTATCGTGGGTTGTTGTTGTTGTCGTGGTCGTTACACTGTTGTTGTTGTTTACACTTGACACACTCGCGCACACTTTGATTTATTATTATTAATATTATTAATATATTTTGTTGTATATTTTCATTTTTTATTTTATAATTGTAAATAAAAAAAATTGACCAAAAAAAATTTGTGTAAGCAACTGAAAAACAGTTAAATATGTGCTGATTGATTTGTTGTTGTTGCTGTTGTTTTGTTGTTGTTGTTGGTGCTGTTGATGTTGATTATTATTATGTTAATAAATATATTTATATATAATTTGTTTAGTTTGATTTGCAACTGTTTCGTTAATGTGATTTTGGTGTTGCTTTTGCTAACGTTGTAGCGTATGATTCGCTATCGCTATTCGTTCGACTGACTCCACAGTGCGGAGACAGATCTGTGAGTTACAACAGTCAACAGTCAGTCACAAACAACACACACACACTCAGACACTGGCGGCGGCACACACAGGCGACGTTGCCAGTCACGAATTCAGTTGATGACTGAACAACACTGAACGACTCGCAGCGTCGACAACCCCAAAAAAGTATACGACGTTACATCGGTACGCAACACGAACGCGCCGCCTAAATGACACGACGCGTCGTGGCTCGAGAACGAACGAACGCGCGAACATGCTGCTTTTTCCACTCGAGAGCGCCGCGAGAGCGAGCCAGAGAGTGAGAGAGTCACTCAATTGGTGACTGCCTTGCAACGCTTTTGATTTCTTTCAATAGGTTTTTGATTTTCGTTTGTTTTGCTTTTGGGGCTGAGCAATTTTTCGTGCGCCGTCGCCGTCGTCGTTGACGCTTACATAGTATACGTGTTACAACTTGCGCTCAGTTCTTGTGTTTACTTTTTGCTTTTCTTTTTTTTTTATTTCTTCCTTTTTGTGCTCTTGCCTTGCGTTGCCTTCTGATAACTGCTGTCAGTTGCATGTATTGAAATTCATTCATTCAAACTGTCTCCCTCTCTCTGTCGCTCTCTTTCTATCATTCGCTTGCTCTCACTCTCTTCCACTGTCGCGCTACATATGTGTTGGCTGTGGCTTGGCATTCAATTTGTCGCTGCGACGTCGACGTCGACGTCGACACTGTCTTCTCCTGCCACTGCGGCTGCTTCTGCCGCTGTCGCGCTTATGTGCCTCTGTCGCCTTTTTTCTGATTGGGAAAAACTTATAGGAAAATGTTTCGCTCACATTTTACATTTAGCTCGTATAGTTTTTTTGTTGATTGAGCTGCACATTGAGTGAAATTTTCTGTGTGAGCAACAGAGCGAGAGCGACCGAATGAGTGACTGCTATGATTGTTTATGTGGGAGAGAGCGAGCGAGACAGAGAGAGAGAGAGAGAGTGACAGAGGGAGAGAGAAAGAATGCATGAGGGGAAGTCATTGCTTTGCTTTTGCCGGCTTTGAGTAGAATTTTTCTTCTTCTTTATGAATTAAATTGCTCCTTTTTTTATTTATTATTTTTATTATTTAGTTTTTTTTGTATTTTGCTTTTTGTTCTTATTATTGTTTTGTTGCAAGCATATGGCTCAAAGTGCATAGTGCATGGGGGTGGGTGGTAGGGAGGAGGGGAGGGGTAACGACGACTTCCTTGCGGATTTCGTTGGATAGCTTAAATTATTATTGTGTCTGGTTTGTTCTCTGTATGTGTACGTGTGTATATGTGTGTGTGTGTGTGTGTGTGTGAGGGGATTTTTATGGGAATCTTTTCCTTTTATTTTTGTTGCCTCAAGTTGGTTGCCAAAGGTCAAGCACAAGGAGAGGGGAGTGGGGTGGGGTAACCATAAAAGCAAAGTGTGGAGGGGGATGGGGCCAAAGGTCAGGTAACGAGCTTAGGATTAAACTCAATGAATAAAGGAATTTTCAATGAAAGCAAATAAAGCTGCTTAGAAACATCAGACAAAATTAATTCGAAATTATAAAATAATTTATCGATTTTTAGATATGATAAATTTCACTCTGGTTAAGTATTTTACTTATTTAAGAATTTAGTTCAATTATTTTCTTATATTGCATTTTTTTTAGTTCATAGAATCCAATTTATATCTCAGCTTAAAATAATTTTTACTTTTAATTACTTCAGATTTTATTTGAATATTTTTATTTTATTTACAGATCCATATATAATCAATAAAATGTCATGAAAAAATTATAAGATTTGATTAATTAGAACTACCAAAATGCAAAATATCTTAAAGAATTTTCTACATTCTATTCATTTATTATGCAAATAATTTACTTAAATTCGAATAAAAAAAATTGTTTAAAATCCATTGATTGACTAAATTATATTAAAATAGTTTAGGAATTTTTACGTAAATTGACTCGATTATTTATTTTAAAACATATATATTTTTAATAAACTTATTTTTGTTGCATTAAATATATTAAAATTAGTAAAACATTTATAAGAACGGATGAATTAGCATAAATATTCGATTGTTGATTAAGAAATTTTTTTTTTAAGTATTAGTGTTTAAATTAATATAAATATTTTTCTTATAAATTTTTAGAAATTCTCATTTCTCATATTAAATATAATGCAAATAGAGTTGAGTAAATCTTGTAGTATTATTTGACTCAACTATAGATCAAAGAAACCGAGAATTGCTTATAACATTTTTCAGTCTTCCTATATTAATAAATAATAATTTGGGCATTCACTTAATCCTGGCAGACGTGCCATTTTTTAGTTATTGTTATTATTTTAGTTATTATTGTCAATCTTATAAATTCTCTGACTAAATCTAATTTGGGTTTCTAAGTAAAGTTTTACAAAATGTTAAATAAATAGATGAAGTGAATACCCTTTATTAATTATTGCATTTAAAGTGACTTTTATTTGAAGCTGATATGTTTTTTAATTTAAAGCTAAAAAAAGGAATTATAAAGCATCAAAGCTCTGGCGCACCCCCCACCCCTAACCGCTACCTCAGCATTTAGTCCCGCTGCACATAAAGAAAATGTTTAAATTGTATCGAAGCACCAAATGCAGCAGCAGCAGCAGCCGAGCAGCGACGACGACGGCGACGACGTTGGAGATGCCGATGGCAACCTTAACCCAGCGTTCAATGGACGATGATTGGCAATAGGAGGTGGGGAAGGGGAAGGGGGATGGAGATAGGGTGGCAGGTCGAATGCGCACCTAATGCAAAACAGAGAGCCAACAGCAGCAGCAGCAACAACAAACGCTAAATGCGTTGCAGCGTGCGAGAGACGCGTCGTGCACTGACTGAGCCGAGAGGCGCAAGCAGCCGACTGAGCAGAAGATGAGGATGAGTGTAAGTGAGTGTTAGAGGGAAGGAGGAGAGAGTCACCTTCATGATGGCTTCGGAGCCGTTGTTCGGGCTGACGTTGGCGTCGCTGCGACAGCGACTGCTTCTGCTGCTGCTGCCGAAACTCATTTCATTTCATTTCATAGATTTTTTGTTTGCTTCTCTCAACGCTTTGGTTTTTCTTGCTTTCAGCCAACCATTTCTTTTACAGTTGTCCATGTGTGCACATGTGTGTGTGAGTGTGTGTGTGTGTGTGAAAAAAAGCACACGCGATTGCCAGGCGCGAAGCTTTCTTTCTTTCATTCGTTCCTTCTCATTTGTGCACATGAGAGTCAAATGGTGATTGACAATCGATGGATGAATGCTTGTGTTACACTTGGGGGTTGGGGTTTGTGTTGTTGCTGCAGCAGCGACGTTGGCGGCAGGGAAATGGCAATGCCACAACTTGCTATTGCAGGCAGTCGCACCAACAAAAACAAAACAAACGTAAAAAAAAAACAAAAATGAACAAGAACAAAACAAACAAGTGTTTGTTACAGCAACAATCGAACTCAACCACCACCATTTCACTCAAGAGTCGCACCTCAACTGTTTTGAGTAATTGCCGGTCGCGCGCTCGCTCATTCGCTCAGTTCGCTCTCGCAACGCGTCGGAGAAGTTTGAGTTGCAGTTGCAATCGAGCGCAGGGGTTCGCAAGATGTTCGAAATGTTTTTTCGAACTCATTTCAATTGACTCGAAATCACAATGGACAATGTTTTTAATACATTCGCTAATCAATTAAAAAATGAGTATAATTTCATTGTATAATTGATCGAAAATTTTAATTTGATTTATTTATTTATCGATTGTCAACAATCTTAGATAGATAATTTTTAAATTTGCATTATTTGAAAAAAAACAAAATGTAAATTCATAATTGAATATTCAATTAAGAAGCATTTAAAAAATATTCAAGTTCGGTTCTTAGAAATCATTTACCAAGTCTTCCTGTATTCAAAATATTATACGTATTTAGTTTGCTATGAAATAAAATAAAATCTTGAAATCTCTTTGGCGAAATTTCCTAAGGGTTTTTAAAGTTCGAATTCAATTTATATATGGAATATATTTGTTCGCAAAATTTTTATTTGCGATTTCCATTAAGAAAAATAAAATTTTAGAAATAAAATTTATATAAATATAAAAAAATTACTTAATAACTCTAAAAAATTTGAATATACATACTTTGAAAACCCAAATATAGATTGACTTCACAATCGAAGGTATGTAAATATTATTAGAGACTTTTAAGGATCCCCCGTAAAGAAATTTGAATCAAAAATATTATTAAAATAGAAAAAACAAATAGGATAAAATAATTTGATTTCCACATACGATTTGAAAGTACATATTTGAACTGGTGTGTATGTTTTTTTCATATATTATAATAAAGATTTTGTTTTCACTCACTGTTCAGGTTTAATTGTATTGAATTCTTTGCCAGCAATTAATATTTAATTTGCAATAATTTTTGTATATTTTTATTGTTTTGAAGTATTGATTTCTCATTGACTGCTTTCGAAAAGCTCCTTTGATAATAATTATAATAAACTGATAAAAAGCAGGCGTTGAATTAATCAAATTTCATTAAAAAAAACTGATAGAAAAGAGTTGAAAAATTTAAGAGCTAATTTATTGTCAAATTGTCAAAAGATTCTTAAGCAACAAGCTTCAAATTGCTAAAAAAAAAAGACTCACTCATTGTTGGTGGGTGGAAGATGCAGCGACTCAAAAATGCTGCTCGCACACGTTTGACGCGAACGTGTCGCTCAATTTTCGATAATTCGCATAATAAAAACCAAAACCAAAGCAAAAGCTACCAACACAAGCGCAAGTGTCACACGGCAGAAGCAGAAGCAGAAGAAGCAGCAGCATCAACAGGAAAAAAAGAATCAAGGCAAAGAGAAGAAGAAAAAATACCATTTAAGCCCCGCCCCATTTGATTGGCGAGCCAAAGCAGACGACGACGACGACGTCAATGGACACACACGTGAGACATGTGTCCGTGTTCGTTTGAGTGTGTGTGTTCGTTGTGCTGCGCAGGTAGCAAGCAGAGGGCAGCGACAGAGCCAACATCATTCATCGAACGAAGACAACGACGACAACGTCAACGACGCAGCATCGCAGCGCCAACAACAAATTTCCTCTGCTGTTGTTGTAATAAGTTAAGAAAGCAGCAACAACAACAACAATTGGGCAGCAGTCGCATTTTATTTTATGGCAGCTCGCTCGCTCGCACCAAACGCCATTGAATTGAGCTTAAGTTGGCGCTCCGTCGCGTTGTCTCTCCAACATTCTTTGCATGTGTGTGTTGCTGTTTTTTTCTTCGTTTTGTTTTGTTTTTTTTGCTCAACAGCTTTTGGCTTTGATTTCTTTTACCTTCGAAGTATGTTAGGTTCTTTTTAGCTTTTTACTCACTCTCTGTTAGTGTGACTCTCTCCGGTGCGCACGCGCTCTAAGCCCCACGGTTTGAGCTTTGACTGCGACTGAGACGGAGGCTGAAGCTTTGAGCGCTGCTCGTTTTTGCCATTGAGTGCGGTGCTTGATTTCTGCTCAGTATTTTTCTGTCTTCTGTTTTCTTTTTATTTATTTTTTTTTGTTATTTGAGTATTTACTTTTTTCGTTTTTGTTTTTACTGCTGCTTTTGCTTGTCCGCAGTTGATGGCGAGGCCGACTGAATTGCCCGACTGCCGACTGCCCGGCACCGATTGCATAGGTGTAAAAGAGTGCGCGCTATGCAAGTGCCGATGCGTAGTCGTCGTCGTCGTTGTTGTTGTTGTCGTCGTCGTCTGCTGCTGCTGCTTTTGCTTCTGCTGCTGCTGTGTTGTTGTTGTTATTGCTATTATTGTTGTTGCTGTTGCCTTTGATTGAAATTATGATTTTTTATTATTAGTTGTGCGTGTGTGCGCGCCGAATCAAGTGTGAGTGAGTCGACTCGAGTCGTGTGTGTGTATGTGTGTGTATGTGAGTGTGTAAGTGTTGGCCTAACTGTTAAAGTGTCATATTAGTGTTGTTTTTTGGTTGGTTGATTCGACGACGGCTTTGCGTGTCTGTGTATGTCTATCAGTGTGTGCGTGTGTGTGTGTGTCTGTGTGCATGCAGCAAATTGATTTGATTTGTGTGGCATTTTTGCGCTGCTTGATGAGGCGGCAACAACAACAACAACAACAATTAGCAATTACAAACAACGGGTGGTAATTAAGTTATAACTATGAAACTTTTTGAGTTATTTTAATGGCAACACACACACACACAAACTACATTTTCTTATCAATTTATTAGAATCTCGTTTCAGTTCGATTATTTCCATTATCATTGCTGACTATTATTATACAAATTGTATACTGAACTTGATTTTTCCGTCTTATAATTAAGTCACAATTTAAATCACAAATTATTCAATTTAGAATATGTTTCTTTTCCACTAATGACTTTTTTATTTCGTGGTCCATTTGCAAATGAAATAAATTTTAAAAATTCAAAGAATTTAAATTTGAGTTTCAAAATCAGTTAAAAATATGCTCTGTGAATGAAAATATTTTCTGTAGGAATTCGTTTTATTGACTGAGATAAATAATTATTAAACACCCTAAAAATGCAGTAGTTGCCCATAATGATAAGTCCTATTAAACTTTTAGCGGAATTACTTAAAAGAATGTACATACATATGTGTTTATAGTTAGGAATAAGTGATATATTTAATTTTTTGTATATTTATATATGTACATATCGACATTTCCACAGTAGTGTCAATTATCATAAACTCATATCTTATGTAATTTTTGTCTTGAAACATTTTCAACTTACTTATCTAAGCAATTCACGCCTGAATTAATTCAAAAGGATGAGCATAACGACTGCATTTTTGAATAAATTGAGTTTTTCTGTATTTTTGCCTGTTTTCTTACAAATTGACTTCCAAAATGGAGTGGATGAATCATAATGATTATCTGATGAAATCTCTTTTCCAGCATCAAAAATTTATAAAAATGCAAAGAAAATACATGAATTCTGTTCATAAAACTTGTCATTGATGAAAGAAGTTAATATATATTTCATACAAAGTAAACAAATAACATAAAAAGTATAATGGAACAAAATGTCGCGTGCGAAAATGATTAAAATTAAATAAAACAAAAACTACTTAATAGTTTTAAATCAAATAAAAAAAATTATTAAGTAATGTCAATACATAACATTTTAAAATGAATTGTATCAAAATATTCGTTCAGGTTTCGCTGAGTTGAATGCTTGCGAATTACTTGGATTTTTGTAAATATCTTGAAATCGAACAATTGCCCAATATCAACCTTAGCTCCAATTATAGTGCTAATCAAGAACTATAAGTTTTGCCATTTGTCAAAATAAAATAAAGTCTTGAAATATGTTTTTTTTTTCACTTTAAATGAGTATGGATGTCGCATTCGACTTTAGAGAATAGCCCAAATGTACATTTTACATATGTAGTATGTAGATTAAAAAATATTAAAGTGCTTTCAATATGCTATCAAGATGTTTATTTGTAGTTTTTTTTACGTATGTATGTATGTAGGTATCTATGTATTTAATTAATTGTTATATATTTATTTAATTACTTATATTTATATAATACATTATATTTATTGTATTTCATTATTTTTATATTTATATTATTATTTAACATTATATTATTTTGTATTTCATTTTTTTTTATATATATTATTAATTTATTACACATATATTAATCAGGAATGAATCTATCTTATTTTGTGCCTAGATTTTGCTGTATGTTTGTATGTTTCTTTTTCATTTGTACTTAATACGTTAACTGTTAGTTGATCGCTCTATGACATTTATTTGATTTTCTAAATATTCCAATTCTTTTTCTTCTAAAATGTCCTTAAGACTTTTCTTAATCAATAAATTTGTTGAATTATGAAACAATGTTGGCAACTCTATCAAATCGTACTTTCACTTCGTCTAGCGACATTTCCACACACGCCCCTTTAATGCGTTAATTACTGTTAATTAGACGTAAACATGAGAGCAAAATAAAAGGCAAATACATACATACATACATACATACTCAAACACAAACACACAATATTTTATTTTGGTTGCTTGTCTTTCCCAAAATAGAAAAAAAGCAGCCAAAATCGCTTTCCCTTTCAAAAACGAAAAACCTTCGAAAAAACGCAACAATAACAACAATGGCAAAAACAACAGCAGCAGAAAAAACAACAATGGCAAAAAGATTGACAGCAATTACAAAACGCAGCCGCTGACGCCGCCGCAGGACATCAACAGGCAGTCGACAGTCCTGGCAGAGGCAGCGACTGAGGCAGCGACTGAGGCAGAGGTCGCCTTTTGACCTTTGCCGAAAAACGATGCCAACAACAACAATAGCAACGGCTGCCAATTGCATAACAACAGCAATAACAACAAAAGCAACAGTTCGAAAAACTCACACGAGCTGTTGTTGTTGTTGGGCAACTGGACCTGCGGATTGTCGACGTTGTTGTTGCTGTTGTTGTTGCTACCGTTACAATATTTGCATTGTTTTGCAATAAACGCGTGATAATTGCAAAACTCATACACACACACACACTTACACACAGCTAAGGTGTTGTTGGCAGCGCCAAATGCAATTCTGACCTAAAGGATTGCGCGACGTTGACGTCAGCAGCGACGTCGGCAGCAGGGCGCAAGGACAATTGTACAGAGTCGGGGCGAAGGGTTAAGGGTTGCTGGACGCCAAAGGGGAAGGGGGTGGCACACACAGTGCGTGCGTTGTTGTTGTTGTGTTTTTTTTTGCACTGGCTAAAATGAAGGAAAAATTCGCTGATATTGTTGTTGTTTCTGTTGTTGTTGTGGTGCAAATTTGCACGACGCAGTGTGTTAAAAGCAAGGGTAGAGTGAGGGTTGAGAAAGCAACAGGCGATTCAGTTGTGTGGTGTGTGTGTGTAAGTAATTGCGTAATAGATAAATGATTCGAGTTTAGAGTTGTTTACACGGCCACAGGCCAAAATGCTACTGAAAAGGGTTACGATAATGGAGAAAGAGAGGGAGAGTCAGAGAAAAAATTAAAATTTGAGAGACATTGAGGAAGAGGGGCAACAATGTGTTAAATTGCTGGACGGGGCTCAAATAAATTACGCGAATCAATGCAGCAATTTTTTAGCATTTCTTCAAACTGCAGCGAGGGTATATCAATGAGTTACTCATTTTTTATTTCTTTTAATTTTATTCCAATTACAATTACATGGTAGAAATACAAGAAACTATAGTGGAGATACAGTTAAGCTTGTCCAAAGTATCTTTCAATTGCAAATTTTATAAAAATTTATAAAATCAAACAAATTTAAACACATCACAAAAGTGGAAAATATTGTTAAAAAATCCTTCAAGTTCTAAAATTAAGTTTAAAATTAAATTGTCGAGGCTATCTACAATTCCGTTAACTTCAAATGAGGTAGAAATTTTTAAAATTTAAGACATAAATATTAAGCAACGAAATAAGATTTATAGTAATTATTTAGGCAAACATCTAGATTGTCAAAGATATTTATTGATATTCATCAACTATTTTCAAGGGACAAAAGCAATGAAAGAAATCTGTAGATAATTTAACTAAAGAATAAGAAGAAAAAACGACAATACGAAAAAATAAATTAAACTAAATTTATCAGCTTTTACTAAAATATAGTCAAAGAAATAAAGTTTTTAACTTGAAATATTATTTATCGGTGAAACAAAAGAATTTCATAGAAATTCGATGAATAATAATAATATTTTCACCCATCTTAAAGGAATCTATAGATTATTGAATATAACATCAGTTACTAGTTGAAAATATCAAAGATATTTAAAATCTGTTACTTTCAATGAAAGAAACGCAAGATACGAAAAAACTACTTTTCAACTTAAAATGCAAGAGAACTTCTTTAAATATGTAAAAGAATACGATCAAGATGGAATATAATATCAAATTTTCATGGAACGAACTAGATTCTAGAATATCAAAGGCATTTATATATAGATCTTTCATTATGAACTTGAGTCGAAATACTTGTAGAATGAGATGGAATAAATCCTCAACTTTTCAAGAAGAGAGTTAATGAATTTAAATATCGATCTTTCAACTTATTGCGACTTGTTAAAAAAGATCTTGTTACATTTTTGAAAAATATATGTGTCTGGCTTTTATTTTGCCACACTTGCAGGCTTGATGTGCAGCTGCCCCTCCAGTCTTGCTGATTACAGCCCCGAAAACAGAAGACACAGAGAAAGAGAGAGCGAGAGAGCGAGAGAGAGCGACACAGGGAGAGGGTCGTTCAATAGCCGACGGACAATTAAACACCTTTGCTCATTACGGCGCCTTGAGGAGAGGGTTGTCCTTCTCCTTGTCCTTCTCCTTGTCCTGTCGTCCTGCCAGTTGCCGGGTGCTAAGGAAGCCAAGGCTCGTGCTCATTTACATATTGCAACAAGCAGCAGGATCAGTGCTTAAGGAAACTGAGCGCTGGGTGCCGTCCCACTTCCCACTTCCCACTTTTCACTTCCCACTTCCTACCTTCCCAATTTCGAAATGCCAAGGCGAAGGCGAAGCCCGGCAAAAGGAAATTATTATAATCAAGTCGAAGAGGGTAGTGGAGGGGTGTGTGGGGGGGGGGGGGGGAAGTACATACATAGAGTATATATACAATAATTATGTTTATATGTATCTGTATCTGTATCTGCAGCTGTCGTGTTGAGGACTATGAAACTTGGCAACGTTGCCCAAGCACATGGATAATAATGAAGTTGCAGTTGTTGTAGCTTATAATGATAATGATAATGATGATGATGATCTAGTTCTGTACGATCCGTACAACTAACGTTGAACTCTATTGAGAGTGCTCAGATTTCGCTTCAAATACAGTCGAACTTGTTGCACGATGCAAGTTTTTGTTTTAACTGGAATTCAGCAGATGCATTTCAGTTGTTGGCGTTCTAATTACATTGTTCTATCATAAGATACTCGTTATACATTACAAAAGCCAGCTACAGATACAGATACTCAGATACAGATACAGATACAGATATAGATACTCAGATCAGAGTCAATGCTTGGACTGCGCATCACATCACAGACGTCAGCTCGTGGCTTTTGGATTTCGGTTTTATTTTCGGTTTTAGGTTTGGTTTTTGGTTTTAGATTTCAGCTTTGGCATTCGTTTCGATCGTGTTTAGAAAACTTGAAGATGCAAACAAGCGCGTGATTTCGTTTTGGACAATGTCTTTCCATTGCATTTTATATTTGCATTTCAATTAAAAATGTGAAACAACAACAACAATAACAACAACGACAACTCGGCTCAGCGATTTGCATAGAAAACTCATAGCTCATCATCAGAGCGAGTGTCGAATCTCGATGCCTGCTGAGGTAGCTACAATTTCAAAATGTAGGGAGAGATTCATGGTAAGATTTATGGCCCTTGCATATGCCACAACCAAAGCGCGATACAACTACCAATAACAGATACCAGATATCTAGATATCTACATGCTAAAGATACATCGCAACACAGTTTTAGACACATTTCGGATTATGAACTGCAGTTTAGAGTGAGAGAGAGAGAGAGAGAGAGAGAGAGAGAGAGAGAGAGAGTGAGAGAGAGAGAGAGAGAGAGAGAGAGTATGTAGATGCTTGTGTCCTGCGGGAACACAAGTAACAAATGCCAAATGTTTGCTTTTAACAACCGGCAAAACTCCTGACCTTTTCTAATGACGCACCACCCAAAAGCGTTTGATACTCTATTCGTTACGGATATTTCGAATTTGTCCGTTTACTTGGCAAAGTTCCAAAGTTGATCAACTTATAATTTTCGACATAAACAACAACTTCAAATTAGTTCATTAACTGTTCTCTATGACTAATTTAATCACACTTTAGTTAATTTTATAAGTACGAACCGATAAATAAAAGGTTCGGTTCGAAAGAAAAAAAGAAAAAGTTCCCTTTTACTTATTTTTTAAGTAACGGGTATAATAGTTATATGAATTTTATGATATCGTTATATTGTGCAATTATTTGAGACTTAAAAAAAATAGTAAATCATATTTAAATCTTCATATAAATTTAGATTATATAGTAAAAAAAAATTCCTTAGTACAAAATTGAATTGTCTTAAGAAATCAAGAAATCATATTCAAGCAATCGCATATCCTCCATTGCCACTTTAAGTGTTATTTAATCAATACTTCTTAGTTTTTCTACTCAGTTATTGAAGATTTGTTTATTTCATATACTCTTGTTTTAAAGACATTTGTCCTCCATGGTTACTTTAAATGAAATCTAAACAATAATTGTTAGTTTCCCTACACTCATAAATATATTGCAATGCAAATGTCTCGCAAATTAATAATGTCTTCATATTAATTAGGTTGTCATATTCGGAATCCAAAAGAATATTTCTATATGTTTAATATAGATCTAATTATCATTAGGTTTAGAGCGCAAACGTGTCCTCGATTGTTGTTTATCACTTCATGCTTGCTTCTGATCGTTTGTAATTCTTTTTCTCCTTTTGTTTATTTTTATTGGTTTCGTTTTTTTTAAATGAACATAAGTATCCTTTATGGTCACTTCTGTTTAGAAGATATGCAGTTAATAGATTTTTCCAGAAATTATTTCTTGTTATTCTTGTGAGCTACTAATTAGAGAGCATTTCGAATTCGGCGTGACTTTACTTTCAATTGGAAGTTCTGGATTCGTCGTATGCATATTATTTGGCATCGCGATCATATGAAAACCGCCCCCGTTGCCCGTGCAAGCTGTTAGCTTTTTTTCTTCTTCTTCTATCTGTATGAGTTGCTTCTTCTTTCTATTACATTATTTTGCCTATTTTAGAGACTGGGGGCCTTTGGGTTTTTCGAGATGTTCCCACAGCTTTCTAAGTATATAGGGAAGCGCAGTTGGAAATTGTTATGGCTGAACTATAATTTCTGGGGCAGTGGCTGACTGCTTGACTGACTGGGAAGTGAAGATGTCGAGGTGGGTGCAAGGGAAGAGTTGAAGAGGGGAGCCCCACCCCACCCCACCTCACCCCACTTCATTAGATGGGTGGGCGTGTTCATTTGTTGGCGAAACTGTAAACTGTGTCGTTTGCTACGCATTGACACGCCGCTGCATGCCAAAAGATACAAACGTATCTAATAGATACATGTGAAAATCACGCATCTGACTACGATGACGATGATGAGACGAGCGCTGGGAAAGCCAATGAATTGTGCTATTGGCTTTGGATACGCTCGCATGTGCATCCATGAGATACAACAACTACGTGTTATGACAATGAGCAGAGACCCTCTCTCCCTCTCCCTCTCCCTCTTCCTCTTCCTCTGTCTCTCTTTTTATAGCTATTTCTGTCTCTTTTTCCTGCTGTGTCTAAGTCTTTGGTTTGGTATTCTTTGTGTTCTGGTCTATTAAGCAATGCGCTGTGCCGCGTATCTTAAAGATACAAGTTAACTAATAATTAGCTTGCTGGCAAAATTGCAGCCTCTTTGTGGTCGTTACGAAATGCATGTGTGTGTGTGTGTGTGTGTATCTATCTAATTGTTGTTGTTTGCCTGGGAATTTAGGTATGCATTGAATTCGATTGTTCGGTTATATGGTTATATGTATCTATATAGAGTTAGATATAAAGTCACGAGAGCCCCTCTCCTTCCTTCCCTCTCCCCTCTCTCTCTCTCTCTCTCTCTCTCTCTCCCTCTGTCTCTTGTCGCCAACTTTCAAACTTATTGTTTTCATTTTTCGTTTATGGTTGCTTTGTACTTTGAGTTTTGCTTTCGGCATTTATTGCCGGCCTGTGATTTTTTATTTAATTTTTTTTTTTTTTGTATTTTTCCGTTCGTACTTATTACGAGTATCTCAACTTTTGGCCCCACTCGCAGCTCTATTAAATTCCACGTTTGGCAATCGCTCGATGTTTTTGTTGTTGTTGTTGTTACTATTTTGTTTTTGTTTTTTGTTTTAGCTGCAATTTTCGGTAGCGTATAATGGACCACAATTTTATTGACATTATTTTAATTAGCAGTTTGTTCAGTTTGCCAGTCAGTTGACTGAGGACTGAGATATTCAGTTGAGTTTGAGACTCAGTCGCATTGTTCATACGCAAGTCACTAATTGAGGTTAATGGGGTTTCTTGAAATCGTTCAAGCCACGTTTGTTATATGGCCAAAAACTAGGCAGCAGCAAAACAACTGCAAAACGAAGCCACAAGGCTCTAAGTATAATTTGTTAGTTAGACTTTGATACAACATACAATCCCAAAAAACAATAATAATAATAATCATAATGTTAATAATAATAATCACAATCACAATTACTATTGCAATCATATTGTATTTATGCATATTTTATTATATTAAATACCCTGTAAATGTATTTATCTAGAAATTACTCTTTAAATTTTGTAATTTAATATATATTTTTTATTAATGTTAATTTGATTAAGCGCATTTCAATTGCAAAGACTAAAGTGAAAATTTGCATCTTTATTATACAAAATTGCTTGTATTTTTTTCGAAGTCAAATAAAATCCCATCTTTCAGATTCCCTTTTAGCGAATTTTTATTTTTTTTTATCTAAACAAACATAGAATTTATAAACAAACATAGTTCTTACTATAGAAGGAAGTTAGAAGATTGCAGATGTGATCTTTAACATATATACCATCTTCAATTATCTATACAATTAATATTATTTATTATTTCAAGTTACTTTCGAGCTTTCTGCAGGGTATCTTTACGTCAATCACGTCTGTTCTTTTTTATGAATTACTAAAACAATTGAAATTCACAGTGAGAGCTAACGAGATAAATTGTTTGCATATTTTTGCGGCTGTAGGCCAAAATTTCGAATTGCAATTGCAATTTTAATGATGTTATGTAACCGAAATATGTATATTTGTCATAATGTGACTATGGAGGACCATGTATGCGTCTGTGAATAATAATAATGAATAATGTGAATGACTTTGTGTCTAACATGAATGTATTTGGATTTTGAAGAATCAAGTGACCATGGAGTTTCGAACAATCCATAGCAATCCATACATACTTAGAGTTAACGGAAATATATTTGAAATAAAGTAGACATGGAGAATAGGAACAAAAAATAATCATAGAATTATATGGTTACAAAAAGATGATCCAGCTCAAGATGTATTTATAATAAGGTGACGTTATCGAGAGAGCTGTTCTCTTTTGAGGGTCCTAACGTTTGTCAGAATGCTTTCAAAATTCATCGAGAGAGGTTGTGTGCGCATGATTTTTTCATTTTCTTCTTCTTTACGAAAAAAAAATACGTAAAAAGAAAACAATGAAAAGAATATGCTTTTTATTATTTTAAAGGCTTTCTCCAGCACGCCCGGAACTAAAAATTTCTGATTTGTTTTGAATTATTTCGTTTTATTCATTGAGAAAATATTTTCATTTCTGTCAACTCAAACAATAACAAACGAAGAGTGCAGAACGATAAACATTTGTCATCTCTCTCTAGCGAGAGAGCCGAGAGAGAGAGAGCTGAAAACGTTTGGGACCCTGACAACATCGGACGTCACCTTATTATAAATACACCTTGATCCAGCTGTTTGGAAAAATATAATCATTCATATTTATAAACGGAAAAATACGAATAGATTTGACAAAAATAAAGTGACGATACATTACAAAGAACTCAATTGAATATTTTTAAAATTATATAGAAAGAACTAAACCGAAAACTTAGAGGAAAGGTAAATGAGAAAAAATGCTAATTTAAATGCAAGTTATTCTATATCTTAGATGGTTAATGTTATAACAAATACACACAAAACTGACAACCTTTGTCCAAAAGGATAGCATACATATGTATATAGAGAAAGTTGTTAGCTATGAGAGAGTTTGTGGCATGCAACATTTGGGAAATGAAATGGATTATGTGCAGACATTTCATGTTTATTCGCTTTTAAGACATTTTGAATGGAACGGAAAACCCGAAAAGCATTAAAAAACTATTTGCCAGTTGATTTTTTTTTTCTTACATTATTTGTATTTCTTGTGTGTGGGCAATGTGAGTGTGTGAATGTGTGTGTGTGTATAGCCTGAGGCAGTTGGCTGGATCATTAATTTGCATTAATTCCAAATCAAGAAATGTGCGCAACGCTTTTCATTTCGTTTCCTTGAATCGAATTACAACAATCGAGCATATGTGTGACAGACAGCAGACGAGCTGGAACAGGAGCAGATACAGGAACAGGAACTGGAATATACGGAATGCTGTCAAGGACTTCAAAAAGGAGCACGTCTTGTCAAGGCATTGCCTAATGACATTTTTGAGGTTGACAGCAAAGGGTTTCCATTTCTTTTCTTTTCTTTTCTTTGTTCCTTTTTGCCGACTACTTGCGGAAAACGCATATGACATTTGTTTATTTGCATCATTTACCTTGTTTGTTGTTGCTGAAACTGAAGCTGAAACTGGAGCAAGTTGAGTTAAAAGAGAGCGCGGTAAAGTATGCTATGGCAAAAATAAAGGATTATTAATGATGCCGTTGACAAGTGAAGTGGCAAAGTCGCAGCCTGCCAAGAATAAAAAATAAACTAAAAACTCTACACATTTCCCAGCCACAGACATCAATCCATTTCTCTCTCTCCCCTCTCTTCTCTTTGGCTGTATGTGATTTATTGGCATTTGAGGCATTTAGCATGCATTTTCGGCCTTCAGCTGGAGATTAGCATAAACCAAAGCCATTTCATTTGGCAACACAATTTGTAATATTGATTAATGCGTTGAGGGCCATCGCCCCTGGGAAAATTTCCCGAAGAGTTTTCATTTTCGAGTGGTCCAACAAGTGCGTGAGCCAACCAATGTGTAGGTGCCTCTCGACAACCCCCAAGAGCGCGAAAGAGACAGAGAGAGAGAGAGAAGGAGAGAATCATGCAACAGATACAAAACTAATGCAGTTCATTTTCTCCCGTTCCCTACTATATACATATATGTGCTTGTATTTGTGTTCGTGCCCCTCTTTTGTGGCACATTTGCATATGTATTACTCGTATATTCATAGAACGCACCATTTGCCATTCAGTGGCCGCGTGAGAAGTGCCGTGTCCTTGAAGAGCTCGATAATATCACATTATGCACGGCCCCTGCACTCACCTAGCGTCCGTCTCTCCCTCTTCCCTTACTGCCGTGTGGCAAGCAACTGTGGCAGGGGCTGCTTATGCGCAGCTACGCATCACCATCGATAGGGGCAACAAGTGTGAAGCGAAACGAAGCGACGCAGTGCGAAATTCCAAACGAAACTAAAATTCAAATCGACTTGAATATACCATGCACACAGTATGAATACATATAAGTATTTTTGGATAAACTCGTCCCCCCACATTTCAATGCACACCTCCCGGTTAAAAGAACAAATTCCATTAAATTTTTATCGACAATTTTTATAATAAAAATCAGAAATTAGATCTATATTAAATTACTAACAAAATTAAAGTTTATTTAAAGATAAGAAACCGAAAATTAGATCTCTGAATATTAGATTGTCATAACAAATATCATGAACAAGAGTTAAATATGTTTTTCATAATAAAATTGCTTACAAAGATGTTATAAACAACAGATAAATAATTTTGATTTTAAATTATGTATTTTAAAAATTATAAACGTTACAGTTACTGGACATATCGCAATAAGATATTTCGGTAAATCAAATTTCAAAATATTTTCTTATCAAATTTCAGCTTATTTTATTCATCAGTTTAGTGTAAGAAGTCAGTTTGTCTTCTAAGAAGTAATTCATTAAGGTTTTTTTTAAATCTTCATTGCGTGCTTTAATCAAATTGCTTTTAGGCGTTTAACTTTTATGTATTTTATACGATATAATAATTGTATACTTGTGAAAATTTTGAATTTAATAAATCATAAATTTATTGTATATACCGCCATAGTATATATGTATTATACTATTAGCTCCACATATCATTGAAAGAAGTGGTTCATTACATATATTGAAAATGTTTGTAGGGATTTTTAAATAAAAATTAAAATGGACTTCAATAGTTATATATCGTACATTATATTATTAAATCGTTCTTATCAAATTTCAAAAAATATTTCTCTATAACAACGTATAGCGCAAAAAGTGAGTTACTCGATTATCACTGTATTCAATATCAATCATCACTCTGTTATTGTAAGTTAAGTGTTAAGTACAGTACAACTTGCCAAAGTTAGATCAGCAGCTGAAATATTCAAGATATCAACTCTAATCAGACGAAATATTCGTATTAATTATGGTTTTTCTGATATAAAATTCACTCATTTCTATATTCTTATATATGTATTATATTATTATAGTTAAATATATTTTGTGAGCATATCAGTTTCGTTTCTGGTTAGTTTCGCCATTGAAGCTACCCGCTAGACTCGATTGGGTCTATGGAGTATGGCAAAAAACAAACAGCGACAAGTTCAACATGCTCATTATTAACTACTAAATAACAGCGGCAAACAGAGTCGGACTTGGTGGAAGGGAATATGGAGGGAAATGTAAAGGGGTAGGGGTAGGGGGAGTTGGAGTTGGAGTAGAAGTTGTTGGCAACTGTTGCAAACGGCCGGCATATGCACACGCTTCAACATTTGTATCTCATAGATACGCAGCAACAGCAACACACGTAGGCTAGGCTAAATTGTTGGTTGGGGCAGAGGCAAGTTGCCTCGACTAACGGCGCATTTTGCTATGCAGCGCGCAAAACTTTTGCCCAACAACAACTACAACTACAACAACAATGACGACGACCTTTTCAAGCCCGAAGCGCCTCGTTTTATCAGCGCTTGGTAAATCTGCAGCGTCGCTAACCCCCCCCCCCCCCCCCCCCAAAGCCCCTCAAATCCACTGCAACGGCTGCACTTTGCATTTTGCCATTGCACTTGCCGTTGGAAATTAATTTTCGTGCAACAGCCGGAGCTCTAGAACAATAGACAAACAGTTGCGGCGACCGCTTCAGCAAAGACTACAACTTGTAGATAACACCACCTCCCTCCCCCCAATCCCTGCACCTCACCCCTACCAAATGCCAGTTGAAGAGCAAACCAATGCATAGTTTTTGGGGCGTCCACACACACTTACACACTCACACACTCACACAGTACTCAATGAAACTCGATGCGAAATTCACACACGTATTAAAGTGCGCGTGCTCAGTGTTTGTGGCTTTTCTCATTGCTGTTGTTGTTGCTATCGTTCGTTTGTTGTTGTTTTCATTTTTTTTTTTTGAGTGCTTGGCCAAATAAAAAGCAAACTACTTACAAGAGGTTGCCGCAGGTCTTTTCGTAATCGGACTCGATCTTGATCACAGTCTCAATCCACTTGGTTCCGTCTTTCGGCCTAACTGTAGTCAACTCTGCCTCTTGCCACATCTTTACCAATCTACGAGTATTCAGCTACGAGTATTTCTTGTGGGTGGAGCTTTATAGATTGACCTGCGATTTCTCCACTTAAGTATTGGCCAACTTGCTTCCTCATTATAATTCAAAATATCAGCTGCAGACATTATAATAATGCTATATTTTTGAAAATATTGCACATTTTAAAAGTTACAAATTCGTAGAAAACTTTATATTATTTATTGCAAATACTACTTTTATCACTTAGTTTACAAAACTTAAAGATAGGGAATATATGCCAGCTCTTTTTCATTCCTCGAAATGGTCAAAATTGTATTCTCCGCAATTGCCTTCAGAACGTTCTTTGATATTTATTTAATTTCTTTATTAAGCACCTGCTTTGAATCTTTGTATATGATATCTTAGTCAAAGGTATAAGAAATTCCAGCTGTATTCATAGAAATATGTCGAAAGAAAAAAAAACATTTATTAAATTTGTATCATTTAATTTTAATTTTATTATTAAAATTCTTCTTTTGCCATTAAAAAAAATATGAATCTATAATTGATATGTACTTTATACTCCATCCGAAATGCATACTAATTTATAGAATTTATAAGGATCTAACTTATATATGTATCTAATGATCTTTAAAACAATATAAGCGTTTTCATTTAACATTTTTGTAAACTTCTTTACAACTCATATATCCATCGCAATGATACTTTGTTCTCGATGCTTTGCTAATGTTTTCACAGTTTTGGCTTGCAGTTGTTCAACATTGAATTGATTTCATTTTTATAAACATAATAATCGGAACTATGCCTGAAGAACAGAGAAAGATCAGCTGCCGTTGGCCAAGATTAACATAAGAAAACGAGTTGATGAAACAGCTCCAAACAAGGTTCGCCCATTTCCCATTAGCAGAAAAGGTAAACGCATTCGGTAACTGAAGATCAATCAATACAGTTTTTTGGTATGTAAATGATGACAGACCGAGACCTGAGACCTGAGCTGAGATCTCGAAATTCCAGCGATCACAGCCTCGATCTGTGTCTGTCAGTGCGTTATTGAGACTATTTGAGTTATGAAAAGTAACTCAGTTGCGCCCAGTGCCTTCTGCATTTATAATTATGAGAAAAATGCTGGCCATGGGCAAAAATACTATATATGTAATTTGTGGATGGGCCAGGGGGAAGAATAGACGGGCATTTACCATCTGCACCCATTAGGAAGAACGTGTATGCAGCACAGCTTTGCATGAAATTTTCGTTTCATTTGAAATGAACGAAAATAATGAAAATAAATAATATCCGTTGCATTGATATGTAAATTTATCGGTCGCTGCAAAGGTGAAGACGCACACGGAAATCTATTAAAAGCAAAAGGCAAAAGCAAAAAAAAAAAATTAAATAAAGATAAAGTAAAGGTGAAGGTAAAGGTATAGGTAAATTTTAAGGTAAGGGAAATCAACCCTCAAACAAATTCAGATTATGATTATGCAAATGTCGAACTCTCAACTCTCGATTCTCGATTCTTCACTCTCAACTGCCGAGTCTCAATTCTCGATTCTCAGTCCTCGTCTGGCGGCTGCAAGATCCTCAAAAGGGTTGAAGGGGTTGCTTTCTGTTCGAATGAAAGGATAACCTTTTGCTCAAATTTGCCAAAAAATTGAATTAATTGTGCGCATTGTGCGATTTGCGACATTTGAAGTGGCATTTGCGGTAATTGATAGGAGTTGCCATATAAATCTCAATACAGAAGACTCAGTTACACACAAAATACAGGTTGCGGAATTTGGAATCCTGTCAAAAGGATCGATTTGTCCCATTGTATTACCATGGTGATTTGTGCGAAAATTTGCTAGGCAAAAGAATGCAAAGTTGGCTAAACAAAAAGATTGCATTGCACTTTTATTTTGTTTCTCCTTTCTCTTTTGTTATATCTCGTAGTGAAAGGGGTGAAAGTTGAACGGGGGTCGAAGTGCAACTGCGGAGCTCATGTGTGCTTGTAATGAAGAAGAGATCAATGCTAAATTTTTGCATTAACTTTCATTGTAATTGGCATTGTTTGCAATTTACATTATCTGTCATTCTTTTGGGTTCATTTTAAAAAAGTCAGGGATTACTTAATAATAATAATGTAATAAGTAATCAGATGAAGATAAAAATTATCCTTTAAGAGAATATACATTTTCTGTTTAATCCAAATATAACAAAAATTGTATAACCTTGATAGCTTATGAAGTCTGCGTAAACATTTATTGAAGACAATTGGCTATTCTGTAGTGTTTTAAAAAAACTAAAATACGTAAAATAAAAGGTTTTTTTTAGTGATATTTTAATAAAACAAATACATATTTAATTTGATATTGGAAACGCTTAGTATAAGATTTCTATTTGTACAAGGAATTAAAGTACTGTCGCCAATTCTTAAGTTTTTTAAAACTTAAAACTATCCATTGGAATGACACTTTTAGATATTATTCAAATATTTTCTATTCTCATTTTTTTTCTTTGAGAAAATAGAAATACTTCGGTTTTAAATTTCAGTTTTTAGAGACTAAAGCAAAGTAGGGCTAAGAATAATATTTTGGATATAATGAAAGCGGTTTTATTTTCTAAGATTATAACTATTTGATTACAAGTATATTTCTAAAGATGCTTCGGTAAAATTGCAACTGCTTATAACTTAAATTGCAATGCCGGATTATAGCTTTTAAAAATTGTATGGATTGAGTTCATTTCAATAAAATTAATTTCAATAAAATTCATATTAAATAAATAATTACCTTGTATTGAAAAATGCATCAAAAAAGGTAATTTATATAATCTTTTTGATAAGAAAATGCATATGAAATGCAATTTTAATGATATGTATATTAACTTTTCGTATTAACTGTTTTCATTAGCCAATCGACTTATTTTAGTCACCCCAAAGGGCAAGTCTTACAGTATAAAAAACCGCCACCAAGTCATTTGTTGGCCACACTTGACCACGTCAAGTCGAACGAGGGCTAAACACACACACACACACACACACACACACAAAACAAAACACTTATATACACACTGCTGTTCATATAAAATGCTAATTTATAACTTAAACCGATCTATTAACTTGAATGTCAAAATAAATGCGACCAACCCTCGAACAAAAGAATTCATGGCCAGTTGCCGAGTTGCTGAGTTATCCGTTGCCGAGTTGGCCAAGTCCAGTGAGAGTTACAGGCAATTGGCGGGGCCTGTACTCTTGGTATGGTATGGTATATGCTACCATTGGGTGTCTTTTGATTAGCATAATGCAACTATAAAAGTGCTATAGCTTATTTTTACCAATAGCCGAAGCCTATATAGAGTGTAAGCAGGTAGGGAGAGTGAGAGGTACACGTAAGGGGGAGGGAAGGCGACTCGCTTCAGTTGGGCCGTGGCCAGTTGACATTGCCTGATATACATATTAAGCGTATTTTATTAGTGTAAATGTTGACGTTAGGTTATTTGTTTGAGCCATGAACTGAATGTTGGCCTGGCCAGGTGGAAATGCCAATAGAAATTGAAATGGGTATGAAAATGGCTGTGGATATGGATATGGATATGGTTGTGAATGTGGATGTGAATGTGAATATGGGAAGTTGAGCTGCCACTGTAATTTGAATATTTATTACATTATTAGCGCACGTTCTGTTTTTCACATTTACATTTCTTTTACTTTTCTCTCTCTCTTTACTATTTTTTCTTTTTCCATATGCTTACAGTGGTGATGGATTTTCATAAAAGCCCCAGGAGCAATTGAGTCCCTTGTAGATATGATGATGGGCCATGCCCATTGGGTTTATTGAGCCAGTATTAGGCGCTAGACTCATTAAGGCCAAAAAGGCAAACAACTTGGCTGTTAATTGCGACCAGAACAGGGCTTGGCTTCGACTCTTTTACCCCCAAGCAGCAGCTACTCATTCTCATTCCTATTTCCATTCCCACTGTGACGATTCCCTACACTATCCCCCTCCTTTGACTACTGGCTTATCACTCGCTTTGCATCTTTGTCATCTTTTCAGCTGCCAGTTGTTATTGTTGTTGTTGCTTGGTGTTTTTTTTTCATCAGATCATTTGTTGTGCGTCTTCTAGTGAAATTTATTGGCTGCTCGAGCTCAACTCGACTCAGCTCGACTTGTTCGCCAGCTACGTGATCACCCATAAAGGTGTAATAATTTTTATTAAGTTCACTTCTGCTTCCACTCGATCCCTCCTTATGACTTATGCGTGCGCTGCATTTCTACAGATGACGATGAGAATCTTTACGCAGAATTTCTGACTCTCTTGGCTTTAGCTACAAATTCAACTTTAATTTCAGCTTGAACTTCAGCCTGATGCTGCTATACGTATACAACGAAGCTTTGGCGACAAAAATCAACTCACAACTTACGACATCAAGCGGCAGGCACGTGTCGGCATTTTGTTGTCATCGTCATCATCGTCATCATCATCATCCACATCATCATTATCACCGTTGTTGTCGCACAATTGTTTGGCTATCGATTGGAGTCCATGTGTTCATCCAACTTCGCGATCAACGTGCGTCCGATAACGTCAAAACTTACTCAACTTTTGCTCCACATGCAACACAATAATTCTTTTTTGGTTTCTTTTTAAGATTATCGCTGCTCGAAAACGAACTCGACACGGACTCTCCTTACATTTCTGAGCGCCAAGTAATTAAACCTAAATCAATTTCAAGGTCTTTTTTAAGCAAATTTTTATGAGAGTTCAGCAAATTTATGGTATGTTTTTTGGTTTTTATCCTGCATTAAATTGGGATATGTTGTGATGCTCTTTCACAACTCCTTTAGAAAACGACGATTTTTTCCCTTTTTTGTTTAACTGAAAATTGAAAAGTAAATTGTAAACATTTCTTATATACCTTTTAAAATCCTCCAATACTATTTTCGGGATTCCAAAGTTAAGAACTGACAGTATACAAAAAGACTAATTGAAAGAGTTGAAAAATAAGGAAGATAAATAAATAACTTTAAACAATTTAATTAAAACGGAATTAATAACTTCTTTTGTTTTAAGATAAAAACTTATATAAGACTTGACTTCTGTTTCTCTTTCCATCCCAACACTCAATAACAACAACTGGCAACATGAACAACGCACCGTCAACTTAACCCCATTTAACACTTGTGTGAGCAACACCCCCGCAATAGACACACAGGTAAAAGGAAAGAAGGTAGGAAGGGGTGGCTTGTTATCACCTTTCAATAATAAAATGCACATGACCAATTGGTGGTAACGGCAATTCATGATAACGTTGGCCAAGTCAAGTTGGCCTAGCAGTCAAGCAGTTGACTTGGCCAAACGAGCGATAAAAAAATGACTTCAATTAACTGTTCGTTCAGCTGACCAGTGACTAACCAAAATGGTTGGCCAACTTGGACAGGACACGCACAGGCACAGAGGGTGGGAGAGTCGCAGGGTCTCAGGAGGGTCGCTAGGTCAGGGGTTGACTTTGATCGCTTGAAAGGGGTTGACAGCGCGAGGGCTAAAATCGAAGTAAGGGCGCCATCTAGCGGGTACACCAAAACTTCACACTACTTATTTGGCCTGTATGCGTGTGTGTGTGTGTGCTCCCTCAGCTGTGGAGCTGAATGCGAGGGCTTATCGATTCGCATAAATTAATTTTCATTTAAAACGAATACGAATGTGAATACTACGAATAAAGTCAACGACGCACTATGGGGAATTTGACCAGTATTTGCGGCCGAAATTAATAACTCATAAACTACGCAAGATATTTTGATGCGGTTTTTTTCTTGTGTTATACATATCCTTATACGTACTTTGGAAAAGGGCGTGTCACCACGCACGCCCTTAATACTTTTTTTTTTTAATTTTTTCGGTTGCAATTCAGTAGGAATAATGAACTATAACTGTTTTAAATATTAATTTAATACATTATAAGTTATTATCATTCATAAAAATCGTGAAATTATGATACAGAAAAAAGTGTAATCATAAATAACAAAAAAATAAAAATTTGAGGCATGGGTAAGGACACGCCCACTTTTTCAAAATACTTTCAATGGTATCTATAACACTAGAAAAAAACCGCATCCAGATATCTTGCTTCGTTTACGAGATATTAATTAATATCTAAAAAACTGCTCAAATTCTCCATAGGATATTGCGAACAAATAGACATTGAAAATTGTGAGGTTACGTACTTAAAAATTTAATTTTGCCAAATGTGGCAAAAAGTGGCATTTTCAATAAATAAGATTTAAACAAGAATTAAATTCTTTACAAGACACAATATATTTCAAGGTTGGACTCCGCTGGAATCACTTTGAATCTCCTTGGAAAAGTCAAACTTCATGAAATAATTTCAGGTTTTAGGTTACTTACACTTTTACATTATTAGGAGGACAGCACAAGCTATTTCTACATTTGACACTCACAAACACATAATACAAGCCACACTGATTTAGGTTCATTGTAAAACTTTTACAAATAATGTGGAATTTTCCACTTTTTGCAATTTCAAATTACGATAAATACTTAACAGTTCAAAAAAAACGTGCTTTGCAATTGCAACAGCTGTGTTTGTCAGCTGATATCTTCGCAGTGGCGCCATCTATTGATATTCCTGGTACGCAACATTGAAGAATGTTCTTTTATTATCAAGTTGCACACAAAAATTTTTTTATTTAGCGACTTTCAGAAAATGGGTTTTGACCACAAATATTGGTCAAATTCCCCACAGTTAGACGGCTGTGCGGCATTTTTATACTAACAATAACAACAAATACTAACGATAATGGGCAGGTACATAATTACACATACACACATCAACATACACACACACACACACACACACACTCGCACACACATCGTGTGTTTGCATATAGCGCCAATATATGACGAAAGCGCCTCCGTTGCCGCCGTCGCGCATTGCATGTGAAAACTCATTCGATACCTTTGTTAAAAAGGCCAAATTTTAAGGGAACGCGCGACGCGACTCGACGGGCAACGACGACAGCGACAAACAGCAACGAAGCTGCTACCACAGTGGGACAAACTAACTAATGTTCTAAAAGTTCGATAATATTAGTATGATCCCAGAAAGCAGCTTATGTGGTTCCTAAGCAAGTACATATGTATGTAGGTTCACCGTGGTACTGCAGCAGCCAAATTCCATTTCTAAGCCTCTTGCAATGTTAACTTTTCATATTTTTTGAATATTAAAGTAAAAGAAATAAATAATAAAAATAAATAGTATTACTTTTATTAATATTAATAAAAGTAAAACTATTTAACTTTATTTTTTATTTCATTAATTTAATAGTATTTTTTCAATATACACACACACACAAATCCCGCCTCTATTATAGTATGTGTTGCAAAGCTGCTGTTAGTTTTTCATACACCTGGTTTGCGAAATCATTTGCAGAACTTGATAAAGAGCCTACAACATTAATTGGACATTCGTCAGTACGAATACACCAGATGTATACTCCCGGCTTCTCTCCATTTATCAAGTGCATCAGGTTTAACATTTTCATTTTTCTAGCCCGACAGTACTGCAACGCATATTCCGAATGGCCGTACCATCCACTTGGCAACTGTGCGACTTAGTTGCGTTTTCTGGTAGCGTGCAGTCTTTGTTTTTTCCTACGCACGCACACTTCATAAACTTCATCAATAGAAAATGGGATAAAACTATGATAATATCCTCCATGGTCCAGATTTTTATTTTTTGTGTCGCGAATAGGACGTCAAATCCGAAAATATTATCTGTTGCTTCAAAAGACATATTTTAATCTTAATCTTTAATCTGGTTATTTGTGCTTCGATGATTTATTTCAGACTAATAATTTTGGGAGTTCTAGCATTCGCATGTTAGAAGTTTTTTTTAAGCTAAGTGATAGACTGCTAAACAGAAAAAAAAAAATCCTGGGCTCATTGTTTAATGCAAATAGAATTCAATTGACACCCACAAAGTTATAAGAATAATTCATTTATTAAATTCAATTAATTTAATTAAAAGTTAGTCACAAAATTGTTCATCAGAAGTTTTGGGTCATGAAACAGCTTTCGTCACTAGACTTATACTTCGTGAAGAAGTTTCTTTTTATAATTTTAGTACACAGCAGTCTTAAAATTTAAAGAACAAAACGGTATAAATTTAAGTATGTATTTCATCCCACTGTGCGGCACTGGGCAACGGCATGTGAAACGCATTCAATTCATATGCAAAGCTACACAGACACTCATGGGACATATACATATATGATATGTACACATGTACATATATACATATGTGTATGTATGTATGTATGGAAATGTATGTATATGTATGTATATGTAAGTACATACATACACTCGCATGTATAACTTTGTATATGGTATAAACTTGACTAAAAGGACTCGAGGGAGATATTAATCTAGTTTTTTTTCTCTTTCTTTTATTCTTTTTGGTACGCGCCAGCAAGCAGCCAAAGCCAAAGCCAAAGAAAATGCCAAAAGCTGAAGCCGAAGCCGAAAACGTTCATTATTATTACCAACTATTCGCGGTTGTTGTTGTTGCTTTAACCTGATACCGAAACCGAAAACTGAACGGAAGCCAAACTCAAGCACACACAAACACACAGCCGTCATAATTTTTACGAATCTTCCGCTGCTTTTCATTTTCATGGCAAAGACTTTTCTCGGTTGTTGCCTTTTGTTTTGGCTCCTTTCAGGCAGCGCGCTCTTAAATTTTATTGTTAACATGCAATTCATTTATTAATAATATGCATATGTCAGTGGTGCATGTGTAACCGCCCAACCAGTAACCACCCAATTTTCCCCACCTTCGCATCCTTGTTTGACCGTATTGGTGGAGGGTTGCCGTTGGCCACTTTTGGACCTTCTCATACGCAAATGCCATGGGTTAATACTATGTAACATGGCAGGAACATTTAAATGTCTTTAGAGTTTCGACTAAATAAATACATACATATATGATTATGTACATATGTATGTAATATACTCGCAGACATATTAATCAAAGTCTGTCAAATCGTTAAGTCTTGCAGTTTATGTTTCTTTACGATGTGGTATTTCTATCCATCGGAAACTTTCTTAAGCTAGTTGTAATACAGTTGATGTAGAACTGAGAAATCGACGAAAAATATATTTGAACTGCAGTGGATTATAAATCGAGTGGAACATGTCTTAATTCCTTTTTTGCAATGCTCAAATTTAAAAATAAAATCGGCAGACATTATATCTACTTGGGTATAATATTATTTATTTATTTATACACGAAAATTAAATTGAAAACTAACCATTAAATTAATATTCAATTTGAATTAAAAACTGAAACGCAAAAATATAAATATACAACAATTATAATAGATTCAACATTTGCTTGCAAATATTGGAGAAAACCCCGAGAAACCCCATCAGATAAATGAAATATATTTTAAGTAATGTTCAATCTCTTAGGGCCGTTTTCTCATCTTACTTTCAAAGCCTACTGTACTAAAAGGGCACTTTACCCTAAAAGCAGGCTTTTTCTTTTTTCGTTTTCTCATCTTGGTTTTAAGATGACAATTGAAATATCTGACAATGTGGCATCCCTGTGCCCCAAAATGGGTCACACTAATTTAAAATGGGCAACATTTTTCAAAAAATATTAGCGCCAAATTTGAAATCTATAAATTTAAATCCGAATTGTGTCTAGTTCTTAGAGACTGTAAGATCTAGAGCAACCAAATTTGGCACACAGACTTCTACGAGTGTGCAGCAGATCAAGAGCGTTTCAAATTTTTGCCACGGCACCGACCGCCACCGTAAATCACAAAGAAATCCATCAAACCTACAGTTTTTAAGGTTGGACTCTCTTCTTGGTAAATAACGTTTTGCATTATTATTATCTATTATTGTTCTTAATATCATCATTACCAAGTACATATAACGGCAATTAATGCAGTTTAAGTTTTTTAAGAATCTCATACGCCTAAAAGTGTGCAGTAATTTAAACTCCGTTCCGCGTTGCCATTAGCAACACTGAAATAATCTGAGTAGGCGAGTGTTTAGCCTTTAAAGGGTGGATGAACCGCCCTTTAATTTATAACCTGCCTTTAACTAAATTTTTGACAAGAAAATCAAATTGCTTTTATCAGCTAGTTTAACTAGATTGTAATGTTGTAGGCAACGTGAGAAAACGGGCCTTAATATGTCATATCAAAGTATATACTCATTAAATAAAATTGAAAGAAACTCATCTGGTTTACTAACACATAGCTTACATATATATGTACGTATATGCTATATCAACCAATCAACTTCTAAGTGCCTAATAAAATCCGAAGAAATCTTAAAGTGAGATCAACAATATTTTAAGTATAATTGCTTTCGATTCGTTGAATTGCAATTGTTTTCAAACGAGTTAATACTAACAGCTAAGAGCTGTATTATGTGTCATATGTATGAGGGTTTCTTTCGGTTATATGTATGTACATACATATGTATTTTTCAGATACATATGAGTAGTTTTAGTTTCGGATGGAGCGTCCACCTCAGCCAGTGTGTGAACAAATATAATATTTTGTAATAAAGTTGTACACAGGTTTTATTAACTTCACACGTTATATGTATGTATATATATGCAATGGCCCCAAAAAAATAGCGCAGACCCTATGCGGTGGGATGGCCAGAGGAAATGGGGGTCTGGTCTGATCTGGCCATAGCTGTGAACGGTTAGCTTCGGCTATTGCCGTCCCGCTTCAACACACAACATTAATAATTTAACGAGTTTAATTTGAAAAACCTTTAAAGGTAATTAACGTATATTTTTGGCAGTTTTATTGCATGTTTTGTTGCTCTTGCCGCTGACTGTTTCTTTTTTTTTTATTTTTTTTTGTACTCTGTCTTTTTTTAATTTTTAATTTTTGTTTTCTCGCCTTGCATTGGTTGAGTAATAAGACAACTAAGCACATAAGTACACACACATATCACAAGTAAGTATATAAACAAGCACATGGGATTCATATTTAGCCGCTGTATTTGTTTTATTTGATGTTGCCAAGCGTTAGTCAGTCAGCCAGCTCGGCGAGTATTTAAAAAATTACTTAATTGTTGTCATAAACTGTCCGACGACGGCGAAGTTGAAGTTTAAGTGGCTAAGCGCACTTACTACAGTCGCTACGATATATTTTCAGCCACTAAGTGGGCAAAATATGGAGTCGAAACGGAAGTGACGGATAACCATCGATAGATTCTTATAATAAGTTTTATATGAACTTTTTTTTGAGGAGTCCAAAGATTTAAACCTATTAGACTAAACCATTTGGCGCTCACTGTTATTTTTAAGCTGTACGCTATTAGCAGGCGCACAGTGAAAGAAAAAACCAAAAAAAAAAGAAGCAGCAAAAAAAACAACAGCAACAATAATAATCACAATACTAAAGTTGACAGCTAACAAAACAGTAATCATAATAATAACTGAAAACTGGTTGTTAATAATAATATTTTATTATTATTGCATTACTTGGTAATGATTAATCTGGAAGCTTGTTTCGGTTTCACATACACGAAGAAACAAACTGAGCGAGAGAGAGAGCGACAGATAAAGGGCTTAAGTGAGAATGAGACGACAATAATACACTAAAATATGATTTCAAATACTTATGAAAGTCAAGAAAACAAAATATTAGACTTACTTACATATGTAGTTGAATCTTTCGCTTCTCTGTGATTCTGTTGATATCTCAAACTTTTGATTATAAAGAAAATAATAATCTCTTTTATTAGCTTTTGTGACGCTTCATTAAGCGATGGAAAACTAAATTTAAGAGTTTGAGTTCTCTAATGGATCATCTCTGATAATAACATTAATACGAAGTTCATTAGATCAACTTGAAAAATGTTCCTGTAATTTCAATTAGTTTGTTGCTTGTAAGGAATGCGGGATTCTTTTTATTTATTTCTTTTATTTAGGTTCGGGAGGGTAGGTATGATTATATTTTGAATTGCATCATAAATTCAATTCAAATAAAGTTTAATTCCCATTCACTTACTCATTCAAGCAGATACATACATACGTCGGAATCGTGCTCGGACTGATCTTAATTGAAATTTTTTGATCTGGCCTTTCAAAATCATCGTATATTCGACACAATTCAGCTCCGTTCTGCTTGTTTTGCGTTTTAATCAGGAAGTTTTTAATTGCGTCGTATGTTTCAACTGGCAGCTAACCATATCATCATGAATATACCCCCTGTCTCTCTTATTCCGCCTTCCCCTGCCCTGGTAAGACCCATAAAGCTACTGCTAAAGCCTAAACCCGCCTGAAAGCCAACCCATTCCACTTCACTCCGCCCTCTGCGAGTGGCGTCATTTAATTGAATTATTTCGAACGACTATAACAATAACAACAACAAGAGCAATGAACAAAATTCGTCAAGAAATCAAAAGATTTTTTGCTCAGTGTTTGCTTTTTTTATATTTATTTTTTTGCCTGTCGTGTATATAATTAATTTTTAATTTGACTCGCAGAAATTGGGTAATAAAAATTGTAAATTGTAGCAACAACAGCAGCCGCCCACGCCCCTTTACCCCAGCCACAGACCGGGCTCGTCGGTACTCTGGTCAGCCACAAGGCAAGGAAATCGACAGAATCTAAGCAGAAAACGCGACTTTAAGATACCCTGCACTAGACATATTTTAGCAGTTATTAAGTTTTTTGCTTATATACTATGCTTCGGAAATATATGATCTCAAGCATATTCCAATTATTAAATATAATATCTAAGAAATATATTTTTTTTACAATAATCTGCGATAAATGACAATAAGATTTATAGGATAGTATAATTTTATTATTATATTTTTGCGTAGTAAAACAATATTAATTACAATTATTACAAGAATCTAGGATAAACATTTTCAAAAATGCTTTAAAGATTGCTTATAATTTATAGCTTTCCATACTAAATTAGTATCTCAGATCTTTATAGATGAGATCGTAGATACCCTTTGGCACCTGTCAAGCGGGTTACAAGGTATTTATAAGGAAAATCGTAAAGAACACAGTTGCCATCTTTTGTTTGATTTGCCTTTTGCACCCTTTTGCCTTGGCCTTTGGTGACCTGTATTGTTGCCTTCTCACTTGCGCAGGTTAACTAGCTGCATCTCTCTCTCACGCTGTTCAATGTTTAATTTTAATTTGTATTTTTTTCATGTCGATTTCTTTGCCTTGGTATGTTTCTTTTGTTGTTGCTTTGCATTATTCACAACAACAGTAAAAAAGTAAACAGCGACGTTTTTCTCTTATTTTTTCTTATTTTTTTTCCTGTTAATTTTTAAACAAGGCAAGACTTCCCCCCTTCCATCTCCTGCCCCTTTCTACACCCGTCGGCATTGGGCCGTCGCCAGCTGCTGTTGTCCAGCACGCAAAAATTATTATAATTTCCTTCTGGCTGTTATCCGTTTTTGATTTTTTTAACTTTTCTGTCACCCCCCCTTTTACTCCATATCCCACTTTGGATCACCCCGCTACTTACGCCTTTGACTTTACCCAGTAATCGCCTTCGTTATGCATCGACTTCGACTTCGACTGCGACTTCTGACTTCGACGGAAACGGAAACGTAGCCAAAATGCGACGCCCTCCAACCGTCATCGTGTCCCCGCATTCCCCATTTCCCCCTTCGCCAGATTTCCGTGTCCTCAATGAGCTGTTGTTATTTTTCTGGTGTAACAATAAAATTTTTGTATCCTTTTTTCCACTCTTTTTTTGTTGCTGTCCCAAGACATTGGAAAATCAAAGGCTGCAACGCCGTCGTCCTTCGATGCCCTGCGCACCCCCAACTCTTTTCTTTTAGCGTCTGTTGCGGCCGCAGTCAAACACCGGCAACCATTTACTATAGTTGTTGTTATTGCAGCCTTGTGTTGTTTCTTATTTTTTTGAATATTCATAAACTTTCAATATTTTTTTACTTTTACCCATGGGCTGTGGATCTACAAAACAAAGCGTGGAGCATTTGAATTATGCTATCTACAAGAGGATATGTTCAAAATAAAGGAACTTCTTCGATAGGTCTATACATTTAGTATCATTACTAAAGCTGCTAATGATGTAATATTACTAGCGTATCTGTAAAACGATCATTATCTCGGTATAATAAAGTCCTAGAGGTATATACGATTAATCTATACATATTAAAAATATCCAAGAAATAAGAACTGCATTCTACTTATTTCAAAATTTGAAAATCTGTATAGAAAATGTATGAATCCGTATAACTTCCCCGAAGAATCGACAATTCGATGTTTAAGACCCTATTTTAAATTCGTTGTTTAGTTCAGTTGTCTTGATGTCTCTCCTTATTCTGCTCTCTCTCTCTCTCTCTCTCTCTGCTCTTTTATAACGCCCTCAGCTGTCGTCTATGCCTGAAGCTTCGTTCTGTGAACTTGTCTAAGATTTGGTTACTCACGTCTCGCATTTTTTCTTATTAATTTTGGTGCAATTTTTCGCCCCTTTCGCTGGTTTTCCATACCTTACCACTTTCCCCTTTGCGCCCCAACAGCCAAGTGACGCCATTGTGGTGCCTTTCTGGTTGTTGTTGTTGTTATTGTTATTGTTGTTATTGTTGTAATTGTAATTGTCGTCGTTGTTGTTGTTATTGTTCTTTATAGATATATGTATATAGCTGCCTGCAGCTTATCGTAACTCATTTTCCGTTGTTTTCTTTGCTTTTCTTTAGAATTTTTCTATTTTCTTGTTCGTTTCTTATTCCCTCTCTCACTCTTTCTCTCTCTCTCTCTCTCTCTGTCAGTGTCTGCATATCTTGCAAGGCGGTCGACATTAATTTCTATATTGAATCCTTTTATAGACTGCCTTGGACCTGAGTATTCCTTGCCTATGACTTTTCCTTTTGTTTTTCTTTGCCTTTGCCGTCAGTTGTCTGCCACGTCGGGAGATGTTCCCCAAAGGGGGATGATGTGGGTTGGGTTGGGGCTGCATTGCGTGTTGTATATTTTCTTCCTCTTCTACTTCAATTGTCGGTTAAGCGATGATACAAAGTGAAATACGTACTGTATTTCATCAGAAACAACACCAACAACGACAAATGCAACTCAGAAAATGGTCAAAAGTAATTACATGATGCAATACTTAACTCAAATAAGTAGTTGGCCATATTGAATTTCCCCTCCCTCTCCATAATTCTTTTTTCTCTCTGTCTCTCTCTCTCTCTCTCTCTGCTTATTGAATAGCTGAAAAGATCACAGCGACTACAACAAATGCTGCGGAAGTTGACACTAAACAAAGTCAAAAAGAGAGCAACAAAAGGAAACAATACTCGAAAAAACAAACGACAACAAACGGACTCCAAAAAATTCAACAAATACATGGTAATGACAAAAAAAAATCCAATGAAAAAAATCAAAATATAAATAAAATTAAATTAAGTGAGAAAGATAAAAAATAAAAGATGGAAAAGACATTCACCACACAATCTCAAAAAGAGCCGAGCCATGATATCCCTCTCCATCGCATACGATATCATTTCAGAGCAGTCAGACAGAGCTCACGTTTTATTTGCATACCCTACTACAGGATAGTTTAACTTAATCAGACAACTTGTCACATTAAAGGGTACATACATAGCAATGGATATAAATTAAATATAAAATCTGGAGCGGGTTTTTGTTTTAGTTTCTCTATATTTTATTTTCATTTTTAAAAAGAACGGATCTGTAAGAGTATTTGTTTTTCGGTATATTGCATTTAACTATTATTTCGTGTTTTTAATTGTGGTATAAATGGAGTAATTATGGGCAACATTGGACACCAACTTCGACTCCGTCTTCGTCGAAAGCTTCGGCTCGGCGTCGCCTTTCGGAAGTGGGCATTTTTACTTAGTATTATGTACTATTATTGTTATTATTTTAGTTGTTGTCGCTGTCGTTGCTGCTGCTGCTGTTGCTGTGGCGGCTTTAAGTAAACAGAAAGTTGCATGCTTGGTCTGTAATGGTGCCTTAGGGGAGGGAGGGAAGAGAGGGGAGCTGCCACCTTTCTACGCAACCACATCCGGCATTTGTGTGAGTGTGAGACTTACGCTCCCACACATAAAAGATACTCTCAACTCCATCTCCAACTTCAATCCCAACTCTGACCGAGACTGAGAGAGCGCGAGAAAGTTCAGTGGGTCAACCACCAAGTAACTGTAATATGTTAACAGCAGCGTTGTTGGTGGTTGTACATACATATGTCTTACCTGTAGCGGTCCTGTGATTGCGTTGATGTTCAACTGTCTAAAAATTGGAAGCCTTCCAAGTCAAGTGGTTAAAAGTATAACATAACTCTACTCCCCATTCACTTACCGTTTACTCCAACGCACACTCCAAAGATGACTCGGAAATTGTATTATAATCATGGCTGCAAGCCAGGGATTAAAAACGAAATGAATATCGGTTTCAGTTACGGTTTCGGTTATGCTCGAATTAACTTTTTCGGTTATCGGTTATGCAAAATCTTGGAGTATCGGTTCCGTAACGGTTATCGGTTATTTGTAAGTTTCGGTTTAAAAATACCGGTATGGTTTCCGTTCACAAAAATATAAAAATTAAGGTTTTCGGTTGACCAAAAAAAGAAGCTTTATTCATTGTTTTACATGAAAAAAGACTTAATGCTCTTTTTAGCCTGGAAAATAATGTTATCTGGTTACTGAAATGATCCAGTGTAATGTCGATTTTATTATAATTTGAACTCATATAAATTTGGTTCATTTGGTTTGAAAATTTTGATTATTTTGATTTTACTGAACTTTGATAACTTTGAACAAACATAACTTTGTCAAAAGTTAATCAATTTTTATGCGGAGTGTAAATTTGATCATGATTTTACCTCCAAATTCGTTCTGCACTTACCTTTTTTTTTTCATTTTAGAACATTTTTGAAAATCGAATTTTTTCGAAATTTTACCCCTTTATCTTTCTTGATTTTTTCGAAAAAATTCAAAATGAAAATTTAAAATTTAAATGCAGAACGAATTTGGAGGTAAAATCATGCTCAAATTTACATTCCGCATAAAAATTAATTGACTTTTGACAAAGTTATGGCTGTTCAAAGTTATCAGTTCCAGCGACGGCCAGTACCGAAATTAACCCTTATAAATCAATCGGTTACTAAACGGTTATTTCGGTATAAAAAGTTTTGGTTTATGGGTTTCGGTACAGCGGAAAAATATTTTTTCGGTTACGGTTTCAGTTACGGTTACAAATTTCAATCGGTTATTACCGGTTAAAGGTTACGGTTTCGGTTAAGCTTATAATCCCTGCTGCAAACCTCAAAAATTTTGGTAAAGGTTCGATTCGGTGGCTTGAACTATATACCCCCTGAACCCAAGATTTGGGCTCGAGCTGGAGGTGGGCCCAGCCCGGGCCAGAAACCAATTTTTGAAGCCTGGACCGGCCCGGACAAATTTTGCGATATTCAGGCATTTTTCATGAGATTTGAAGAGGGCCGCGGGACACGAAGCCCGAAAAGGACCGTGCCCATCTCTAGTTCGAGCCTTGGTTAAATTTAATACATATAAATATTTTTATCGTAGTCATTTATCCTTGATTTATTTAACAAATTACATTTTTTATTAAACAAAAGTTACAATTTTACAAATAATCTAAATTAATTAAGATTTAAATATGACTTATTGTTATTTTAAGAATAGAAAAGCATAAAATTTGTTTTTACAATGATTTACAGACAAGCACTTGCCATTCCCTGTCCTCCGCATTAATACTACTCTATAATAGTGGCGTTGGTTCTCAATCCTATTGTCTTTCTACAAGTGCTTCTATTGCGAAGTTTTAGGGGGTGGAGAAGCCTCGACTGTTGTTTATTAAAATTCGCATGTCGTCGAATTTGACATACGCCTGTCAAGCCTGGAAATTACTTTTTTTTTCTTTTCTGTTTCTCAGTTGTATTAGGCGCTGCTTTTATAATAATATAGCAAATTTTTATTCGAACTGCTTGCATAACATTTTCAGTTTCAGTATAATTTTTTTATTTTTATATACATATGAACTTTTTTGTTATTTTTTTTTTGTTTTTTTTTGTTTTTTTTTTTTGTTTCGTTTTCGTCAGAGAGTTCGAGGGTCACGCTGGCTGCCCACCGGAGCAGGAGGGTAGCGGGTACAAAATAATGGAATAGGGGGTGGAGGGAGGGGGTACCGACTATGACTTGGTCTTAAGTCCATCAATCATCAGTCACATTCGAAGCAGCGCCGCGACTTCGCTGCCAGCGTCGCACACTCAACGTAACATTCAAATCAATCAAAATACAACAACGACAACGGCGACGACGACGACTTCTAACTGTTAAAACGAATTGGCAGCCCAACCGAGCAATGGACTTGCCCACTCCATTTATGCAAAACAATAGAGCAAAAACAAAACGAGTGAGGAGAGAAAAAAAAATAATATTTCATCGAATATGTGAAAACAGCAAAAATGTGCTGCATGCTGATGAAGTTGTTCAGGCTCAATTTCCCCTGCCCCCTGCCCCTTGTCCATCTCCATCTCCATCATCATCTCCTTCTCCCTCCCCCATGTATGATGAATAATGTGCAGGGTCGCTGGTGCCAAGAGGGGTTGAGCACTGGTTCTGCCTCTGGGGGTAATATTCATATGGCGTGCACTAACAACTTCTTTCAGCTTGCTTTTTGGCCCATATGGCAGAAACTCCAGTTAATGATCAATAATATATTATTTTACATGTACAAGTCTACCTATCGTCACCAATTTCATCCCAGATTACCTTAGTTACTTCAAATATTACCCAAATCTAGTAGGTTTCGATTTGAGACTGCAGCAAGCCTTGGGGAAAAAAACTATCGTAGCTGATATTTTTTCTCGAAATTTTCTCATTTTATAGCTTAATCTTGGCGAGCAAACAGCTTCATTTTAATAGTTGATATAGTTTTTTTTTAAGATTAGACTAGACCTGAGTCCGTTTTGTAAATAGAAACAAAATTCAAGTGAAAAGATAAAAGAATTAATTTTGTTGTCGGATTTATTCGAAATTTAGTGATTTTTTTGCTTTTAGAAATCTGATTAGTTTCAAATTGAGCTTACTTCCAATCTTTTTCTTTTTCGAGATGATGTCATTCAATAAGTTCATGCAGACTTTCATTGGACTGCGTCACGCCTACATTGCCGCCTCTCGTGTCGCCATTCGCAGATTTAGCGAGCGCGACGATGAAGATTCCTCGGCCCTCAATAAGAAATCGGCCTCGGCCCAGTTGGCCCAGAGCGTGGACTGCGATACCAAACTGGAGTCGCCGGAACCTGTACAGCGTATGGTTGAGCTGGACAATGTGCGTTCCCGGATCAATGAATTGGATCAGCGTAAACTGCGTCACCAGGAATACGCCGAAATGTTAAAGGAACTGATCATCAAGCCGACCGACTCCACTATGGAACGTCTGCCCTTCAAGCAGCCCTCTTCATCATCCAATATGCGACAGTCCCTTCGAAAGTGCTCCAGCGTGGAGGAGGTTCTTCAGCTAACTGATAATCCCGAACAATTGGCCAACGAGCTGGTCAAACTCTCCTGGGAACTGGCCACTGAGAAACGCAAGAACGATGTTGTGTTGGAAAGCTATTTGGAGCTCAAACAGGACATGATGAATGCCAAAGAGCAGGACAATTAAATGGTAGATTTAATAAACCATCGATCGATCAATATCAATAACTCTGTTTTGCAGCGTGACCTAAAAAATGAGTTGGGCTTCTATGTTTGTCTGTGCGAGAAGATGGCAAAAATTTGGAATCGATTCGATCTTATTTTGAGGGAATTAAAATGCATATAAATTATATTCATGCAATATGTAATAAAGGTTCTCGGCTGACAATATGGCAACGCTGCCAGCCTGCTGAGAAACTAACGAAACAGATTTCATTTTGTGTAAAAATACGAATATGATCGCATATAAATTATAATTGAAAATATCCATATATTGTACGTGTGTCAACTTGTGCATGCTATCGCCACAACAACAACAACAACAATTGATAAAATAAAGCGTAGCTGTTGTTGTTGTGGTTGTTGTCGTCAGCCCCATTTGAGTTGTTGCCCCGTTTCTGGTGTCTTAGGCTGGATCTGCCTCGGTTGCTGCCTAATGACTTGATTTCAAATTTTGAAATGATATTTTAAGAAACTAATGCCGCCATAGCTCGACGACAGACTCGCTGCAAGACCCCCATCCCCCTCTATTCAACCCCTTTTGCCACTTGCCACCCGCTTTTGAGATCCCTCGTAGGCATGTTAAATGTCATTTAATAGTTGACAGTTGCACTTGCTGTTGCACTCGTTGTTGTTGTTGCTGTTGCTTTTGTGATTAGTGCAGTTTATTATATTCTTTCTTTCATTCATTTTTTATTTTTGTGCTAGCAAAAAATTTATGTGTAGGTGGTTTTAAATTTATGTCGTCGTTGTCGCCGACGCCGAAACAACTCACGAAAAATTCTTTTGAATTTGTTTCGTTTTTCTTTAATAAAACTAAATTTTATTGCTTACACTAAAAGTGCGCTGCACACACGTCGCTGATCATGATAATAAGTTTGATCATCATCACCACAAGCATCATCATCATCATCATCATCATGAGAATGATGATGCAGTTGGTCACTTTAACTACTGATCGCAATGCTTATTGATGACATCCTGTAAAAGTCACACAGGCCCATATTTATCATAGATCTTGGTCTAGTTTCATCTGATCTTATTTAGAGGCATGGAATTTATTGAAATCATCAATTATACTTTGAATTTCCGACCGTGGTAGCTTTTTCACAACCAAAGAAATATTGACGAATTTGTACAAGTATGATTGAGATCTAAATTTAGTTAACTTAACAATGTTAAGTCATAAATATATTAATTAATTTTAATTATCAAATCATTGCCATCTATTTTGATTAAGCTTTTGTAGAGTTATTTACAAATAATAAGTTAGCTAATAATAAGAACAAAATAAGTATATTGTTTCAATACAGCAGTAGTCTATGCAATTTCCACCTGTGAGGTAAAAATGTTGTATTTACTCTTCGCCTTATGTGAACTCGTTTAAAACTAATTGGAAGATCCAAGGAAAATTCATTCCGTATTTGTTTATTTACTTTCTATCCTATTTGGTTAAAATTTCGTATTTTCATCATAAGCGAAATTAAACTTATTGTTATATTTTACCTGCATTTTTAAACATTTTTTCCATTAATACTAAATGCATATTTGTTGTCAATAGAGACCCTAATAAATGTAAATTAATTTATAATATACAACACACATGCGCGAAAATGCAGGAAAAAGTAAAAAAAGGTTGTAGTGGAAACAGGATATTAATTAAGTGTCCAGCGTAATTTGCAAAACTGCTGTTGGTAACACTATTTGAAAGATCTGGCATCACCCGCGCATGCAAATGACTTTGCAATTTTTTTTTAACTTAGCTCTAGAACCTGATCTTTGACTTTTTGCCTCTGTGTGTGTCGGACTTTAGAAAGTTTTTTTTTCTTGTGATTTTTGGCAAATCATAAACGGGACTATCAAAAATGGCGCCACCAACAACACGAGCACCACCAGCAGTGGCACCACCAGTGCCAGCAGTGCGGCATCATCTTTTGGTCATGGATCACAGCACAGCAGAGTTCGGCTTAGTCGGAATTTGAGCCGAGTTGAGTTTGGTTTGGTTTACCTCGACTTGGCTTAGTATTTAAATATGCCAAAACGAAGTCTTCGTACAGTTGCCTCGAAGTCGGGTAAGCTAAGTCGAGTCAGTCAGTCAAACAGTCAGCGAAGCGCGTAGGGCCATCGCCTCACCCCTCCTTCCCCCTTCGCCCCTTTGGGCCTACTTCTCCTTGCCCCTCCTCCATTACGCATTAAACGCTCACGAATCTTGGGCTTTTGGGTCTTATCTAGGTGGTGGTGCTGTTGGAGTGATGGTGGTGGTGGTGCGGTGGTGCGTTTCTCAAGTGCCTGCCACATTCCACCTGCTTTTTGGGCACACAACCGAATGCGCCATTTTGGAATTTCGTTTTCTGGACGAATGCCTCTAATATGAATTAACAAAAATAAACATAAAAAAATTGAAATTTGGAAAAAGAGAAGAAGAAAGACATAGAATTTGAAATGCTCATTGTTAGTTTTATTTTAGATTGTAGGAATAGTAGTAATATTTCGGTCATTTTTAATTTTTGTTCTGGTTTTTGTATTTGGCTAATTAGCGTGGCCCATGGGAAACACATGTGGAAATGCTTTTGGAAGCCGCTTCCACCCGCAGGTCCATAACCTGAATTTCTTTTCAAGCATTTATAATGCGACGCTGCTTATTCATATTATTATCATTTTGTTGTTTTTTTATTTGCATAAATTAAATAACTTTTTTTTGTAGATCAACGGAGATGCGTTTTAAGTTTGTTAGTTTTGACCAAGTTAAGTAGCTAATGTTATGGGAGGGTATTTGCAATAAGATAATGAGAAGTAGGATGAGGTTGGTAAATATATCATAGTATATGAATGCAGATTTAGAATATAATCGCTGTAGATAAATACTTTGAATTTATAAAGGTAAAATAAATGAAAATTAAATAAATTATATGAGATAGTCATAGAACTTGGTCAACAAACAACTGACTCTTTGCCTTTAACCGAGTCAAGTGACCGAAAGTGAAATCCCGACCTTGTCTGTGTCCCGTAATATTTAACTAGGGTTTTGAAAGTGATTTTCATGGGATTTATCTATTATTATTAATATTTTTCAAGTCTGCTGTTAAATTAAAAATATGTAATTTTTAATTGCAATTAATTATATAATATTTAATATTTCTGCTTTTAATAAGATTTAAATAGGCTGTAAATTCTGAAAACAAATAATAATTGTGCAAATATTAATGTTTATAAGATAATATTTAAAAACTCTTAGCATGTTAACTGCATCGATGTACCCCTTTGACGTAAGTGTAGCGCATGTCCAAAGTTATTAAAGCGTAAATTCGAGACTATTATGATTATGCAGATAGACCTATAGCTATGCGTACATATATTGTTTTAAGCTTTAGGGCTAGGTTCACACTATAAAAAAAATTAGTAAAGTCTGTCTATTGTTGTTGCTGTTAATGTTGGTGTTAGTGTTGTTGTTGTTATGCTCGCATTTAGCCATTATTGTTGCCATTTGACTAGGCTGGCTGGGTTCAATGACTAATTTATGAAAGTTAGCCTGACTTGGCTTTTATTGGACCTCAGCCGGAAATTCATGTAGTCCCCTTAGTTCCACTCTCACCTCCCCTTCCCTTTACTTGGTCCACGTTTGTGATACTCGCAGGCAAATATCAGACTTCAATTGAAAAGATTTCAAAGAAAAGTTGTCAAGCAAATTGCAGGGAAAACGAGAAATCTAAGGCAGCCCGACAAGGACTTTTCCGGGAAAGACCAGGGCGAATTTCTTATCTCTGTGGTCGGTTTGCTCAAATACCAAACAACAATTTTCATGTTGACATGTGAAATTTCGTGCTCACTTGTTGCCGCTTTCGGCAATTGTTGCTGTTGTTGCGGTTGTTTGTTACCTGTTGTTATTTGCGGCTAACCAGGACGCTAATCAATAGAAAGCAGGCGAGCTACTCTGCAGGATATCCTGTAGCTTGTTAGCTTGTATGCTCTATTACAGTGTATGCAACATCCCTCCACCCCCGCTTTGGTCCTATTAACGCCTCTAATTGAGCCATAATGCCGCTCCAAAAAATATAAAATAAAGAGAAGAGAAGAGAAGAGAAGAGAAGAAGAAGAAAAACGCGGCATCATTTGCTGCATTACTTTGGCATTTGCCGACCCGAAGCGAAGCGACTAAATCAATTTTTATGTCGCACTTTGCAGTTAATGTGAAGCGCCAATCAGTTGGGAGAGGGGAGGAATAGGGATAGGGCAAGGGCAAGAGAAAGGGAAAGAGCAAGGGATTGCTGTGTCCAGTGCGATGCGCCACTTACTTTAAATATGCATCAAAAATTGATGATGATGCATTTTTAACGATTCGAGAAGAATTTTATGTCATGCATTTGACAAGATTCGACAGGGCGACCAACAGACAGATTGACGGACTGAATGGCCGACTGACTGATGTATTGCCTGATGATACATGATCCATTTGTGGCAACAGTCACAGATATTAACATGTCTTGTTGTCTGTAGACTCAATTTGAATTTGATGGACTTTTGATAAATTTCCTTTATTTTGTGGTTTTTTTTGCTTTAATTTTCTTTACCGATTCGATAGCGTTTTTATGTGAGTTTGTCAATGTGTACGCCCACAACACACAGATACACACACACACACACACAGCGAGTGAGAGATCTGTTTTAGTACATGTCAACGCCGCTGGGTGGAGCTGCAAGTAGCCTGTGTTTGAGGTGCTCACACGCTGCGCGTCAGCATGGACAGGTCGTAATTATTTTTGTGGCCAAATTGAATTGAATTAAATTGTGGATGTTAAGTAGAAGTACAAGAAGAGGTGCGATGTGAGACAGGGGAAGAAAGAGGAAGCTGAAATTGTAGCAAAAGAAGCCAAAGCAGCGCACAAAATGAACAACGAACTTTTTGGCCACAGTTGAGCGATTCTTGGGTGTCGTTGTCGTTGTCGCGGCAATGTCTTGTTGCCGTTGTTGTAGTTGCTGTTGTTGTTCTTGTTGCTCCCATTGTAGCTGATGTTGTTGTTGTTACTGTTTTGTGCTCATCGTCACTAGCCAGTGACGCCGCGACTCACTTGCACCTGCACAATGACGATAGCGATGACGAGACGAAGTCATCTTCGTCGTCGTCGTCGTCTTCGTTGGCGTCGCCGTCTCATAAGTATCTTTCCCAAGTTGTTGTTGTTGCTGCTGTTGCCATGCCCAACTTCACTTCCATCCACTTGCAACAGCCAAAGAGCCATCAGCATTCGTGGCCACTGTCACTGTCAAGCGTAATCATAATTTATTGTAATTATTTTGTATTATTTTTTAAAATTGTTTTAATGAGTCGTCGCCATCGTCGACACCGTCTACATCTACGTTGTTGTTGTTGTCGTTGCGATCGTTTTGGATTTTTACCTGATTTTCCAACAACAACTGACGACTGCGATGTTCAGTTAATTTTACAGCAGTCACCTCGATCTGCCAGTAATTACATTATAGATATGAGTACATATTTCCATGTTATGATTACCGTTGTTTACCACCAACAACAACAACAACCGCACACTAACGACACTTTTCTGGCATTTTGTCAAACGAAATTTCATAATCGGAAGTGTTACTTCGGTTGTCTCCACATGTGTGTGTATCTTCAAATTCGTCTGCTATTACCGACCATTTTTAATGAGCCTCAATTATTGAAATTTCTCAAATGCAGCGGTGCTGTACAAAATTAACTTCCTTACAAGTTTTATTAAGTTGTGGATCGCATGTGGACTGTAAATGTATATTTTGGGGCAAGTTTAGTGATTGCTAGTATCTTTTAGGTTGTAGTCTCTGTGTACAGCATACTGACATGCTTAAACATGATAAATGTTAAGCAAATCGCTTTATTTCAATACGAACTAATGCTTTCTTGGCTGTGGATTCTATGTGGAACCTGAGTTGTACCTTGATTTTTAGATGAGAAACCTTTGCGGATTATAATTATTGACTGCTGTTAAGAAGCTACAGAAATAAGGCAGTGTTAAATTTCTAACTTTTAACACAATAAGACTGTTGATTGTACAATTTTTTAGATAATACCAAGGCAATTCAAAATTATATTGTATGCTTATTTAATAATATGCAAATAGCTTAAGATAAGTGTACGAACATGTTCCACACATTTGATATTTGACTATGAGTATCATGAATGTATATAACAAATTCACAGTATTTGTAAGTAGCTCAAGTCCAAATTCGGCAGTGGATTGCATGTGGATGTCAAGCACAATGGGCATTATTTATGTAGTATGACAAACTATACTAAAAAAATTATCTATTTGTGCATTCCACGAGACATTGCGCAATTGCCGACGCTTTTAGATGCTGATGTTGATGGTGCTGGTGATGCTGTCAGATAGTCAGAAATCGCTTGACACTGTGCTGCATGCTTGGGGCACCTGTTGATCTTGTGCAAATATCAAATAGTTGAACGTTGAATAGCTGAACACAATGAGATCCCTTACAAAATCCACACACTCACATACAAAACTAAGATAGACATTTGACTAAGCAAGTACACATGTTCTTTTTTGATAAGCGCGTGTATTTTGTTTCTAGATTCTTTCTGTTGTTGTTGTTGTCGTTGCTCAAATCATTTGTTTGAACTTTATCAGGCACGGCTTGCGTGCAAAAGGCGGAGGCAGATACAGGGGCGGAGGCAGCGGGGGTGTCTGATATTTGTGTTGGTAAAGATTTCTGGCTTTGATGTGGGCTAATGTCTGTCTCTTTCTGTGTGTGTGAGAGACGATAAGATAGTGGTATTGTGCATGAAAAGAAACCATATCCAAGGGAAGTCAATTCGAGTATTTCATAGGCTCAGACTGGGAGTCAGTGTCAGTGTCAGAGTCAGAATCAGAGCTGGTGGCAAGTGCATGCCAAAGTAATAAGGCTGATTTCCAAGAATAAATTGTGATTTCGTTTAAATAGTTGGTAAGTTGTCCGCTCCGCTTGGCCAAATAACAAATATCTTCAACAACCCACAGTGACAACAACAACAATAGCAACAACAATGGCAACTGCAATCACAGTCAAATAATATCCGAAACCCTCTGTTTACATGCTGATAATAAATAGAACGAACGCGGGCCGTCAAATGCCCCGAATGCCTCAAGATGTGGCATGTACCACAAAGTCAATAAGATTGCAAGTGAGCGGCAGCATCAGTAAAAACATAGCTATTATGAAATGTATCTATAACTTTAACTACATACATATATGTATATTTGATTAGGTTGGATTATGTTGTATCTTGATCTCTTGAGGTCTAAGTAAAAGTGTCTGTATGATAACTGTATTCTTGTGTCTGTATCTCTGTATCAACAGCTGATACATTTGATCTGAATCTGTGAACTTTATGTGTAATTAATAGTGTACCTAAAACTGCAAGTTTAGATACGTGTAAAAGTATCTAAAATGTTCATGTGCAATTGCAATTGTGTCTGTATCTGTTTCGATGAATATAAAAGTATCTACAATATTAGTTGTGTTTTCAATCGTTTGTGTAAAAGTATCTATAGCTCAAATATATATATATATATATATATATATATATATGAAGTAATAGTAGCTAACTAACATATATACATATGTTATATTAATTGTAAAACAATGTAATATGTATCCGATGTATGCAAATATGTTTGTGTCCGTATTTATATATAAAAGATAAATCACTAATAGTACCAGTATCTATAATTGCATCTTCGTTTGCCTCGAAATGTGTATATAAATATATAAATTTATATTTGGAATAGTATCTATGCTTATATTTATATTTATATTTGTATCTGTATCTGTATCTGTATCCCACCTCTGCTGCTCCATCTGCAGTCACATTGGTAGTTAGCTTGACAATCCACTTAAGTATTACTTACCATTGCTTGAAACATCTTTGTCTTTATTTATCTGTCTTTTTGCTTCTTGCTACTTACTTATTGCCACTACTGCTTTTTGCCATTGCCGTATTTACTCATGATTGTCGCCATCGTCGTGCTTGGCTCATTATTTTTATGGCTCTTTGTACCTAGCGCTTCTAGCCAAAAGTGATCTAAATCTATTGACTGAACTCCCAGAGAATTATATTCTTACCTCTTCCCCTCCAGTCGAAGTCGAAGTCGAAGTCGAAGTTGGAGTCGGTGTTGGCCGCCACCTGAGAACCTGGCAACAAGCGAATGGCTTGTTATAATTTTTATGACGCTTTTTGCTGCCACATTTCTGGCTAACTATTTATGCCAGCAGAAGTGGCAGCAGCAACAACAACAACAACAACAATAGCATTCACTTATATTTTTATTGTTATTCATGCATAATGCCAAAAAGATAAATAACAAATAAATTTCTTACTACGAGTAGTATATACTCTGAGCCCAGTTCTAGTAGACCCAGATCCCTCCTCCTTCCTCAGCTCAGTTCAGCTCAGCTCTGTGTGGTAATTATTAATAAATGCTGCTGCTTTTGGCTTTCCCCTCTCCAACCTCTCCGCTCTCTAATAATATTTACGCTTCGCTAAACATTGAAGAAAACTTAAAGACTCTTGCAACTGCGACTCGAACTGAAACTAGAACTAAGACTGAGACTGGGACTGGCAGTGAATAGACCTAGGTTTGGGTTTGGGTCTCGGCTTGGGCCATGCCCTTAACGTGGCGACCGACAACCAATTGTCTTTTGGCATATTTTCAAGTTGAACGCTCGGCAATTTTTTTTTTCTCTTGCTGCTTCCTTCTACCATTTCTAGAGATTTTCTAGTGCGATTAAGCAAAAAACGAAACAGTCTTATAAAAAATATCGCTGTGGCTCTCTACCTCTGCTTCTGTCCATATACATATGTATGTATATACATATACTTTACATTTGTATCTGTATCTGTGTGTTTGTATTTGTTTTGTGGATAACAATCAAAGCTCAGCACATACACATATATGTAGAAATTAAAAAATGGTGGCTGTTATTGCGTTGTCGTTAGTCTTGGGCCCAGATCTCAAAAGCAAATTGGAGTTACCTGATGTTATGTCTTATAGCTACTATATATTGTATGCCATTGCAGAGTTCAATGGCAAATTTAGCTGTGGATTGCATGTGGATGGCATTGCGTGATCAGCCGCATGTATGATCTTGCAAGAGTCTCTTCTGTCTTATGTGTTCTGGATCTTATTCGTATTATAGTATGTTGCATGATGTGGATCAGGCACTTCGATCGGTTTCTGTTGATATGTCGTTGAATAATTGCGCTTGTGGATTGCAAGTGAAACCTGATGGGTGGGTAAATGTGAACTAAAAGCCGTTGAAGAATGCAAACAGATTCCAAATCAAAGGGTAACGGTTTGATCATGATACTATACATATATGCAATTGGATCAGCTATTAATATGCATAATTTATATGGACCGCCAGTGTAAGCCAAGTGGAATGTAAGGTAAAGTTAAAAAGTTACAACATTTTTGAATATTTGTATATTTGTACACACACTAAAATTAGGTACGTCCGTTCATACCGTTTGGTTCTTAACATTTTAAGATTGTTGTGGGCTAAAATGTTTAAATTTAGTTTGAATCGATCTTGAAATTTAAAATTCTGTCTGATTTAATTGTTCGATTTTACCTAAACTTAGTCAGAGTGTATACTTTCAGAAATTACAGAATTTTTTAATACTAAAGGAGCTTTCGATTTTACTTGAGCTTTAAATAGTTTGTTTCAATATTGAGAAATGAATTTAAATATGAGAATGTTTTGTATTAAAAAAAGTAAATTTTGAAATATGTTGTACATACTAATTAAGAAATTAATTAATATGACAATGTTTTTTACAAGAAAAAAGTACATTTTGGTATCGATTCAAGACTTGAATCAATCCCAATACCTACTTAAAGGGATTGCAAAAAGCGAACTTGGAATAAGATTTTTGTACTCAGTTTTGGAAATTGCGAACTCATTCAGCTTTTGACATCGTTTGTACTTGAATGTCCCCTTTTTAAGTACGGAAATCTAGAGTGTGACCATATTTCCCCTAAAGCTGACTGTATTGGATTGTAGTGAGCACTTTTAAAAGTTTTTGGCTTAATATGTGGAGCCTAAGTTGACATCATGCGAAACCCAAGTGGATGCACTTTGCCAATTATTTGATTAATTTCAACAATTAGGCCCGGCTATTACAACATGCTTAAAGTCTATTTGACTCTGTGGACTGTAAGTGGATGCCATGGATCGTTGTGGGAAATGCATTGTCGAAAATTCGCTTGTCAACTGTCAACAATGAGGAACGCTTCAATAACTCATCTAAATGTGTTCACCCCTTTCAATGTTCCACATACCAAATGCAAATTCAGATGGCCACGCTCTCTGGGCCCCCAGTTATGGACGCTGGCTTTGACTGCTTTGCGTATTGACATCATCATTTTGCCGAGACGACAAACTGTCAAACAAAACAATTGCTGTCAAATTTAGTACAATGAGCGGGTGAAAGGCTCGAATGGAAGTAAGATGAACAAAACAAAAAATGAATATAAACTTACTCGATGGAAAAAATTGAGCTGTCAGGTTTTTTTTTATGGGTCGAAGCAGGAGAAGCAATTTCAACATATCAATAAATTTTTGACAATTTCTGTAAGTTTGTCCCCATCTCAGGATAAAGAGGAAGCAACAAAAGAAACCGAACTGAACTGAACCGAACCGAAGTGAGCCAAAAACGTAGGAACACCTTTTCAATAAATTTGCTACAGCTGTCAGGCGAAACAATGTCATTGTCACGGCGCTGACTGTCTGACTGTCTGTCTGTCTTGAGTAAGCGACCTATAAACCTGTCACAGGGGCAAAGAGGGCCGCCTGGGTCGACCTCAATGGTTCCCAGGGACTGAGTAAGAGTGTGGGAGGAACGAGGAGTGAGGGGAAGGGGAACGGAGTCAGCGATGACAACGACAACGACAACGACGACATTATTGCCGCTAAACAAACGATCAAATGGCAATTTAAAAGTTTTTATTTAACACTAAATCACCCACACCCCAGCACAAATGAGAAGAAACCCCCCTCCACCCCTCCCATGCACTCCTTTGGTATAGTACCCACTTCACCCTTTGGCGGCCACCTGACGCGCGCGCTTTCTTTTTCAATTTCGAACCCTTTCGACGGGCGGGCTGGCAACCCTTGCGCGATTTTCAATAACTTGTAGTGAAAACAGCCGAACAAAAGGCGCAAAAGTTTACCGAGTTAAATTATGAGGTTGTTTCTGCTTCTGCTTCTGTTACTGTTACTGTTTTCTTTTATTCTTTCTTCCTTTTTTCCCACTTGTTTTTATTTTTTTTGCCTGACTTTTGACTCCCCATGGAATTTAACGCTGTTGTTTTGTTGCATGCATGAAAAATTTTGTTCGAATTGAGTCAAGGATGAGAACCATGACTATGACTATGACGACGACGACGACAAGTGTAAGCAAGGAGTTGGCAGCTCTCTACAGAAATATTGGTATTGATAAGTTAACAGAGCTTTAAGTTAAGCACACGACATATTTTTGACTTAAGTTTATGTGGCAAAGAGTTAAGCAACTTGAAGGTCAATTCAAAATGAATGCTATTTCAAGGGGTTCTCAGATATCAGAGCTATTTACATATAAGATATGCTACTGATTTAATAACAATTGTCTTAATCATTAAATGATTGGTGATTTCGATTGGAATTATAACATTTAATGTCAAGATAAATTATAAAAACGAAGAAAAAAAAGTATAGTGAAGAGAATGTTGTAAAGCATAAAACAATAATTGAGTCTATTATATTAATCGATTAAGATGCACTATTCGATTTTTAAAGAGTTTATCTTGAGTTAAGTTTTAAAAATTTAATTCCAGTTGAATATATTTTTTTAATTTAATTTTATTTGAAAATGCTTAAATACAAAATAATAGAGTTGAAAAATTTATTTAAAAATTAAAAAAGTTGAGTTTAGACATACATATGTATATGTATACATGCTTCATTAAAAAAAAAGTACAGAATAAAAAGTAATTTTTAGTTACAGTTTAAAGAAACTATAGTTTTCTCAAATTTTTTTGAGCTATTTCAGTAACTTTCTGTAAATATAAATAAATAAATAAATTTTGGAAAAAATCGTATGGCAATTTAAGTAATTAGTTCTAGCTTGATTAAACAAATGGCAGGATCATTAAAGTGTAACCCTGGCTCCATCTACTGCCTTTTCCTGCCCCTCTCCATCAGTGAGTTTCCTCAGCTGCCGCAGCTGCGCATTAGCCACGTGCGGTGTCCTTATCAATGGGTGCAGGCAATGAACCGCTCGCAGGTTGATCAATGTGAACTGTATAAAGGACCAAGATAGAGACAGGCAGACGATCGACTGAGCAAAGAAAACTACTTACAAACAAGACCACAGGGACAAACAACAAGTCGAGGTCCGAAAACTAATTGGTCATAAGAAAGAAAAGTTAAAAATGATTTCATTATACACATACATATAGCAATGTGAGGGCCATCATCAATGTCTGTCTCTGGGTCAGGGGCCGCTCTCATTCTGTGTGTGTGTATGTGTGTGTGTGTGCGTGTGTGTGTGTGTGTAGTTATCCGTGCACCTGCGCAACCTGCACAACCTGTGGCACCTTTGGGCAGGTGTGTATAGGTTAAGGACCATGTTCGCCTTTCTTAACTAGTTTAAGGGTGGGAAAAATGATTTACGCAATGAGCCTATGTTCCTCATATGCTCAAAAGCCAAAATGTTATTCAATGTGACTGTGACTGGTGAATGTGGCACCCTTTGGCCAAGTTTGAAGTCATACTTCCTACATAAATAAGTACAAGTACTCAAACTCATACTGTCGTTGTATGCCTCGTTTGGGCCACTTAACCGTAATTAGGCTTTTCAATATTATTAATGATGATGGTCGCCTCGCCGTTGAAAATGTGGGAAATGCATTGCGAATTGATGACGACCCCAAAGACGCTACAGACAACAGACAACAGCCAGCAGACAACAGACAACCGACAATGGACATCGCAATGAATATAAAATGCTAAATGTAAAATACGAGTACAAAATGCAAACACGCAAACCGAAAGCGCAACAATTTTGTGAACTGCAATTTTTGTGCAGCTCCGCGTTGCTTCGCTCTATTTGACTTTTGTTGTTGGTGCTGCTGGTGGTGATACTGCTGCTCTTGGTGGTGGTGATGGTGGTGGTTTGTGGTCAACCATCCAACCATACATTTTTAGCGTTATCAGTGCAAAATAATCTTTCAATCAGCCCTATACTCGTTCAACAACGTCGTCGTCATCATCATCATCCTCACATTTGTTGCTGTTGTCATTCAACGAAGCGTGACGCCAATTGTTGCAGGCATCGCAACAAAAACAACAATAACAGCAACAACAAGAACAACAACAAGAACAACAACAACAATAGCAGCAACTGCTGGCAGGATGAGTAGCAATATCTACCACCTACATAATGCATAACATCAACTACCAGAGAAATAACAATAGAACCTTTGACTGGTCAATTGGCTTCTGTTCTCCTATTTGGTCAGGTTGTTAGTCTCATAGTTGCCACCGATCGCTTACAACACACCTATCTCTATGTGAGCGTATATGTGTGTAAACTGCCCATCATAATCATAAGATTTCCCATGACATTTTGTATAACCTTACAGTTTTTAATCGATTTTACATTCTCGAATAATGCGAAGAATTGAATATGGCACTCATGATACTTAAATGTTAGAATAATAAAAGATATCTAACCAAATTCTGCATATAAATTGATTTAGTTTTCGAAAACTGTAGGTCTATAAGGAGAAAATTTTTACAAATATTATTACTATTTTAGAATAACATACCATCAGTACAATAATCTCTCAGTACAATAACTATTACCATAATTAATATACTTATTATTATTATTAGAATAAACTCTACTTAAAATATTAAATACTTAATAACTTTCTTTAAAATCGATGAATAAATGAATCTCAATTCAGTTTTCCTACTATCAATTTAATTTATATTCATTAAATATGTTTGTGGTACGATTAATACACATTAGAAAAATGCTTTTCAGCTTAACCTTAAAACTTTTATTTCTCAAGAGCAAATACTTACTGATTTTTCCATAACCTTTAATAAAAATGTGTAATTGCAATTAAACTCGAGAAAAATGCAAAAGTAAAGCAGGCATTGGGTTTCAGAGTTATTTCATTCAGTGTGATTCGAGTTGTGTATTATGGAATAAATCCACATTTATATTTCAGGTTTTTATGTCACACCAAAAACCAGATGAAAATTATTGCAACTTATGTATTTTGGATTAAAAAGTAAATTATATATTTTTTGGATTAACCCCACGTACCGCGCAGATTAAATGACAAAATTCGCAATTCACAAAAATATGAACACTGAAATATGGAGCTCCTCGCAAATGGGCGGAACGGGAGGAGCTCTTAAGGCGTTAGCCAAGAATCTGGCCAATCAATTGAACCTGAATCGTACGGAAATGAAACGTGTGGTGGCGCGTGTGATATCAGAGAGGCATGGTCAGGGCGATGTAGGAGACTATAATGGTCACATGTTCTATGTGAAGCCGGAACGAATTGATTTGACCGAGCAAATAACTCACTCCAAGGAGGCATTTGACGAGATGATCAATCACAAGCGAATGCAGCCTTGTGGCTCTAAAAATCAAATGCCGAGCTCTCGTTCGGGTTCACGCTCTCGATCCCTCACATACAACATGGCGATGCGGCACAATAAGCTCGACAAGAATCTCACTGGCGTCATCATTGATCAACACCATATGGCGAATCACTGCAATCTTCCCGAGATTGTCGTCCAAAGGTCCAAGCCCATAGTCAAATCCACGAGAAGCAAACAACAAATCAAACGCAATTCTCAAGCCAACAATCTCCAATCAAAATGTCAGCCCAAACCCAAGTCTATCAGCAAGTTGGCAATACAAGGCAAACCCAAGCTAGTCACCACCAAGAAGAAGGTTCTGGTCAAGTCGGAGGTGAAGTATCTAAAGCGTAAGCCGGTTGTAACGAAACGACCTCAACGTTCTCAAGCAACGGGCTCCAATGTCCAGCATCTAAATGCTGGCAAAGTTATTCAGCAGGGGAAAAGTCACCCGATGCTATTCATTGAACCTGCACCACAACCACAACCCCAACCCCAACCCGTTGTGTTAGCCGAGCCCGAATCCTCGACTGTTGGTTTCGCTAGCAAGAAGAAGACTATTCTGAAGAAGAAGAAGAGCCTGAAGAAGCTGCCGAAAGCAAAGAGTAAGTTCAACAACAAGAAGACTTATGATCAGCCCTGGCACGAGCCCAAAAAGATGATAATGAAGCGCCTCAATGCTGGCGGCATATCGACAAAATCCAATCGAATAATGAACCCAACACACAACACCAACGATAAAAGTCGATCCGCATGGACTTGGCGTAATCCATATCAGTATCCGGGTGGAGCAGGTGCAACACAACGATCAAATGCGAATCAATGCACCAAGTCAAAGTACAGGCCGAAAATACAGCCGAGGATCAACAACAATAAGTTGCCAATCCGCAGGAACGTCGGTAGGATGAATAGCAAGCGATCCCAGGCGAGATTGGCCAAGCAATTGGAGCGCGATGAGGCCATCGATGATCCGGAGCGCATGGAGGGGGGCAGCATGCGACACTATAAGCTTAAGCAATCCCTCAGCACTAATTCTAAGAAGGGGAAACGTATTTACAAACTGAGCGCCCGGCTGGAGGAGCTGGCCAAGCCTGTATTCCATGGGAAACGTTGCCCGGAAAAGTTACCTGCCCGATCCCATTCTCCCATACGTAAGCCAAAGCTAAAGTTAAGGTCACGTCGTCGTAGACGTCGCGTCTTAGTCGATAGCAGTCTGGGGAGCATTGCTGGACTTAAGGCACCTCACGATCGGGTCTGACTCCGGCTAAACGTCATCTGACCTTGGCGTTTATGAACAAGGATGCACGCAGTCCACGAAGATCCCGCAGCGTCATGTGGAGGTAGTCGAAGACCGGGAAGATCCAAGGGAGGAGGAACGGGAAGGCAAAAACTTGGACGTTCTCTTTCTCACTCTTTATTATTAGTTTAGTCTACCGATTCTTTCTCAGTCAATTTCTGTTCAGCAAATTATCAAGGTACTTTAATAAATTACAAAGTTATAACAAATGTGTCTCATAAAGACCAACTTCTAAAATCAAGAACATCTTAATTATTTTGTTTTTAAAATAAGACCATTTTAAGACCAAATTACAAACACTAAGAATATTAATCTAAACATTCGAAGTTCTTAATATAAGAATTAAAAATCTTAAATTGTTTAGAAAATATAAATATGTCATATTTATTGTGAAGGCATGGCACAGTGGAGCTCTGATTAGAATCGCCGCTTCAGTTTAATAACAAGCCGAGGGTTCGAAACCCGACCTAGCCAAGGAAAAATACACAATCGGAGTATTTATAAAGAAAGATAGATCCAAAAAAAGTATATATAAAAAAATAAGTTAAATGTTTAAAACACCTGCCTTATTTTTTATTTGGGCTGAGAATTTACGACTGTTTGGTCTAAAAACAAGAACTTATTCTTATTTGAAATGTTCTTAAAATTAAGAATTTTATGTACTGACGCATTTTTTAGACCAAAATTCTTAGTTCTGAGACCAAAATCTTGATTTTAGAACATTTTTTTATCAGAGTATTAGTCGAAGAACTGTGGATTCAAAAACTCACTACACTCAGAGCAAAATCTAGATTTCCGTACTTAAACAGGAGATATTCAAGTACGAAAGATGTCAAAAGCGGAATTTCCGAAATCTCTTTTCAACTTCGGTTTTTCTAGGATACTGAAAAGTACGTTTCAAGCTTAATTTTCGTCTGGAAAAGGTCGAAACACGAGTTTAAGTACACAAAAATATTGAACTAATCCCAAAATGTTTGGTGGTTCCGTGGCTAGAATAAAATATAATATAATATACATAATATTTATAAAATACATACCATCAATGTTTCATGAATGTTATTTTAAATGCATAAAAACTCAAACGCAAATTTATCTTATTCGTAAAGAAAAACAAATTATTAAAATATATAAAAAATCCCAAAATGTACTTGTTTCTAGTAGTTTCATTTAATCTTAAAACATACACTAGTATGCATACTAATGTTAAGCAAAATAACAAAATTAGATATTATTATAACGGTTCTACTTTGGAATAAGTGCTGACTTTTACAGCGATCCAAGCTTAATATCACCTTTTTGTCGCTAGAAACAGTTGAGAATTCGACAATGAAAATTTTTTTTAACATATTATTAAACAAAATTTACTTGTTTCTAGTACAAAACATTCTCATTTTTAAGTTTATTAAAAACCCCTATTTTAAACAAATCTGTTGCTTCTGGAGGTATAACCAGACTGAGTTTGGTAAAAATCTGACTATAATATATATCATTCCTATGAATGGTCTGCCAGATTTTTAAATTTCAGATCGATTCAGACTTAATTTAAGAATTTTAGTGCAAGTCAATCCTTAAATCTTAAGAACAAACCGGTATAAATTCAAGTAGGATTGTACCTAAAATTAGGATGGCATATTTTTCTGAGTGTAGGGGACAGAAATCTTGATTCATCTTTAAGATCTTTTGGTATTTTTAGTCTTCTAGTCAGTATCTAAGTTTTCACTTGGTCTATATTCATCTGCTGCTGTGTATTCCATAGGAAATGGTTAATAAATCAATGCATTAGGTTATCCTCAATATGTATCATACTAAAGTCTTAGATCACTTCACCTAGACTCGAGGATCTCTTAGTATATTTAATGAATCCAGGTTATTGAAATGAACTTCGGTATTCCCATGGAAAAGACTGACAAGTTCAGTTGATAGATTGTCCTAGAACTTAGGAAAAGCAAGTTAAACATTATTTTGTTCACGTCTGAAACTTTCGATTCCTTAGCTAATGATGCTACTTAAACGTCTATCATATGAGTTTATAGGGTCTATCATATGGTCAATGCTCTGCCCTCGCCTTTAAGTTGCAATTGCTCGCTTTGTTCGCGAGCCAAAAAAAAAGAGGAGGAAGAATATGGCTTGAAGGGAGGCCGAAATCATTTAAGCATTGCGGTGTGAAATTTCACACCGATTGCAATTAAAATTCAAGCGGCCAACAATAAAAACTAGTTGCGGCAAGAGAAAGGCACTACATTGAAACAGAATCAATCAAACTGAGGAGAGACCTCTGCCCCTCATCAGCGCCCTCGCAGGAACCGCAAGTCTGTCGACATTGCGCATGCGCTCACGCCGGATGTGAATGTGTGTTTGCTGTGTGCTTGATAGTTGGGGCAACTGATTCGTAAAGAAAGAGAGAGAGAGAAAGAAAGAATGTAAGAGAAAGAGAGTGAGAGAGATGAAAAGAGAGACTGTTAATGGTGTCACTAAGTACGCCGCAAAACAGACAGCGATGAGACAAGACAAAACCAAACCGAACCGGAGCGTTGCGGAGAGCAGAATAGCGAACCGGACGCAAAGAGTGGAGTACTACACTATTGTGTGTTTGCTCGGCCCTCAACGCCTGATCATCGAATGGAACCAATAAAAGTTGCCTTCATTGTCTTTATTTGCGCGGGTCGCGCGTCTGTGCGCAGCCTGCACTCAATGTACTCATACTCATACTCACACTCGCACTCATTTCCATTAGCATTTCATTCAATTTGCATTTCGTTGGCCGCACTACCAGACAGCGTATGGTTGAATGGTCTTGCGGGTGCCACAGCGGGTGCAGGTTCGGGTGCGGGTGTCAGAGTTTCTGAGTTGAAAGACAGAGTACGAGTTTAACCAAAACAATTCAATTGTCCGGCTGGTTGGTTATTTGGTGTTGAATTTCATGTTTGCCTTTTGTCTTCTTGTCTCATTCAGTTGTCAGTTGCGCTACATTGCATCTTACACATTAGCGATGTGACGAATTCGATAACAAACACAATAACGATGACGCTGTCAATATTGAAACATGATAATTGTGTACTTGTTGCAAAGAGAGAGCGAGAGGGACAGAGGGAGTGATAAGGAGGCTTTTTGTCAATTATTTGGTATTAGTTAAAAAAAAATTTAATAACAAAAATTTTTATGATCTCTGATTATTTTTTTAAGAAACTGTATAAGTTATACACTTTTTTATATGAACATAATAAGGAAGAACAACTTTGTTTTTGAATACGACAGAATACGAAAACTTAAGAAAATTCAATTTTTTTTATGTGGGTTCCAAAATTAATTTTCACATTATCATAAGCATTGAAAAATTTAACAATTAAGAAATAAAGTAAATTTTTATAAATTAAATTCCACTGTATGAGTTTAAGTTCCATGTATGAGAGTTTAAAGTTTTGAAAACGGGTCAACTCGGTTGTCAAATTGTATTAATTTAATTTAAATTTTCCACTTTTTATTTAAAGAAAGAATAAAAAAATAAAATAAATTACGGTTGGTACCCAATTTTCTAAATTGGATTTTTTCTTTCTTTAAAAATGTTATTGGAAATATATGCTTACTGATTTCAACGGGAGTAGGTGTAAACATAATTGAAGCGAAAACAAATTAAAAAGGTAGATTATGATAGGGTTTTATGGAGTTGTTATTTTTTTTACGCATTTATCTTATAATAAATTATACTGTTTTTTCTTTTAAATGTAGTAAAAAATCAATGTATCAAAATCTTTATGTAAAGCCGATTATAGCTAATCGAAGTTATAATACCGCTATAGTTTTTTTTCTTTTTTATCTCCCTCTCTTCCCATCTCTCTCTCAGTCTCTCAGTGCCCGCATATCGAAACAGGCAACCGCACTATGTAATGTAAATGTTAATTGTGTCTGCAATATTTTTTCCAATGAAACATTTTTATGTTAATTCGAAAAATTGTTTTACAACCAATTAACTTAGCCAATGCACCAAAAAGATCAACGGACAAGATCGCTTTACCACAGCAAAAGAGCAACAGGGAACCGAGGAACTGGGAACGGGAACTGGGAACTTCGGTTGAGAGTGAAGTTGAGGGTGAGGGTTAGGCTGGGAGGGTTTGGTTGAGGGTAAAGTGATCGCATTGCCATTGCATGCCGCACGCCGCTTGGAATTTCATTATGCGACTGTCAGTTGCAGTTGCAAGTTGTAAGTTGCCAGCAAGGAGTCAGCCAGCGGGCAGGCAGGTGTACCGCAACTTGCACCACCGATGTGCACCGCGATGGTGGTTGTTTTTGGGGTCGCATTTAGTGCGGGTCTTCATCGGTTCTTCGCTCTAAATCAATCAAGCGCAACAAACGCCAAAAACACAAACAATTTCAATTAAAATGCCAGCGTAGCCGCCGCCACTGTCGCCGTTGCCAATGAACCGCTGAACCATCGCTGAGGCACCGTTGTAGTACCCTCCCTCCCCCGCCAAACATTTGAGATGTTGTAAATGGCGCGCGCGATCGTCAGCTACAGGTGCGATTGTCGGCAGTTCCTGACCTGCCGCAGCTACATCGAGTGAACCTGAACCTGCCACTGCATCTACCCCTACCTCTGCCATTGCCACTGCCACTGCCACTGCCTCATGCCACAGCGCTTGCCACTGCGGTCGTGTCATGTAATTAGGAAGTTATGTGAGGGTCAATCGATCGAGCGCTTCACATTTAAATGATGGTCTAGCGAATAAAGTCGTACAAGCAGCTGCTTCAAGTGTTAGGGAAGCATTTCCCAAGTGGTCATTCATGATGTGCATCTTTTTATATTCTTAACTACTTACTTCTTCTTCATCTTTATTTTTAAACAGAAAACTTTCCCAGGCCAAAGATCTTCATTAGTGCGTTTTGCCAGCGTTTTATCAGCTGCTGGATCTGAACTCAACTCAAGTCAAGTCAACTCAACTCTGCTCGACATCCTTAGAGAATTATGATTTGCAAGATGCGACATCGCCATCTTTTGGAGCCATCCTGCCGCAACAGATGATATATGACTCTCTTATTCTCTCTCTCTCTCTCTCTCCTCTCTCTCTCTCTCTCTTCCTCTCTCTCTCTCTCTCTTTCTTGCTCTTCAGCTATCATGAAGTGCTATAATCTTAAGCTATGGATCGTAGTCACGTTGTATCATCGTTGTTGTTGTTGTTCTCTTGGCTGGTTAGTTGTTTTGGGTTGCCTTTTTGGTGTCTCACTGTGCGATTTTTGTATCTTTTTTGAGGCAACGCTCACAACGACCACGCACTGAAGCTGACTTTGGTCTCTTCTATGAATCTATCTGGAAACTAGGCAAGCTAATTGCCTCGCGTCAACGTATAGGTGAATTATTATATAGAAGCCATAAAAAATATATAGCCAACTGACGGCTCTGCCCCACTCGTTGATCGCGCTGACGATAAACGTGCCAGCAACAGCAACAACAACAACAACAACCAGCCAAAATCAGAGCTCGTTAAAAAAAACCTTCAAGTTGAACCAATCAAAAGACGCGCCGTCGACGTCGTTGTCATTGTTGTTGGTGTTGTTGTTGTTGTCATAAAATCAGCACCAACAACAAGAAATTATTAAAAAAAAAAATATATATACATATATGTATACATACAAACTTACATATGTATAAACTATGTTCACAAACACATACAGGCGACAATGTGCAGAATCACTTGAGAATTTGACGCAAAATGGAAATTTATAAATAAGAAATTGGGTAACGCTTTAACAAAGAAATGAATAAAATGACAAAAACTACAAAAAAAAATTGTAAACAAAAATTGTGAAAATGTGTTGTCTTGTTGTTGTTGTTGCTGCTGGGAGCGGTTTAGGAACTTGTATTGAAAGTTCATTGTACGGTACAACGTTGTTGGAGTCGTCATTAAAACTTGATCTATGACCCATTGTTCTGGCCACGATTCGGAAGTTGCTTTTCATTGGTTGTTTCTTCAGTTGGTCGAATTTCTTTTACTGTTTGCCTTGAATTTGGGTCTGGATGAAGAGACAGACAGGGAGAAAGAGAAAGATGGAGATAAGAGATATGAGAGAGACAAGAAAAAAGAGATTTCGAAAGTTTATAGCTTAATTTCTATTACATTTAAGAGGTGTATCTAAATCTTTATCTATATCTATATCTATATCTATATCTATATCTATATCTATATCTATATCTATATCTATATCTATATCTATATCTATATCTATATCTATATCTATATCTATATCTATATCTATATCTATATCTATATCTATATCTATATCTATATCTATATCTATATCTATATCTATATCTATATCTATATCTATATCTATATCTATATCTATATCTATATCTATATCTATATCTATATCTATATCTATATCTATATCTATATCTATATCTATATCTATATCTATATCTATATCTATATCTATATCTATATCTATATCTATATCTATATCTATATCTATATCTATATCTATATCTATATCTATATCTATATCTATATCTATATCTATATCTATATCTATATCTATATCTATATCTATATCTATATCTATATCTATATCTATATCTATATCTATATCTATATCTATATCTATATCTATATCTATATCTATATCTATATCTATATCTATATCTATATCTATATCTATATCTATATCTATATCTATATCTATATCTATATCTATATCTATATCTATATCTATATCTATATCTATATCTATATCTATATCTATATCTATATCTATATCTATATCTATATCTATATCTATATCTATATCTATATCTATATCTATATCTATATCTATATCTATATCTATATCTATATCTATATCTATATCTATATCTATATCTATATCTATATCTATATCTATATCTATATCTATATCTATATCTATATCTATATCTATATCTATATCTATATCTATATCTATATCTATATCTATATCTATATCTATATCTATATCTATATCTATATCTATATCTATATCTATATCTATATCTATATCTATATCTATATCTATATCTATATCTATATCTATATCTATATCTATATCTATATCTATATCTATATCTATATCTATATCTATATCTATATCTATATCTATATCTATATCTATATCTAAATCTATATCTATATTTATATATATATATCTATATCAATATCTATATTTATATATATAAATATATATATATCTATATCTCTATCTATATTTTAAATTTTCCGCATTACCAGCATGACTTCTCCATTTTTGGGGCATCGTCTTGGGGCAGAGTTGTTGCTTGGTAATCTGAGTCCATAGCTGCCGCCTGAAGAGGCCATTAAAGCAAACCACTGAGGCAAATCAGGTGCTGGCCTTACTACTTATAAAGCCAAATCATAATATATAGTGTGGTATTATGGACCTGAATGGAAAGGGGAAGGGAAGGCAACTCATTTGGTCGATGGCTCGCTTCGCTTTATCAATTATTTCTTATGCACTGTCAGGCATTGCCATAGATTTTGCCCCTCCCTTCACCGCCCCTCCGCTGATACCTCCCGCACATGCATATTTATGGGTGGCAGCAGGAAAAATAAGAAGAAAACTTTTGCCCATATTTTACACGTTCATAATTTTTACATTGTTCTATCACGCGAATCGTCGTTCGCGTTCACGGCTTCCTTGATGTATGGGGCCAATGTCTCAGTATAGCCAATTCTCTATTCTCCATTCGCCAATCTCCATTCCCTGTTCTCTATACTCTATACTCTGTGCTCCAATCCCCATTGCCTTGGACTTGGATGTAATGCATACTCCATTGCTTCCAGTCATTATGCCTCTTGGCATAAATCAGTAGCAAAAAATGATGACGGCACCGCTGGTTGAGGTCTAAGAAGTGGTCTCTGCCCTCCCCCCTCTATCCCCATCTAATGCCACTCGACGACAATAAGAAACCTCAAGCTGAACCTATCGCTAACTCATTCACCCGTCTTCTCGTTCTCCCTCTCTCACTCTCTTGGCGTCGCATGTGTTACAATTTGAATTATTAGTTGTTGGCTCTCTGATTGCCGCTGCTGCCACACTTGCCACCTCTTGTGGCAAGCGCCATATATCGTCCACAATGTCGTCGTCGTCGTCTTTGGGGTTTATAGATTGGCGTTGTTTGGTTTGCTCGCATCGTGTAATGTGTGTAGTAAATAGCGGCAATTGGCTCTCTGTCTCTCTCTCTCTCTCTCTATCTGCCTTTCTCTGTCTCTATCTGCAAGTCTACAGGTTTCCCTGCCTTTTAGTCTCAATTAACTCTTCAATTAGGGCATTGACTGATTGGGCAAGTTCTGCGTAAAAACCCGTTGCTTTTATACTTTAGTTTACCTGTGAGTTTGTAAGAAAGTAAGGTAAATTTCAGTTTTTCAGTTTTAAGACCAAATTTTTATTGTGGAGGCGTATCTTAATCTTGTCGAAAAAATATACTGTAACAATAAAATGATTTTCTTGAATGAAATTTAACCGCAGGGTGCAAGGGCGTAGGCAGCTTTTCAATGAGGGGGGGGGGCCAATATATATGATCGATTTTTTTTACAATATTTATTAAAAACAAATACAAAACTATAGCAGTAGTTTCCTTGGATTTTCGGAAAATTTATTTAAAACCGCTTCTTCGAAGTCCGTCTTCTTTTCAATCGCAAGTTTCCGATGAGCACTCAACATGCATAGTCCTTTAAAAAATAATGTAAATTTATTTTAATTGTTTTTAATTGTTTAATAAATATATTTACCATTTAGTCGAGACTCTGTCATCGTGGTTCTTAGCCACGTTTTTACCCGTCTTAGTGTGCTAAAAGAACGTTCGACTGTGGCTGTTGTACATGGCATCGCAAGCAGAATTTCAATACCAAGTCTTACTTTTGGATAAAATTCTGCATTATTGTAAGCATCCACCAAATCCAAATAATTGGTTTTCTTACATTGATGGTACCACAACTCTAGCTCATGCTCGATACCATTTAATTTATAAAATGAGATTGAGTCTTTGATTGTCGATTTAAAATTATTGAAACTCATTTTCTCTAACATTTTTGGGTGTAGTGCACTAAGACCAAATGCCACATTATACGATTTTGAAAATCTTTGATTAAGGGATGCAATTATTGAATCTAAATATGGAACAAATATGGCTCGCTGGAAATATACGGAAACTGTGGTAAACGGTGGATTTGATCGGTTTTTTTGTTTTTCTATTATTCTTGGAGCATTGATTTCTATCGAAAGACTTTGGGCTATGGCACAGGCTTCAGAGAAAATTTCATTAAAAACAACGTCGATTGTTTTTCTATGCAGATCAACTATTTCTAAAATATTCCGCATATACTCCGAGCATTTAATAAAGTCGTTGTTTATTGCTTGTAGTTGATTTACAACTGGCTGTAAAATTGTATAGTACTTAGAAATAATGCACATGCATATAATAAATACGCTTTTTAAAGCTGCACTATGCAATTGATAGGCAATTTTCCTAGTGGAAGAGTTGCCTTCAGCGCTTAACTTTTCTAAGCCAGATATAATTTCAATGAAATTTTGTTTAAAATCGTTAATGCTGCAATATTTTTCGGACCATCTTGTTTCGCAAAACGAGTGGATATTGGGTGCACACTGTCTGCGAGTAGGAGATTCTTTAAAAAAATTTATCATGTCCTTAATTGTGGCTATAGTATTTTCAGGAACAGAATTGAGGTCATTGACTACCAAATTAAGGCGATGACTAGCGCAATAGAAATAAAAACTTTTAGGAAATGCAGTTTTTAAAATTGCCTGCACTCCGCCTGTTTTGCCAGCCATTGTAGCACAGCCATCGAACCCCAATCCCACGCATTTGTCAGAATCAAGGCCCATTTGAATAATGCTATCGATAATTTATATACGATGTTTCGATTACATTTTTATGAATGCAGTTGATATTTCAGGGATGCACAAAAATTGACAAACAAAAATCAAAATGCAAAAAGCAATATAATGTAAAAGTTGTGAATGAATGCCCACCCCCTGCCTACGCCCTTGGCAGGGTGTCTTCAATGCATAGTTGAAGGATAATGCAATTTATCCCAACACTTACTTAAGTAAATAGTTATTTCTATTAATATGCGTAAGGATTGGAATAACTTTGTATCGGGTATTTTTAAGATAACGGGTAAGTTAATCGAAATTTCACTTAAGCCTAAAGATACTTTAATCTGTTCTGTTAAAGCTTTTATCTCTTCTCTCCCAGCTCTCTGCCGATTGAAGTTTAAACTTTTATTCATCGCTAACTCATTAGATTGCAAATACTTTACTCTCCTGCAAACACTTTTCTCTCTCGGTAAGTAAAAGTCTTCTCTTCTGACTCTCTTCTCTTTTCTCTCTTGCTGTTTAAGCTTTTATTCATTATTTCTTGTTAGATCTAACATACAGACTATTAAAATGTACAAAGATTCTCCAGAGAGCTATAATATGCACTGTTGAGAGTGCTGAGCAAAGGGGAAAGTAGGATTAAGCAAACTGGAAAAGAGTTCTCAGCAATTGGCAATGGCGCTTTGTCTCAATGCGTTCATTTTCTCATGATTCAGTTGGAAGTTAACTCAATGCAAATCAGTTCATTGCTCAACACACACACAGATACACACACACACACACATACAGGACAGGCAAGTGGATCATTAATTAAAGCTACTAATATTAGCAGCTAACTAACTGACTAACTAACTAAAGCAACCGCCAAATGAAATTCAAAGCGCAGCAAAGTTCAAATAAAAGCAAACGGCGTAACTCAGTTGTTGAAATGAGAGGGGGTAAAGGGAGGCAGGTTGGTCGGAAGAGGAGGTAGTTACATATGTAGGAAGGTTATTGCAGAGTTCGGCGGGTGGGAAGGGATACAGGTGGAAACGGTGGTTACGCTGAGGTCTCAAAGCGCATTGTCCATATTTGTTTTTGGTTTTCTTTTTTTATTTATTTCTTTTATTTTTTTGGTTTTTTTTTGTGTTGCCAACGAATGATTTTTGCATAATAAAACACTTAATTTTCATGCGCATTTCCAAAACTCCTAAAACTCAACTGAACTGAAGCCCGTGTGTATCTGGTGAACAGTTTCTCAGTTTCGTTTCGCATGTAGGTAATTTTCAAATGGAAAATTTATACAGCAAAGTTGTAGAAAATCATTAAACAAATCGCACTTTAATAGGCAACAGAAACAACAACAACAGCGGAGGCCAAAAGAAATTTACGACCCGATCTCCCCCTCAAAAAAACAAAAAGCCGGAGCAAACCAAGTTGAACTGAGCCTGAGCTGAGACTGAGCCTGACTCTGACTCCGACTATGACTCTGAGCTGAGCGAAGAAGCATCCAAGCGATGCAGAAATTCAAGTGAAGTGAAGTGCAAAAGACAAACTACAACAACAATGACTTGACTTTGAGTTCAAAAACAAGACGAGCTCCCAAACACCTGCCCAACAAACAATTGGAAGTCGGCAGTTGGAAGTTGGCTTGAGGTTAGGCCCACAAAAGCGCAAGCGCAGCCAAAAAAAAAAAAACAAAGTGTTCACGCATGTGTGTGTGGGCGTGAAAAAGAGATGGAACTACTTAAGACCAGATTGAAGAGTACGCAACAAAATTCAGATCGTACCTAGAGCCAAGTTAGAGTCTGAGCTAGAAGCGTCGTCCATTACGTTTGAGCGCGTCAACCAACCAAGCAGCAAACCCCAAGCAGTTCCTCCCCACCACAAGCCCCTCAGCTCCATTTCCCTCTACTTTGCTACCGATATGTATGCGATTTTTATGTGTGAACGCAGACAAGTTTTGGGTAGTAAATAGATGCACACTCACACGTTGAAAACTGCACAGCCATAGGACAGGCAGGCAGACAGACAGACAGACAGGCAATAATAAAAACAAGCCAAAGAAAAACCCCAAAGTTAACCAACATTAACATTTAATCGAACCTCATGTTCAGTAGAGCATGTCTCCTGTTACATACAAGCTATCAACGCAATGCCTATAAGCCAGAAAGAGATAGCAACATGTGTGTGTGTGTGTGTGTGTGTGTGTGTGTTGAGAGAGAGGCATAGGGGAAGGTCCCAGATCCCACACAATAGACAACATCAAATGAGGGAACTACTGAAGCTCTGCAAAAAGACCTTACCACACTTGACTCCACAGAGAAAAGCCAAACCAAACTCTCTAGAGACCTCTATATGTAGAGCTCATGCCTAAAATTCCCGCTTCAGCTACTGTTGCTGTCGTTGATGATGATAATGATGATGATGATCGCACAACATGGCAACGTCTCGATGTCTTTTGTTTTCGCATGTGACTCTGTTTCCTTTTAGATGCCACCTTCATCGTGATCGTCATCGTCATCGTCATCGTCATCGTCACCGTCACCTGCCTGTTACCATTTTCCATTTTCATTTCCATTTCCATTTTCATTTTCAGCATTTCAAAAGCATTTTAATTTAATTTTCATTTACGTTTTGTTTATTCTGCTCTTGCCATTGTTAATGTTATTGTTGTTGCTGTTTGGGGTGGTGCTCAACGAACGATCAACCGATCGCCATCACAATCGCAAAATCGCGAAATCGCAACAACTTTTGTGTAAAAAATCACATAAAACTTGCCCTCAATGGCGCCTTCTGGTCACAGATAGTGCTGCCAGATCGTTGATAGAGTTCACTTTATATATGTACGAACAAGTTAACATGGAGTTGTAGCTGGAGGGTTGATCGGATTGTTCGAGCGTAGCTGGTTACATTTCAGCAATTGTTGAGCAGTCAATTGGAAACTGGAAGAATCTGAGGAAAAGTTTAGTTCTGATAGAATTTCTAACAGAGAACCAAAGATCTGTTAATACTTTAATTCCCTTGTAGAATATCATGGTCTGAGAGGTGTCATCGATCGGTTGTGAATATAGAGAGAACATCAAAAAAAATATACGAACTGGGCCAGAGTTCTCCTAATAGCTCACTAATTTCTAAGACTAATCCCAAATGATCTCAATTTCTAAAGCTTGAAAGTTAGATATTCATTAAATTCCGGAGACACTTGCAGTTCAAAGTTGAAGATCATTATGTCCAAGCTTTCCCTAAACAATTAATATGGTCAACAACATTTCACCTTTCAACTATTAAATAAAACTTCTTGCAAATATGCAAAAGTTTTCTAATTAAAGCATCTGGACCAGCAAAAGTGTAACGATCTTTGAACTGAATACCCATGCTAACACCCAAGACCAGTAGCGATCATTATAAGGTCTAAGGCGGGGCAAGAAAAAATATGGAGAGAGAGGAACAGAAGAAGGAAGGGGATGGAGAACTAGTGAGAGGAGTAAATCATAAAGACAATTGCGGAGATGGAGATGGGGCATAAGGTATAAGTAAATATAATAATATCGTGGCAGTCGCTTGCTTTAATCACGATGCTCTGCGGTTTTTCCGAGCGACTTCCGAAATGAGGTTGATCCCAGAAAGAAACGCTAAGACCCAAAAGGCCGTAAGCCCCACCTTAGATGCGAACGTGCCACAATTATGCGTCGTCTCTCACAAATTGCTCAAATGTCCAGTGGATTCCTCGACTGGGACCACCATCAGTAAATACGAGTATTTGCATTTACGAGTTGATGACGCTTATACAATTTATTTGCAATTTTCAATCAAAAACGCGAGCAAAACGCCGCAAAACGCCGCAAAATGACGCAAAATGCTGCAAAAGTCGTGGCCATAACAAAAAATTGATTAGCTTTGTTTGCATTGTAGCATTGTAGCATCTGCATTTTGCGGTTTAAGAAAACTTGCAATCCCCAGCTCTGGGGTGGGCCAACAACAACAACAGCAGCAGCAACAACAACAACGGGATCAATTCGAACACGTTTCAATATTTTTAGGCTTTTCGCATGTTGCGGCCCATAATTTATAGCGAAATTATTTGGTCAATTTACATTGGCCATTTGGGTGAGCCTCAACTGAACTCCAATTCAATTACAATTCTTTCTCTTCTTCTCACTCATTTTTATTCACTCTCTCTCTCTCTCTTATTGTCTCTAGTTTGTGTCGTTACATTTTCACGCATCTACAAAATTAGCCCATGGACGCAGGAAGCGTAGCGCATTTCACAGATCTTCGCGCCGGCTTTTAACAAATCTTTACGATATGTCATTAAAAAAAAAACATCAACAAAAAATACCGAAAAAAAACTAAAGAATCACACAAAAACAACTCGAAGACGACGCCGACGGGCATCGTTTATCGCTGTCGGCAAAATCGGAAGTTTAATGGGTTAATGATGGCCCTCTCTCTATCTATCGCAACTGTCTGTCTCCCTGGCACACACAAGCACAAAGCAGGGCAACAAATAAACATACATATAAAAATGAACAAAAATCATAAAAATTGCAGCCGACACGACCACAATGCACCCGGTACCAGCTTGGACCACCTTGATAGTGGCCCGATCCCAATTGCGATCCCATTCCCAAGTCCGATCCCAATCCATATTCTGAATTCTCTTTTCGTACTATTTTTGGGTAAGCGCCGGCAATGAACTCACAATGCAATTACCGGTCAGAGTTACATCAATTTGAGCAATTGTCGAAGCTAACACTCAAAAGAAGCGTTCATAATTGAAACATACTAGATTTTATTTCGTATGATATCTATACTTGATAGAGAGTAAGTTAGGTTGACAGTAGAATAATAGTTGTTAACCTTTAACAAATTCATCCGAATAGACAATAGACAATATTCATATTTTAATCAAATTCAATGATATTATACACGGTATTGTATGTACGCATAGAAATAAAATTGATTTCGATAATTACCGGAGATATACTTCGAATTTAAGTTAATATCTAAGATATGGGCTTTTTCACAGATAAAATGATCGTAAACTCTTATCTTATGAAATTTTCGTCGAGAAACATTTTCAAGTTACTCACTTTAGCAATTCACACCTGAATTGTTTCAATATGATGAGCATACCGACCGCATCTTTGAATTATTTGAGTTTTTCTGTATTTTTCCTGTTTTCTTACAAATTGACTTCAAAAGTGGAGTGGATGTATTATAATGATTATCTGATGAAATCTCTCTTCCAGCATCAAAAAGTTGATAAAAATGCAAGATGAACGAAGTTCATATATAGTTCATACAAAGTAAACAAATAACATAAAAAGTATGATGGAACAAAATGTCGCGTGCGAAAACGATTAAAATTAAATAAAACAAAAACTACTTATTATTTTTAAACCAAATAAAAAACATTATTAAGTAATGTCAATACATAACATTTTAAAATTAATTGTATCAAAATATTCGTTCAGGTTTCGCTAAGTTTAATGCTTGAACTGGTCGCCGAAAAAGTGACTTCTGTTTGAGTCGCGTGCGAATTTCTTGGATTTTTGTAAATATCTAGAAATCGAACAATTCAGTTACGGTAAAAATAACGGGATGGTTTCGGTTCACAAAAATATAAAAATTAAGGTTTTCGGTTGACCAAAATAAGACGCTTTATTCATTGTTTTACATGAAAAAAAACTTAACGCTCTTTTTAGCGTGGAAAATAATGTTATATGGTTACTGGAATGATCCAGTGTAATGTCGATTTTATTATAATTTGATCTCATATAAATTTGGTTCATTTGGTTTGAAAATTTGGATTATTTTGATTTTACTGAACTTTGATAACTTTGAACAGACATAACTTTGTCAAAAGTTGATCAATTGTTATGCGGAATGTAAATTTGAGAATAATTTTACCTCCGAATTTGTTCTGCATTTACTTTTTTTTCATTTTAGAAAATTTTTGAAAATCGAATGTTTTCAAAATTGTATCCTTTATCCTTTTTGATTTTTTCGAAAAAATTCGAATTTTCAAAATGAAAATTTAAATGCAGAGCGAATTTGGAGGTAAAATCATTCTCAAATTTACATTCCGCATAAAAATTGATTGACTTTTGACAAAGTTATGGCAGTTCAAAGTTATCAAAGTTGTTCAGTACTGCGACGGCCAGTACCGAAATTAACCTTTATAAATAAATCGGTTACTAAACGGTTATTTCGGTTTAAAAAGTTTCGGCTTATGGGTTTCGGTGCAGTGGAAAAAATTTTTGTCGGTTACGGTTTCAATTACGCTTACAAATTTCGATCGGTTTTTATCTGTTAAAGGTTACGGTTTCGGTTAAGGTTTTAATCCCTGCTTTATATACTTTTAAAAATTTAAGAGGAAGGAGCTTTAAAATCGACTTATCACCCTTCAACAGAATAAAGCTGTGATTTGAGTTATCTATGTTGGTCTCTGGCTTCATGATGAAGTGATCGACCGATGATCATTGAAAATGTTTAACATGCATCTAGTTGACTTGTAACGGAAATTAAAATGATGACAAAAATAAAAACGACAGCACTTTCAATTAACTTAAATGCTGTTGGTCTCTCTGCAATTGAAACGCTCACACTCACAGGCGTGTATTCATAAACGTATTCATATTCATATTCACACGCTCTTTTGCTCCATGCGATCAGCGATGATCAGCGCCATTCATTGACAGCGACAAATACAATAAAGCAGAATGAAACAAAAGAGAAGCGAAGACGGAAGGCAAGAAAAGAAAGACAAAAACGATAATTGAAACCGAAGCGAAGCAAAGTTGAGATGCTGATGAGCTGCCGTTGATCATATTAACACCCAAAGCGGATAGCAGAGATGGAAATGGAAGTTGAGCGGAGTACGGCACGAGATCCCATTGGCATTAATGATCATCATCAGGAAGAGAGGGAGAAAGATCAGACAGTAGACAGTAGAGTCAGCGGGGCTTATCAATTTATTGAAATGTCACATTCAATTAAAACTAACTGCTGAGCAAATACAACACAAACAAATACGAGTACTCGTAATTCATACGTCGATCAGTCGAACCTCCCTCCTTGCCTCACCAATCCCTCTTTTTGATCTTCTGCATTAATTGATGATATTAAAATGAAGTGTCCGCATTGGCATATTATCATCGTTCTGCAGCTGCATTCGAACTGATCAAGTTGACCCTTGTTGCGAGTTGCAGGGAATGCAACAACTTGCAACTTGCCACTCCACTCATTAAGCAAGTGTCGCGAGCCAGAAGGGGGAGGTGAGGCAAGTGCTTAATTCCTGATATTGACTTATGGCATTTTTATTATGCGACACACAATAGCGAAACGACACGAGGCGAGTTGAAACATGGGCCATGTGCCATGTGGCATGTGGCAAGTGGCACGAAGCTTTATGGCCCGCGTTGCATTCCGAGAATTGTTCATGCTTACACGCGAATCTGGTGTGTGGTTTTGGCCACAAGGACATCATTATCATCATCAATAAAGCATAATTCCTGGCAAACAATTCTATTGAACAACAACAACGATAATAAGCAGGAAAAGCAGGAAGATACTTTAACCAAAAGCCAACAAAGTCGCCGTCGTGGCCCTGAGAAGCCCACCAGAAGTGCCATTAAATGAAAGCTGCGCCTCTTGTTGGCTCGTGTTACACAACTCGTCCCAGGGTCCTCTGTCTCCAGTCTGCAGTCTTCAGGCCATAGTCTCCATAGTCTCCATTCCCATTCTCAATCCCAGTCTCAGTCTCTGCCTGCTCTATGATCACTGATCAGCGACAGTGGCTGCCACACCGCACACAATAGGGGTCACAATGAATCGCAATTTTTTCCAACTGTCAAAAATTTATAGTGCGAGCGTTACGTCTAGTGCTGCGGCCAGGAGCGGCTCAGCATTTGGGCGCCTGGAAAAAATTAAATAAAAATTTAGATGTTAAACATATAATTAATAGTTAAATAATTTAAAATAAGGTGAGTTTTGGAAATTTGCAATTAAGGTTTTAGTTAACTAACTGCAAGATATTTTGCATAAATATTTATCTCAAATTCAAAATTAAATTTCAGATCATTTTCAATTTGACTATGAAAAATCACTTCAAAATTTCCAAATGAATATTGTTAACATTTTTTGTTAACAGAATAAAATTTATTGTTAAACAGAATAAAAAAATAAGTACATTTTCTTTAAAATTTAAGTAGTATATTATAAAAAAAATTGTGTTTTCTGCATATAGAATATTGCTTGCACGAAAATTATTTAATAAATACTGATGGGTTGTTGATCAGTTATGGCTTAGTATTAAATCAATACAGATCTTTGTTCTTTAATTACAGCATTAATCTTAATGATGTGTTCATTTTTTTTTTAGATTTTTATTTTAAAGAAAATAAAAAATTATAAAAGTATTAATATAAAATAATTTCTTTTTAAATATATTTAAATAATATAGAATTTTTTTGCAGATGAAAATAATCAGGAGTTTTTCACTTAATAGCTTATTCATTATAGCGCCCCATTTTGGGCCCCACTTAAAGCCACCGACTGCGTGCAATTGTCCATCATGTCGCACCACTCGATCGGAGTGTGAGCATCGGTAGTCGACTGCTGCTGTTGCCATCGCCCACCTACTGAGGGCGTTTCTCGCATAGCAGACAAACGAATTGTTCACCGCACTCCGCAAACCTTCCTCTCTGTCGCTTCCCCCGCATCACAGCGCCCCGCAGGCCGCCCGCGAAGTTTGCAATAGACAAATAGTCCCATATACATGGCGTAAAAAGATCCATTGGATTGTAGCTGATGTTGTTGTTGTTGTGGATGCTGTGGATGTTGTTGTAGAGGTTGTTGTTGCTGTTGTCGTTGGTGTTGTGGTCATTCTCTGGTCGATTTATAAAGGTGGCTTATTATTGCAATTTAGCCACTGGTTTTGATTTTGCCAGGCATAAAAACACAGCAAGTGGTCGTCGAGTGTGCGATCGTATGTGAGTGTGAGTGTGCGTGTGTGTGGAGACAAATGTCATTTGGCAGCACTTCGAGCGACTATATAGACTGTCATGATCATTATCACAATCCACTCTATATGGCTATTCTGTCTCTTCTACGTAGAAACGACATGCAGTTGGTAATCCAAGTACTCTTGCCACCGCTGTGGTTGGTCTCTAGCCCTTTCGGGGTGCTACCTGTCGACCCATAGAGATAAAGAGAGAAAGAGAGAGAGAGAGAGAGAGAGAGAGAGGCAGGGAGAGTTGGAGAGAGTAGGAGGGCCGAGAGAGTGGGCCAATGTCATGTGGTGTTAGTGTCGAACCCAACTCTTTGACCATATCTCACTCACCGGCACGATCGTTGCGATCGTCGTCGTCCATCGTCGTCATTCGTAATTTATACTTTCAAGCAATGCAGTCAATAAATGTCATGTTTGGTTGTTGATTGTCCACACCACAAGGCACAACAAACGATCTACAGTTCGGTCTGCTCTGCTCTTGACTGGACTGGTCTGGTCTGGTCTCCTTCTGCTCCAGTATTCGAAATCGCAGGCATTCCTCTTAAAGCGCATTATGCACAACATCTTTCCCCTCTCTCCATTTTTCTCCACTCCACTCCTCTACTCTCGCTCCCTTCTCTTCAGTCCTGTTACCCCGTTGCGATTTGCGTACATAAGATCAATTGCAGGTGATTTGTTTAGCTGTCGAAATCGTCGTCTTATCGTAACTCATTACGAGATTTATTTTGTTCAACAAATGCAGAAGGTGTGATTTGTCTTTGTACCGATCGCATCTCTCCCTCTCCCTCGCCCTCGCCCTCTCCCTCTCTCTCTCTCTCTCTCTACCTCTCTCTGTCGCAGTTGGCATTTATTTTTTTATTGAGTGAATCAGCCTGTGGCTTGGCTGGACTTTTAGGCAATGGTTCAATAAATTCTACAAAAGCTTCCCAACGCAGCATCATTAACTGAGCAACAGACACCACAACAGAGTACACTCCACACTCCACAGTCTCCACAATCCAATGAGCGGCCGCCCACAAAGGCCGCCTCATCCTTTGCAACAGTGACTGCCAACAGTCTGTGTCCCAGCATCGGCTTCTAAATGCGGCCTGCGTGTGTTTTGGGGCCACAAGCCGAAGCGATAATGTGATTTATGTTGTCCATTAATCTGGTAATTCATTTAAGCGCACGAAACTGAGCCAAGCTCTACGCTCTACACTCTCTCTCTCTCTCTCTCTCTCTCTCTCTGTCTCTGTCTCGCTGGACAGGAGTTGGGCCCATATTTTATGGGCTTTGTCCATATGAATCTTACTCGATGCTGCTGCTGTTACTGTTGCCGCTGCATCGATTGCAATTCGACTGCTGTTCATCTTCCCTATGCAAATGTCGTTACCTGAGCTTCAACTTCCCGCTGTGCCCTCCCCTCTCACTCTATTCCCCTCTTCCCCCTGTTTCCTTCTTCCAATCTCTAGCCAATCCTCGACTCCACTTCACTGGCAGCGATCGCTTGTCGCTTGTATTAATAAAACATTAATTACACACTTGATACCCGGACCGCAGCCTTGCAACAACTGTATGCCACAGCTGCCCCAACTGTTGTTCCTCGATTCGTCTGGGTTCCTGTTCCTGGTCCAAGTCTAGGATGCCTGTCTATGAGGTGTCGTTGTAGGTGTTGCTTGGACTTGGCTGGTGGTCCACACGTTAGATGACGATGCGCAAAATTGATGTGCGACCTGCCCGCCACCGAATGTTGCAGCTCTAAGTTGCATGCTCGTTTTTAGGAGGATCAAGGGGGGGTTAAAACGAATGGATGACGAGTCGGCATGAAAGTGACAGCAGATGCAAGTGTGATATGAGCTGATTCTATGTATTTTCCAGACACTTGCTTCAATATACTCAATAGCTCAAAAGATAGACAGGTAGAGGAAGAAACCATAGAAACTCTTATAAAATATTTACATTATAACTTTTGTTTCTACCATTTTTAAATTTATAAGTATTTTGATTTTCTGATAATGGATCTCTCAAAACTCAGAGAATTAATCTAATAAAAATTAAATAATTTTTCTAATTTAGGAATTTTAACTTGATATAAGTATGATTGAATAAATTTATTTATTCTGACCTGAATTTCATTTGCTCGATAATTTTCACTCCTCCTTCAAAACGAAATGTAAAAATATATTTAATTGAATGTATTTGAGTAAATACGTATTACGAACTACTAAATCACATGTTTTTAAATCACTATTACCTTTATAATCAGCTTGTTCTTGTCACAATTTTGAAAATATTGTCTTTAAACCTGAATTAAGATGAAAAATGTTTTATTGTTTTTTTTATTCATTTATGAACTTAATAAGCTAGAAAATGTCACCAAAATGTTTTGTTACTTTCATCACAATTAAACTCTTATTTGAGGGTTTCGTTTTATTAAAACCAATTATAAAAATACTATAATTTTTATAATAAATACAGTTATTAAAATTCTAATTATCCCTCAAATCAGAATGGTAATTAGGCATATCTCACAGATTTACACTAATTGTTCTCTAAAGTAATGACCAAACCTTTTTTTTCAGAAAATTTTTGAAATTCCTATGCTGTCTCGTGACCTGTGCTCCAAACTGTCTGCCACCTCAGTTTCTGCTTTGGGCGCCCCTCAGATGCTGGCCAAACAAATTGATGAGCTTGTCGTCATGCTAATTGTACGTGTGATTATTTTGACAGCAATAGCGTCAGTTGGAATACTGACGGTAGTTCCAATAGCCATGGCCGAAACGGCAGGAGGTAGACAGTGTCAGTGGCAGGGGTCATAGGAGGGGGCAAGTGGCAGCGTGCGTGCTGTGTAGTTGTCAAATTGAAAATGCAATCATGCGTTCAAACGTCAAATTAAACAGCTCGGAACTGATTTTACATAAGTAGCAAATGTTGTGGATGCAGCAAAGAGAGAGAGAACGAAAGGAAGGGAAGGGAAGGGAAGGGAAGGGAAACGAACACCCACTTAACTAATCGCATGATTAATGATGTCAAACTGACACTTGAGGCAGCTCGGGCAACTCAGATGAGGCAGACGCCTGGATGGCTGCCCCGTCCGGTTGCACAGCCAGAAAATCTGAAAACTAAATAAACGAATCCCTGCCTCAGTGGCAGAGTGGCAGCACCAGCTCGCAGCATCACACACGCTCTGTGGCAGTTGCATGTGTATGGTATGGATGTTGTTGTTGTTGGCTGCCAATCGCAACTGCGACGCTTGAATGACAGGTGCTGACAGGTGATAGATTATTGCTGCCGTACCTCAGTTTCAGTCTCAGTCGTGCGTGATTTATCCAAAAACAAAATTATATAGCTGCCGCTTCCCGTTGCTTCACTGATTATGCGCCCCAATGGCAACAACATCCGCATGGGGCATGCCTCGCCGCCAGCCCAGACGATAATTGATCTGTTCAATGCGATCCCGATCACCACGCCAGACTGGGACTCCCCCAATGTTGTATGTTGCATGTTGTATGTTGTATGTTGCCACGGCTATTTTTGGGGTGGCGAAAAAAGACACACTCTTTGAGCATTATTAATGATGGCGACGAGTCTTTTGGACCCAATGGCTTATTAGCCGATAACTCAATTAATTTCGACAAATTGTGCGACACGTTGTGACGGGACCACCAAAATGCTTATTATGAATACCCCTCCCCTTAAACACAAAATACTCGTATGACAGGTCAGCTCGATCAGTTGAGGTTCCAATTCAGTTATAAGGTTTTCGGTATTCAATTTTCAATTTTACGCTTAACAGTTTGTTGAACTTGGCCAGAAACCGGAACTTCAATCGGAGGTATTTATTGTGAAAGCGGTGCTTTGTGGCCTTGCAACTGAACTAATGTAATGGAAGCGAGAACGAGAACGAGAGTGAGAAATATACATATTTCTGCCCCTGTTTATAGGATCTTATGATCAATAAGTATGTTTACTTAAGACTATAATAAAGAGAGAGAGCTCATAGCCAATATGATTTCGGAACTAATCTGAAATCTTTTTAATTTTTAATTTAAAACTTTTTAATTTTTAATTTAAAACTTTTTAATTTTAAATATGTGTTTAACGAAAGTTGTTAAAATTTAAACGAAAACTCTTCAAACCATTTCACAGAATCCAATGACAATTTGATACAAGTTTAGTGGAAAAATGTTGATATGTTCCTAAAGATTATCTGAAAGACAACTCAAGCTGAGAATTTCAAAGCGTGTAACTGTAAACTGCAGATCGAATGAACCGGACAAATGCGAGTTGTGTCACTGTCACGTGATTGAATGCCCCAAAAGCAAAGTACTCAAATCTGAGTACTGACCACAACAAATTTTATTTGGAAATGAGTCGTCGCTTAGTTTGTTGTCGTTGTTATGGTTGTGGTTGTGGTTGTCGTCGGCGGGTCTAAGGGAATTACTTGTGCATATTTTGGGGCCATGGGGCCTACAATAAACAATTTGTAGCGCCTGAATGCACAAATTTTGCGTCGTTAAAAATTAACTTTAACTGCAGACAGAACAGGCCACAATGGCCAGAGACAACAGCAAGAAAAAGACAACGGAGAAATGCAAAGACCGAATCGGAATCGGTCTCAGAACTACCCCTCTTCTACCTTCTCAGCCTTCGCTGCTCTCCCTGGTATCACTGGTATCCCTGGCTATGCCAGGAAGACCACAAGAAAACGTTGCGGCGTTGCATAATTTGCATTTCGATTCGATTGGAACGTTCGTTGGCTTTTTAGAGGCGCGTGTCCGCCGACACTTTTTCGTGACTTACCTGGCCGGTGTTCTTGCTGATCTCCTTGTTGTTGTTGTTGCTGTTCATTTGGTTCTAGGAAATCACAATAAAAATTAACAAAATTCGTTCTAGTAAACGTTCGCTGATGTCGAGCTGTCGATCTGTCGAAATGTCGATGTCGATGCCAATGTCGATGACGATGACTCGATGACGGATCTCAACCTCCAACTGAATAACAACATGAACCTCGACTCTGGTCTGCTCTGCTCTGGTCTGGTCTGTTTTGTTCTGATCTCTGATCTTCAACGGCACCTTGCCAAAGCCAACCCAATTCCACGTACGTGACACGATCGCAGTTTTATGTTTGCTTTTTGCTGAACTTTAGATTTGAGATTTGCAAGAGTCTCTTTCGTTTGGTTTGCGATTTGATTTGCCTTGGGCATAACGCGTTGCAGAGAGCGAAAGGTTCATCAAAGGGGTTTTGGCCTTTGATTGATTTGACTATGGCAAATCTCTGGCCAGTTCAATGGGCCACTTCAAATCAAAATCCATGTGACAAATCAATTGTTAACGCCACAGAGAGACTGCAGGAGCAATAGTCAAATCTAAATGAATCTGAACTAGTTCTTTTATAAAATTATAAGGTAGATGCCATGTCTAGTTTCAGTTCCAGTTGCCGCTTATCTTTCAAGTATTTCTGACAACCAATTAAGTTGCATAGACGTAATTATACTTTTTATAAATAAGTATTTTCTTTGCAAAAAGGGCTTGCAAATCTGTCAACTCAATCAAGCACCACCGTCCACCCCTCCCGCTACGTCCCGGCACTGCCCAACGCATTGACAACGAGGTAAGCTCAGTTCATGCTCAGTGTTTCCCCTCCTCCTCCTCCTCCTCCTCCTCCTCCTCCAACAACAACAGCAACTTTAACTCCATCTTCTTCTTTTCTTTAGCTTCTTCTTGATTGCTATTTATGCATACAAAACACGCTTCGCTGCAGTTGTTGCTAGTGCTGTTGTTGTTGTTGTTGTCGGCGGTTTGTTGTTGCGCGGCTCGTGTTGAGCAACGCGCGTCAGCATCATAAAAATGTCATTCAATGGCAAGGGCTGGGTCCTGCCACCAGGTGGGGAGAGGGGGCAACAGGGGAGGCAGCTTTGCGCCTGCGCACCGTGGGCGGCATCAACAAAAGCGCTTAACTTTGCTCCACTGTGCGCAGTCGTCGCCACCGTCGCTGTCGACGTCGACATCGCAGTCAGAGTTTCTCGTCAGGCATCAGGCAGCGGCAGAATGAACGATTTGTGTGTTTTAGATTGAAATCAAAATAAAGCTCAAAGTCGCCGACAACGAGCCCTGGCAGGTACCCATTCCCATTCCCTTGACCACAACTCCCCTTCCCTTCCTTTCCTCACACCTTCCCTTTCACCATACCTGTCCCCCTTGAAACCCATGGCAAATCACCTTTTCAATAGCGGCATCTCTTTCACTCAGCATATATACATATGTACATATACATACATATGTATATGTGTGTGTGCGTATGTGATTTGTCAAAACTGTTACGATCGCCAAATTGCAGATAAGCTGCGGCCCAAAGTTTTTTAAGAGCCTTAAGCCGCATTTATGTGATATACCCCGTACTTATTAAACGTAACAGAAAGGTTTAAATAATGTTAGAAGTAACTTTGGAAAGACAACAACAGACAACTTTAAAATATTTGCTTTAAGAAGGGTATGCGAGAGTCTATCATTTTTAAGTGCACTTGATTCATCCATACTATAGGAACAAATTTGCTTCAAGTTGTTAGCCATTCACGATTAATAATTAATTTTAAGAGAATCTTATTGAAAAAGAATATTTATTGATGGTATAACAAAAAATTAGTAAAGTTTTTCCGGGAATACCAAATTAAACGGTAAGTCGATCATATAATGAGACATTTGAAGAATCTATACAAAGATATCTATGATTAAATAAAACGGTATGCTTTAAAAAGGGTATGAGAGAGTCTATCATTTGTGTGGGCAATTAATTCATCCATACTATAGTATAACATTTGTTTCGTGTTGTTAGCAATTCACGATCCTTTGATAAAGAATATTTATTGATGGTATAATAAAAAGATAGTCAAGTTTTTTCGGGAATACCAAATTAAACGGGGTATCCGTAAGTCGATCATAAAATTCGATATTTAACAATCTATACAAAGTGCTCTATGATTAAATAATATTTATGAACAAAAGCTGTATCAGAAAGAAAGAAAAGTTTTAATGAGAATTATAAATAAATGGGGTATATGCTAGTCAATCATTGGTGTTTGTCTCTCTTTTTTTATTTTTATTTAATTTTTTTTTTTTTGCTTTTTGCGCTGTCATAAACTTATTGAACATCGTAATATCGTTGAGATTCGTGTGAAAAATGATGAAAATTGTCGGATTTATGGCTAATTGGCAGTCGCTTGCAATCAAAAGCTGACTGCTGTGTGCCTATGGGCTCAGCACCCTGCGCCTATCTGAAAGCGAGCATCGTGTCAAAATGTTGATTGCCTCGTTTGAATGAATGAATAAATGGTTGAATCACTAAGTCGTTGACGGGTTGGACGGTTGAATCGTTGGCTGCTTGACTCGTGTGTCAATAATGTCAAACAGAACGTCAACAGGCGCGTCGCCACGCGTCAGCCAGAGTGCTCTATCTTCCCTCCACCCACTCACATATACACACACACACACTGCAACACCCGCAGCAAATGATCATTTGGTATCCAGACCCAGATCCAGTTCCAGATCCAGACAGGCGGTTGATCTGTTGGTCGGGGCCTCTCATTAACATAACAAGTAAAGTCAACAATGAAAATTGTTGTCTAAACAAGACGCGCGCGCTGCTTTTCAATGGACGCCGCGATACAGCGCTGCAGAATTTATTGAGGCTGTGGTAAATATTCGGGGCCCGTTCAACAGAAATCAAACAAAACGCGGCAAGTAATTTGTTTATTTGGCCCACGGCAATAAAATGAGTAAGCAGCAGAGAAAGTCCACGCCCTTAAAAGTTAAAAAAATAAAATATATGGATGGCACGGAAGAAATTTAAAAGACTCCCAAGGATCATTAAATAAAAAAGAATAAATCTCAATAATCAAGAATATTCGACTTATTTATATATTTTTTTATTTTACGATGAGTCAATTTTGGAGAGAAAAATCAATAGTTTTAGAATTAAGACGTATTTCACTTTTTAATTTTGTTTTTTGATCTTGACGCATTTCTTAACCTAAATTTCTTAGTTATGACACGAAAATCTCAAATTTAAACCATCGTTATTGACAGAGTTATTTCAGCTTTTAAAAAACAACTTAGGATCTACATATTCTGTCATAACAGAAAACCTTTCAGAATAACTATAATTTACGATATAGTTTTATAAAATACTGTAAATATATACATATATGTAGGATTCTAGAAAATATCAATAAGAGAAGAATTAAGAAACTATCGATAATTGAATTAAGTTGGCAGTTACGAATGAATATCGAGTAGCGGGTCATCGAGTTGGCAGTATACGAGCAGTGGAAACTCAACTGCTGAGGAGAGAAGTTGCAAGCTCTTATTTTTGCTAAAGTTGTTAAGATTAAATATAGCGAATTGAATTGTGAAACTGACTACTATAATCTATTATGTTAACCCTAAAATTACATTAAACATTGAATTGAAAGAAGTGTGTTTCAATGTGATTGGAAGCAGTCCTTGGCAGCTGAGATTCCCCACATATATATCGGTTAAGTTTTATAATCGATCGACAGATTAATCCTTTTTTTTTAGTAAAATATTGTAGTTTCAGAAATTCAAAGGACAGAGAAATTTTGGTATGTTAGACTTTACGGCAAATATAGAATGTTAGACGATTTAGAGTAATTTAGACTTAGTATAAAGATCTCTCATTCAACTAATTGAACTAATTATATTTTAATTTTTAATATCTTTATATTTTGTAAAAATATGCAGCACACACATATTTTTACAACAACAGTTCAGTTAGTTATATAACTCCAGCTCTTTGGTCCTCGATCTAAATTCAACAATATTTTTATGATTAACCCGAATAATGCTGAGCTACTTTTTTTCAAGTTTCTTCATAAAATTTTCAGGACTAATAAATTTGAAGTGGCTGAATCCAAAAATAACATTCTTTGTTCAATCGAAAATAAAATAAAATCAAGAAGAAGTTCCTCAATGTCTTCACACGTTTCTTCTAAAGCAGTGCTGTCCACATGATATCCATTTCTATTTTTTTTTGGATAAGGTTCTATTTATTTATGTGTTACGTGTGATCCTGCACACTTTCACATTGTATTAGAGTCAAATAATTAAACCCAGACCCACTTAACTTAATGGATGGGGATCTCCATTCCGATGCACCATTTCACAACCTGCCATCATCTGAGCACGACAAACGTCTTCAATGATACCACCTTCTTCTTTTGGGGCATTATCTTCGCCACTTTCTTTTCCGTCATCGTCAGGTGGAAGAAAGTAAATCGAGTCAATGTTTTATCCAAAATTTTAATTTTCTTTGTCCTCCATTAGCTAATCTAAGAACTTAGCTACTCCTTGAAGAGTTAGTTAGTAACAGAAAATTAATCATGAATTTGTCGTATTTTTTGAAAAAAATGCATATTTTATGCACAAACAATAACACAACACAAAAAATTTGTATGGAAAAACGCTGCACACCTAATTAAATGCTAAAATTAACCGAAAAAATGTGTTTTTAATCGCGATTACCTTTCTAATGATGTTTGCATTGCATATTGTTAGTTAGTGAAATTAGTTAAACGAGAGTAACTTACTTTCATCGATTTGCCAATTGCTACTTTTTGAACAACCGAAAATAGTAATCAACTTAAAGTGCATTTATCGATGGACTAACTTTTAGAGAATGTGTCAATTAACTTTTAGTCGGTTAGAGACAACAATTGACTCTTAGAATATCATATAAAAGTATATCTCATGCTAATATGTGGTTTAAAAATGAAGTTTTAGTAAATGTCTATTGCGTGTGACCATATGGTCACGCTAGCACTATTCGGGTTAATTTGATGACTTTTCTTCCATCAAATTCTATTATCTATGGCAATCCATTAATTTCATATGAGCTTCATCATCAAGCCCCAAACAATAACTAAAATCCCACAATGCATTAGAATGTCAGAGGTATTGAGAGAGAGAGAGAGAGAGAGTGAGAGCGAGAGAGAGAGAAAGAGAGAGAGGTATAGAGAAAGAGAGAGATAGAGACAGAGACGGAGACAGGGAGTGAATATGTGGAGGGAATAAAGGGAGTTAGATCACGTGCATGTTTACGACTGCCACTTGATTCTCAGATTATTTTCATAGAATTCCAATAGATACTTAGATAGATAGGTTCATGGCCATGTCCAATGTTGACAAATCGCTGGTAATAAGTCAAAAATTGTTACCACAAAAACTTCTAGGGCCCTGATTCGCCTTTCCATTGCCTTTTTCTCTGCCTTCCTTCCATTTCTATAAGTCTTTTCTATCTGGTTGCTGTCAAACAACTGTAAACTAAGCGGCACTTTCACTTTCTCTCTCTCTCCCTTTGCCCCATCTCTAATGAGATCCTTTACCTGTTGATTGCGGTTCGCTAAGCGCAGCTATTACAATGCAAACCAAACAAATTAGTAGGAAATTTAAAGTTGAATCGATTTGATATCGAGGAAACGAACCCAAAAACAATGCCACATTATGTGGTATGCATGTTATGTTATGTAGTAGCCTCGCAAATGAGTAACGAGCTCAAGAACTCTGGCCTCATCAAATTACAATGCCTTGAAGTCATGGTTGAAGTCTGACTTTTGGGTTGAGGCATTTAACACAGCAGTCAAAATGCGCAGCAGGTTGCATCTTCAGATTCTAGTTGCAGTTGCACTCCCAGTGCCAGTCTCAATAGTACCTTGTGGTCTAATAGTCCGTTGTGGTCGCGATAACTTCCCTTTCTTTCTCTTTCTCTCTCTATCCTTTGTGTTGTTGTTGTGTATCTGATGGTGGTCCCATCCACATTGCATCGAAATTTTGATTTATTTTATCCCGAATGCACCTTTTGGTGTTGTGGCTGCCACGCTGGTGCCCCGTCTATATTTATAGGCCGCCGTTGTTCACACCTCGCTGGCCGCAGCTAAAGAGCGACAGACAGCGACAAATTTGTTACATGCCCCCCGGCGAGGGGGCGGGGTTACCTGCCTTACAACTTGCAATATTGCAACACCTTCGCATTGTTTAACATCAAAATGCAATAATTGTACGTAGTCCTCCTGCATCCCTGCCACATAGACATGAATTGCGTCGTGTCTTAGCGCCGCCTTCCCCCCCTCTGAACCACAGTCGCATCTACAACGCAGCTGGAGTTGCAGTCAAAATCTGGGATCGCTTGTTTTGTATTGACAACAATCAAGTGTTTAGATTTTGCATTTTCATGTCCAGTCTGCAATGTTCTCAGTTTCTGCTGCTGTTTTCATTCTCGAGTCCCGCATTAAGCAAATGATCGTCAATGTTGCATGTTGCATGCTGCATGATGCAAGTTGCAAATGGACGATCTGTGGGCTTGTCGTGTCGACATTGCTGCCAGATTCACACTTCATTTCAAGTTAAACTACGAGTATTTTAATCCATCATTCAATCAAAATATTGCAGAAGAATTGGTTCGAGCCATAGCGCAATATTTTCAATCGTTGAACCCAAAGTTATGGTTTTAATTTTGATTTTATTTTATACAAAAAAATAATTTTCTCAATCTCCTTGATTTGTTAAGTCTATTGAAAGTTTATGGATATTAGTGGTATATTACTGTTAAATAATAAATGCGTGATTATTTCAGTTTTAAGTTATCCACAATATTTTTATTTTATATATCATTCTCAGTTTAGGGTTTAAATAGAAGTGTGTTGTACCAAAATACTGGTGGTGTGTTACATTGTGAATATATCGAAATATCAATATTCCAAAAAAACTTCTTTACAAAGTAAAAGTCTAGTGACGAAAGGGTTTTCCTGCCCCAAATTTTCTGATATCCCACTTTGTGACGAACGATATTAAATTTAATATATATAAATTATAAAAATAAAAAAAATTTGGCATTCGGCACTGCGCATTAAAATTATTTTTAGGTATACAGAATCGAGATCCCTTTTAATAATAAAAAAAAACTAATAAACATTAACCGGCTTACAGCCTTGATTAAAATATAAAAATGTATGAAGATTTGCTTAAACATTTTATTTTAATTGTTTGTTGCATAAAAGATAAGATAACTTGCTTCAAATAGAACATTTGGCGTTAGCGAAAAATTGTTAAATGGATGTTTAGTTTCCTTACTGACAAAAATAAAAAACCTAAAGAAAATGTGACACACAGAAGCAACCACGAGTTGCAAACAGCAAGTGGCAATTGCAACATGCATTGAGCATTGAAATTGATACCAAGCCCGGATCAAATTCAAAGCCATAAGACAAACCTCAAACCTTAAATCCCAATAGCGAATGACCTGTTTGGCTTACATTTCGATCCGGTTGCCTTTGGTGGTTGCTGTGGTGCTAAGGTCCTGTGGTGCTGGGGTTGGGTTGCTTCCATCTCTAGCTCGATCCCAATCCCAATGCTAATCTCAATGCGAATGCGAATGCTTTACGCTCCATATGCCACGTGCGTAGACAAAAGTCATTTAAAAATTGAAAGACATTGCCAAGGAGAAAGCAAGCAGGAGGCAGGAGATACGTGGAAAGGGAAAGAGTCTGAAGGAAAGACGCAGCACAAATGTAAAACCAAGTCAAATTCCTGGTATAAAATTCATTGAAAAATTGTATGCAACATAAATTTTGCGTGCAGGATTTGGAAACTGCCGACTCCTGGCCGAGAACTCAATCACATACAGTTGTTGTCCTCTCTTCAGTCTAAGGATGGGACAGGGAAGGAGGATGGCGTGTGGTCTGTGATGTGCGGGGTGCGAGTGTCATTTCAATTTTAAAGCCAACAAGCGGCCCTTTGAAAAGGACTTTAAAAAAAAAAAAAATAGAAGTAAGAAGGAAAACCGCCCCCAAACCGCTTAAGAAGAGTCCTGGCAGGACGAACATTTTGGGTCGACTGTTTGCTGGTCCTTGTCGGTCCCCTTGGTCGGACAGTACGACAGTCGCTTGGCTTTTGTCGTTGCCGTTGTCGGTTTTTATAGCTTTTTGATTTGCCATTTCTGGTAGCAAATGATCAAAAATTGAATAAAATTGTTATTTTTCAAGTGGAACATGTCCTTTTTTAGTACCATGAACGGCAATGAGGGTTCCACAAAAACTTGTTTGTCCTGTTGCGGGTTGTTATCCTTAATAAGGGGCATAAGTTTTTGAGTCGGGCAGCACGACACGACAACGTCAACGACGACAACTTGCCGAATAGCTGACGTGGAATGCAGCGTTGCAGCTCAGCAACAACTTGAAGTTCAGCTTGATTCATAGTCTCTCATCATTACTATCATCATCACTATCATCATCATTATCATCATCATGGTCTTCATCATCAGCTGAGATCCATGTGAGATTTTTCCCATTCGCTGTCTGTGTTTCTTTCTCATTCACATTCGCCTTTTGGAAAATTGAAAATTTCCAAGCGATAAAATTTTATCATAGCCAGCTCCAAATGGGCCAAAGGATTTCAACTCATGTGTCGACTAGCAGCAGGTGCAGCAGCAGCGGGGGAAGGCGCAGGTGGGCGTGGCTGTAGCCACCAAATGAAAATGACAATGACAATTTTCCTGAATGCGCCAAAAAAAGACAATTAAAATATTTGCCTAAATTATATTACAGTCATGTGCGTGTGGGTCCATCTATATATGTGTGTACATATATATGTATGTATATATGTGTGTAAGTGTGTGCAACCTGCGGGACAGCTGTGGCATGAGGCAGTCAGCGGTTGGACTCGATCCCAAGCTTTGGCGTACATCAACCACAAATATTAATTATGAATTTATGATCCAATATTTATTAGCTATAAAAACAAGCAGGCGGCTGCTGAATGACCAAACTGACCAACCAACCCTCGCATAGCACAGCTCGTACTGAACTCCCCTCCCCACATTTCCACAACTTGACGCACTGAAGCGTCGCTAATGAACTTTATCATCAGCTTGATGAGACAGACACAGACTGAATAGTGGCCAGGGGGAATGGGAAAGAAACTTATTTTAAGAAGCCACTTGGGCACATATTACCCCAAAGAATATGTTAAGAGTCAGCAAAGGCGTATCTATTGGTTTTGAGGGATAATGTCTATACAGTGCCTCATTGGCAAATTATTCAACGCTTTAAATTACTTATAATCAATTGAGACAATCGCTTTATAAGGAGAAGATTATTTAAAATGCTTGAAAATGTCAAAACATTTGCTTAGAGACTTGATAAAATTAAAAATCTTTTGAATTTACATTTTTGAAATTACGTTCATATTTAAATTGATTAAAAAGTCTTCAAACACATTTTAAATAAATATCGTATTTTTTTATATACCAATAATTCATATTTTATTAATATTTTTAATACATTTATGGCAGCTTCAATGGGGTTTAAAATGTTAATTTAAACTATTAAAAAAAAAAACCGTAAGAACCGCAAACAGTCACTCAGTGATTATTTCAAAATTAAAAAATATTCAAAATATTTTTATCAAGATTCATAATCCAGCTATAATCTAATAAATCTGGTTTCGGATTAGATAAGCTTATTTATAACTATATGATTTTATTGCATATATTTCTGTTGGATTTTCAGATTTAAATAAATGGAAAAGTTTAGTTCTGCTCAGTTGTTGCTCTAAATTTCTCAAAGTTCCTGTAATCTGGGCTTACATTTGCATTTATTCACAGGATCACTTTGTATCGGCCTTATATCAATTTGTCTTCCTTTCCACAACTCTCCCGTCTATAAATGATATTCAACTTGACAATGTCATTGCCATCCTTCACGTAACTACTCATTCTTGATGACACTCTCTGGCTGGTCCGCGGATGATAAGGTTCTTGAAGAACTTTTAGTGAAAATTTGTGTCTGCAAATAGACCAATTGAGGTTAAAGGTAAGAGCATCGACTATTCAAGTGCTTCATAAGCAACAACAACAATAAAGAAACAAATGAATGAATGGACGTAGCAATTTTTAATTGCTCCCGTTTGAAGTTGCCAGGGCTGAGTTCGGCTATCAGGGTCTGGGAATAGGCCTGGCTAACATTTGATATGTATGCGTGTGGATTTTTATTGTATTTTTGTGCGGTCGCTTGGCCGGCTTGTTGGCCATGTTTTATGTGTTTCGTTTCCATTGAAAACCCCAAAGAGCCGAAAGAAACAAAAATTATTTGTAAACGGCGGCTGTGACAATTTTTTTCTCTCTTCGTTGTTTTTTTTTTTATTCTGTATTTTGTGGCTCTTGTTGGCGTTCCATGGAAGTTTGTAGCCGTCGCCACTAAAACCGAAAACCAAAAACAAAAATTAATTGGAAATTTTTATGTCTCAAACATGTTGTAAGCGCGGAGCAACAGCAACAGAAGCAGCAACAACAAGGCGCAAGTTCGAGGTTAATTGTTTGATTTTCTAACAAGCCAAAAACAAAAGTCAACCAAAAATAATAATAAAAAATAAATAAATAATTTTTAAGGCCAATCTCATGAGCGCTACCTGAAACAAGGCGGCAACCCACAGGAAATGTTTCTTTTTGTTACAAATTTCTCGAGCCGCGTTTCCGGGCAGCACTCTCTTCATTGTAACCGGGCAACATGGCAACCGGGCATCTGGTCAACTGGTGAACCGGGCAACTCAAATTTATGGTCTACATGACGCAAATTAATGGAACACAAATTGTTTGTCTCTCTCGAAATTTGTTGAACTTGTTGACAGTTTATTCGTTTCTGTGACTACTCACCGATTCAATTCACTCATATTCACATTAACTTCAAATGATTTAAGCTGTATGTATTTATGTCTATCACAACTCAATCAATTCTTCAATAATTTATCAATATAACTACAATAACAATGTCTTATTAATAATCATCGAAATATCACAACTGAATAACTTCATTCTTTCATCCAAGCTCACACAATTATTTCATAATTATTAATATTTTAGTTTTACTGCTCGTTTAAATATTTATTTATTATAAATGAATAATTTTTAACGTCAAACTTGTCATTTCAATTATGCTCTGATTTTTTCTATAAATGCAAATTATTTCTTACATTTTTAAATTTTAAATAAGCTTAAATTTAAATTATTAAAATAAGAATTATTTAAATTGTTAACCCACAAATTAAAATATTTAAGTAATCCAATTTGCAAAACGATTAATTTATTAACAATTTTATTTCTGTTGGAAAACAAGTTGGCAGCCCTGCAATCGATAATAGTTCCACAAATTTCTAGATGCTCCAATCGAAGTTCACTCAGTCTGCAATGATCCAGAGCTTTGGATGGCTCGGTCCGGGATTTGATTGAAACTCAATGTGATCTTTTAGAAAATACTGAATTTGAAATTAGATCGGTGCAGAAACAAGTTTTTTACACTGTCATCTGTCAGGTGAGTCAGCTAACTAGAAGCTTCCGAAAGATACAGTGCGCAGTGCAAGCAAGACTCAAACAAAATATGAGACAGTGTACATAATTATAAAATAAATTTTAATTAAAACTGTAAACAACATCTAAGTAATATAAATTTTTTGTCCCACTGTAAGGCGACTCTCGACTTATTGATATGATATCTGATGCTCTAGCTGCAGCATTCCTGATAGATGAAAATTCATCGCAATAATAGTAAGTATAGTAAAACAATATAACACTTAACTGAAAATTAAGAAAGAATGAAATGAATATTAATATTAATATACATACATATGTACATATAATTCTCGTTAGTTTAGTTTATGGAGGGAGTGTGTCATATTGCCATTATTATCTATTCATACAACTTATTATTAAAAAAAACAAATTCAGCTATATCTTTGATTTTACAATTACCTTAACTTGTAAGTAAAACCTTCACAGTATGACTATCACAATTTTCTTGATGGGTGATAGACGATTGATGTTTTCTGGTGAACGCAGTCAATGTCAGTCATTTATATGTAAAATTATGAAAGAATCTTAAATGTAATTAAGTATAAGGTGTTTATCTAAAGTTATAATACTTATCAGATGAAGGTTTAGCTACAATTCCTTTCACTTGATGCATGCTCTAGGTCTCAGTCCCCAGTGTTACTCACATTAACATCGAACTGAACGCCCACTGAATGGCGCCAGAAATGACAAAGGCATCGTGTGTGTCTATTAGTACATCATGATACTGTAACAGAGCTAAAGTCAGCGCCATGACTCGTCCTACAATTGCAATTGCAGTTCCAATCCGCATCCGTATCCCATTTCCAGTTTCTGTACCCAGTTTCTGTACCTTGTCCCCTGTCAACATTTCTGGCCACGTGCGCTGCAATCACTGAGACGATGTCCAGCTACTTGAAAAGGGGCAGTTAGGTGGGTGGGAGGTGGGGCGGGGTGGTTTCCTGTCGCCAATGGCTAAATGGTTGGCATGGGACACCCAAAAAGGCGACGAATACTCGATAGTTGGACAAGCTGATCAAACAGTTCAGCTGTGTTGCATACAACTAAGCGGTACACCCAAGAGACTAGAGTCCATAGGTTGCCACCGGAATTTGAAGTAAGATTTATAAAGATTCATCAAATTCTAATTTATAGAGTGACATGAACTGACTGCGATCACATTTCACATAATAAACATCAAGACTTCGGGCCAGCTAACCAATTGAAATTTAAATGATTAAAAAGGTCGTTAAGTAATCCAATTTAATTAACATAAATAAAATAAAGTGAAAACTACTAGCTCTCACTACTAGCCGTGTTCTATATGCAGTTCTATATTACAAATAAATATTATAATAAAAGTTAAGCCTAAGAGCCGATTTTTGAAAGTCCTCATACATTATATCAAAAAGATATTTTCAAAATTGACATAAAAAATATAAATTTAACGTTAGCTTATCTATTAAAAAGTAGTCAAATACTTTTCTAGAAATTCTGGAATAGATCAGTTGAAAATGGTTCGCAAGTAGAGAGCTTATAAAAGAAGTATTAAGATCAGATTCAATGTCTTATTAGTTATACCTAGTTTATAAGACAGCTAAGCCTTGTTGTAAATGTTAATAGTTATTTGTGTTATTATTGTGTTTTAATTCAGTATTTATCATATCGCACAGTTTTAGACGCCATAAGGAAGCTGTATATGAAAAACAGCTGATTTTATAAAAAGTTAAAAAGCGATTAGTGCTAATACAGCAATTTAAAGCAGCTTGAACAATTTTTGAAAGGTTTATAAAACAAACTTCGCCAAAACACTTTTTGTATTCAAGCGCATTAAAAACGTTTTTATGAAGAGTCTTTCACTCGCTTTCACTACAAGCGGCTTATACCAGCGTATAAGCATGGTAAGTTAGATATAAATTGCAATTCTATATCTTGTGAAGATCAGTTAAGAATAGGTGTCAATTCAGTGAGCATATAATTTGATTAGTTTTATAGAGAAATAATGGGGTAGATTTTAGTTAAGATTATCTAATTAGTTAGATAATAATTTCAATGAACTCTAATTATATCCATTGAGAATATATGTTTCCTCTGCCATAAGGACAGTTTTGAGGTTTGATCTGTTAAATAAAAAGTGCAAAATAAATAAATATTGCCGAGATCAGTTGATACTGACCGATACAACTGATCTATTTACAAGTTCAGACTGACCGCATTGTGTCGTGTAGGGTATTAGCTTGTTGCTGCTTTTTGTGAATGACTTCGAATTTCGGCGTTGTTTTCGTTTGGGGGATTTGGTTGCGTTTCGCGGGTTGTCTGGCTGCTCGAGCCGAGAGTGTAGTGTAGTCCAGACCAGCTAGTTGTTGCTTCGGATTGTTTATTTTAGTTGCGCTCTTCCGTCTGTAGGCAAGTCTTTATGGTTATGGATACAGAGATAGATACAGATACACAGATACACACAGTAGCCAGGCAGACCAAACAGAGACTAAAGTCGAGAGTTGGGTAGTCGGGAGTCCGAGCTCAATAGTTGCCACTGAGCAGAGAGCAACAGTAGCAATGAATTTGCATGTAGTACATGAAAACCGTGATCTCCAATTTGTTGTTGTTGACTGCAGTCGCAATGAAGTGGAGTATGGTGTAGAGTAGAGTGGAGTGTGGAGTGGAGTGGAGTGTGGCATGGACTCGAGTTAAGTCGCATCGTTGGCAGGCGAATTGAAACGCTTACAGGGCCTGATCTTGGATTCCCGTACTTGGCTACATGCCAAAAAGTTTGTAACATTATTTTAAGGTGCCGGCTTCGGGCCTGCCTCAGTCTTAGTCTCAGTCTCAGTCTCAGTCTCGGCTTCAGCTTAAACTTCAGCCTCAACCTCTTTGCAAGTTGTCAAGCTTGCCATGGCAAATTTGCGATCAAGCGACAACAACAGTGACAACATGAGCCAGTGACGACCGCTGTCCGCCGTCCGCCGTCCGAAGTCCTTCCTATGCTCCAATCTCCCTCGTTCTTCTTCTCCTGCTGCTGCGATACACAGAGCAAGCTGTGAACTGTGAGATGTGAGTTGGGGCTTCTTGGGTTTCAACGGTGTACATCACGTTGCCATGTATCGAACCAAGTGCAACGTGGACCCTGAGGCACGCAGGGATCTCAGCTCGTCTGTGTCGCCAAATCCAAATTCATTCGCAACCTCAACTCGCAAGTCGCAAGTCTCCAAATCCAGCTTCATTTTCGACTCCCTAGCGAGTCAGCACCCAGTCGGGAGACTCGACCGAACTTTATTGACCATATTGATTGCTGCTGTATTGATCGCTTGTTGCTGATAAAAAACAAATGGCCGGGGCATGCAACACAGTTGGATGCTTCACACGAATGTTGCATACACCTTTCGGTGTTTGCTTTATGATGATGAGCTGAAAGTCCACGGCAACGATTACACGTTTACACGTGGTGCCTTAAACATGATTAATTTTTATTAAAGCTTCTCACCAACTCTCAACTCTATAACGAATATAGAACATTTTTATAATGTAGTTGCTTTTTATTAATCTTCTAAACTATTTTACTACCGTTTAAGTAATGTATGTAAAATCAATCATTCCTTTAGGTCAAAAAAAAATGTGATAGGAAAATACCCATTTTAAAGTTATATTAACTTCAACAGCTGGTGTTCACACCCGATTTGTAAAACTATCGTCAGTACTATCGTAAAGTTATCGTAGTTCCATTAACTGGTTTCTATAATAATTTTTTCTCAGTTTAATCAGTTGCAATACTATTAAAATTACTATCGCAAAAGCCAGTTAAAGAGTTTTTAATATCTGTCCCTAGCATATTTATTATTCTTATATAATCTAATGTAATAACACTTGAGTGGCACAACTATCGATACTACTATCGTGTAAATTATTAATAAAACTAACAACTTTTGCTTCACTAAAATAATTGCAATTGCAAAATATATTTATATATGTAAGGTTCATAGTTTTCATAATCAAGAATAATAGTAATATTATAACATTAGGGTCGTATAATCGAAGTCAAGCTCTAGTGACAGCTACTGACCAGGTTTAAAAACAGCGGGTGGTGCCTGTTGCCTGTTGGCTCTCAGCTGCCGGTTGTTGCTTGTTGACCAGGTTGCCTGTCCATCTTTCCATCTGTCTGTTTGTTGGTTGGCCACGTTTGCATATTCATAATTTTAAGTTGGATTTATCAATTGCTCATCTCAGTCATGAAAACGCATAAACATTTCAAAGTGCCTGGCGCAGGTCAATAATTTGACATGAACGAAACAATACAATACGCCAGATACTCGTACTCACACATACATGCATACATACATATGTACATACATATGTACACACATACTATTTGTTGTATTTGTTGCTGTGAAGTTGCTCCTTCAATACCATAACCAGAATTTGTTGAGCTTAACTAGTGCCCGATGATGTGTGAATAATTGAAAGTTGGCAAACCGGGGGCGTACAACCTGAAGACTGAAGATTGAAGACTGGTGAAGACTGAGGTGAAGGCTGCAACCGAGCCTGAAGACTGAGGTTTAGGCTGCCTCACAGTTGTCTACAAACAACAGGCAAGCAAACACTAGACTCTGGGCATCGTCTACCGCTGAAGAGGCGCGCGAAGATCAAGAGCACCAGGTAGCTCCATCCAGAGAGAGATCTCCGGGTGGAAAGGAGGCAGATGATAGAGGGAGAGAAAGGAAAGCAACTATCTCCCATCCCCTTTTGCATAGAATTCAATTTCGTTGTTGTTGTCAACGAGACGCCCACACAAAGAGACAAGAGAGTGAGAGAAGAAGAAGGAGAGTTAGCAAGACCTCAGTTGGCCCACGCCCACATGTGAAGGAAGGAAAGATTGGGGGAAAGGGGAAAAGGTGAAGGGATGAAGGGTGATGGGGGGTGGGGGCCAGCAGACATTTGATTTTTAGCCATGGCCATAAAATGTTCGCAGTTCGCAGTTGCCTGCCACGTTGGCAATTTTGTAATTAATTTATTGCCCCAGGCGGCATCAAGAAAATTGTCGCAGCTCGCGACGTGTCAAAACTATTTTTAATTGGAATGCCCGAGACGTTGTCTGTTTGTCTCTTGTCTGACCTGATCCAAGTGCAACACCAGCATCAGTAGAAACACCACCAGTACCACCAGCACCACAAGCACCACAACTAAAAGAAAGTGAAAGATCTTCAACTGATCGTAAAATTGCCAAGATCAAAGTGCTTTTTGAGTGGTTTCGTTTCTATTTTCTGCGCTTTAATTGATACTTCTTTTTGTTGCAGTTGCAATTGCAATTGCCGTTGCACCGTTGTGTCTGTGTCCGCAGTGTAGTGTAGTGTTTTGTTGTGTAGTGTAGTGTGGTGTGGTGCGTGGTATGTATATATGACTAATGCACCACTCAATAGACACTAAAGATGCATTACGATCCCCAAATGGGGGATCTGGAGCTGAGCGAATTGCATTTTAATGCAAATTTGGTGTCAACGCAATATCGACCATGACAGGCAGCGCCAGGCGGCGATCAACGTTTCCAGTTTGTGCCTCTGCCGCAACGCTCACGCACTCGCAACAAGCAACTTACAACAACAACAACGACGACGACAACGGCAACTGTAGATCGCTTATTGCAGCGCGTTGTAAGTGGCAACTGTGGCAACTATGCCAACTTTGCTTGGTGTTAAAGTGACTGATTAAGTTCTGTGTTGTTGTTGTTGTCGTTGTTGTTGTTATTGTCGACGTTGTTGTCGTTGTTGTTGCTGCTGACGCTAAACGAATTATACGCTTACGTAGGTGGCAGACACTCAGGCAACGACAGAGGCACAGACAAAGATAGAGACTGTGAGGCAGAGAACTTAGTACTCAGTACCCGCAACCCGCTACCCGCTGCTCCCCCCTCACTCACCATTCCCATATTTACCCCTCTTTCTACCTTGTGGGGTGCATAATCATATAGAGCCAAATGAATTGAGACGCGCCATAGAGTTATAAATATTGTCGCCTGGTTGGGGCGTTAGTCGCATCTCACTTCTTTCCATTTGCTCATCTCCCATTCTCTCTCTCTCTCTCCCCCCCCCCCCCCCCTATCTTACTCTCTGTCTGTCTGTCTGTGTGGGCGTCACGCTTCATGCAGTCCACTTTCATGCCACAAAATCGAAGCAAATACGAAAGGAATAAATTGAATTACATTTCAGTTTGCTAAATATCAAAAGTTGTACTCGAAATTATGATAGATCTCAAACAGCACAAACTTAACTAAATTGTAAATTTCTAGAGCATCGATAAATTCAATTCACAGTCAACTGATTACTTTAGTACTTATGGAGATATTTTGGAAAATTGAATAGCCAAGAGCTAGACATCTGTAGAAATTTTTGTGAGGAGCTTCTTGTTCTTTATCTGAACAACTTAAACCAAAAATTTTAAAATGTCGAAAATGAATTAATTTAAAAAACTTGTAAAACTAAATAACTTAAAAAATCCGTTTTAAACCAATTCTTAAAGATTAAAGCAAAAATGTACTCTGGGTATAAAAATTAATGTTTCACAAAAGTCGAAAAATTCACCTTTGTAATAATAGACAACTTAAGAATGTATATTCTGGGTTGTTCTAATTATCGAATTTGTCTTGAATTCATTTTCGCAGCTTAACATCAAAAACAAAGCGATCTTTTACTACAGATTTTCTTTGTTCGAAAAATGTGTGAAAAAATAGTTTCCCTATAATTTTTCTCAAAAGTAAAAAGAGTATTTAGTCAAAATTACTTATTATGTGCCCTTGCCAAATTAAATTTTCTCAAAAATTTTAATTCCAAAAGTATTATTTTATATTATGCTTACTTTATTTTTCTTCCACTTTCTCCCATATGTTGGATGACAACTAATAAAGTAAAAGAGATTTTGAAAATCCGGACATAAAACATCGATTTATGAGAGCCACTGCGTGGTTTTTATGGGTTCCTGTCAGAATACAAATACCGTTGGGAAGAGTTAGTTTGGACGATCTCATACATAGATGCTATCGATAGGGTCTCAGTGCCTTCGGGCGTAATTGAAACCTTTGCTTCGGGTTTATGACGATCATAAAACTATGGGCTTCAGCTACTGTCGGACTGTCTAAGTGCTACCTGTACGGTACGATTGTTAATTGCCATTTTGTGAACTTCTTCGATTTTGGTCCATGTAGTGAAATGCAATGTTACAGTCATTAATGTCTATCGGTTTATCGGTGAAAGTTTTACGACTTGTTACGGTCGTTATGACAACTGATAGTCGCCAGCTGACAAACCCATAAGTTTTACAGTTTTTTTGCCAGCTATCGAATTTTGGAATCAGGCAAAGCTATAACGATCCCTCCAAAATATAGACATCAAATAGGCATATTTACTTGTAACTTTTAAACAGTGGAATTTGATCTTCTGCGGTCTATAAATTATGTCTGTGTGAATTTTTATTAGATTACAGAGATTTGTAGATTATTTTGTAAATATTTTATTATAATAAATAAAAAAGTAAGAATTTAATTTAGACTTTACATATTATATTTAAAGATATTTAAAGTCAGAGTAGCTTTAGTTGCAACCTTAATGAAAACTTATATGTTAACTTTGTGAAAGGGCCGTTTTCTCATTTGATTTTCTTGTCAAAAATTTAGTTGCAGGCAGGTGATATATTACTGGACAGGACACCCAGTAAACAACTAACATTCGACTGCTCAGAATATTTCAGTGTTGCTAATGGCAACGCGGAACGGAATTGAAATTACTGCATACTTTTAGGCGGATGAATTCGTTCAAAATTTAAACTGCATTAACTACCATTATATTTAGTTGGTTATGATGATATTAAGAACAATAATAGATAATAATAATGCAAACTTTATTCACCAAGGAGAGAGTTCTATCTTCAAAACAGTTGGCTTGATGGATTTCTTTTGCGATTTGCGGGGGCGTTCGGTGCCGTGTCAAAAATTGTAATCACTCTTGATCTTTAACACACTCGTAGAAGTCTGTGTTCCAAATTTGGTTCCTCTAGCTTTTACAGTCTCTAAGATCACACACAATTCACATTAAATTTTATAGATTTTTAAATTAATATTTTAAAATCAAGATCTGAGAACGAAAATAGTAAAATGTTTCTTTTAGGATAAAGTGTCCTGTTAGCACAATAGTCAGTGAAAGTAAGATGAGAAAACGGTCCTGAGTATCAATATCTTATTATTTTACCTGTCTCTGATTTTTGTAGTATATATGTAGTTAATAAAGATCACTGCGGACGGCAATCCGCGATAGTGACGAAAGCAGCACGAAGTCTGCAAAAGAAGCGCCTTTTAGCACTTCGGACGGTAGTCCGTCTAGCAATATATACCCGAAGAATGAAAAATTGGCTTCGACTGTCCGATCAGGTCGAGTTATATACCGACAATTTTTTTTTTAAGTTTTATGCCAAATTTACTATTTTTCGTCACAATATTGGATATCAGAAATGTTGGGGCTAGAATACGCTTTTGTGACTAGACTTTAACCTCGTGAAGAGGTTTTTTTATGTAGCAATATACACACGAAGAATCTAAATTGGCTACGACTGTCTGATGGGATTGAGCTATATATCAATCGAAAGGTATGACTTTCTTTATCAAAAGTGCATACTAAGACCTTTTAGTAACTCACCTGGTTCATGAGATAAATGAGTGTAAGTGGGAGGGGTAACATTTTAATGATTGCAGCTAGTGGGGCCGTTCGAGCCTTTTGGATAAATTTCATATTGGGGCAGGAAAAGACTTTCGTCACTAGACTTTTATTTTGTAAATAAGTTTTTTTGTATATCTTACATTTGAGTTGGGTCGACTTTTGCCTTTGCTACTAGTTTTATAATGATATAATATAACCGTATCTCTCCTAACTGATATAGACACAAGTTTTTCTTTGCATTTTTCTGCACTTATTCTATATGAAGCCTAACCATTTGAGGCTTTAACTCTTCTTCCTTTCTTTTTTATTTGCGGACAGCTACTTAGCCCAGCTCCTCAGCCTCTACTCCAGTCTTTTCTTAAGCATCTTTGGAACAGCTTAAATTGTTAATCTATTGTCATCGTCTGTCTCCTGTCTCCTTTCTCTCCTGTCTGGCAGTTCAAAAGGAATTGGCAGGCAAACGGTTTTCAATAGTTGGCATCCAATTTGGATTTTTATTGCTTCCTGTCGCTCGCCAGCTTCCTGTGCGACAGCCCCCGCAATATATTCACTGGGTTGGGCTGCGCTTCATCTCTTCTTTTCTGGCTCTTCTCCTTTATATCTCCTCTCTTTTTTTTTGGATTTTGCATTGCACTCGCATTTCAAAAGCGGGCGACTTAATCGAGCAAAATAAACCGTTTTCATATGCTCGAATTGAGGCAAACACGTCGCATTACACGGTGACGGAGGCGTGGAAGAGGCAGGGGCGCAGTCGGATAGGGAAAGGGATAGGGGGGTACTCGAAAAGGAGCTACAGTGATTCGATTTTTGTCATGAGCGGGGATTGTGACTCCTGCGGGAATTACTTTCGGCGTTTAAGGCTCAAAACTCAGATTCAGTTTCAGCTTCAACTCACCTTAAAATTATCATCATCATCATTGTTGGTGTTCGTATTGTTGTTGGTGTTTTTGTTGTTGTTGTGTTGCTTTCTTCGCCTTTATTGCGTGTGCCGAAATGCGCGAAATCTCTCAAGTCTCTTTTTTTTTTTATTTATTTTTTGGTTTTTGAAGGGAGTCACAGCTTTTGTCAAAGGATTATCACTTCCCTTTTTGTGCAGGATGAGCACGGACGAGACCAAGACCAAGTCGAGGGAACCTGGAACTGCTCTGCTAATGAGCTGTGCATTGTGATTAGATCTGCTGAGATCGGTTGAGGATTCTCCATCTTCCTCTCATTCTCCTTATCTCTCTCCCCGCGATGACTTTGACAGTGTGCAATATGCGTTGATTTTTTATGGCCTTCAATTTGAAGTTGGGTTGGAATTGAGGCCGTTGTATCAGTCTCGGGAGTCAGATTCGCTGCCTCCCTCTCACTCTCTCTCCCACTCTCTCCTTTTCTCTTTCTCTCTCTCTCTCTCAGTCTGTCTGTTTTTCTGGCTGGTTCGGCTCCGTTTGGCGTGTTGATCTCAAAATGCAGATAATAATTATTTCAATATGTGTGACTGAGTTGACTGACTGACTGACGGTCTGGAGAATGGATATTGTGAATATGGCAGTCGGGGGCGGCGCAAAGGGGATCTGCAGAGACGGGCGCAATGCCAATGTCATCGTTGTCTCTTCATGATCGTCATGATCATCATTATTATGCGAATGGATCAAAACCGTGAAGCCGCCAAGTTACGAGTATATATGCTCCTCGGTTCTTTTTCATTTTGTATCTGTTTTTTTCTGCTTGTGGTTGTTGCTGTTGTTTTCACTTAATCATTTGGAGAGCGGCAACCGTGCTGGGGAGATGAGCCGGAGAACGGAGAGAGAGAACTGTTGCCGGGCATCTTCGGGCGGCGGCCTTAAGTTGAAAATTGAATTTCTAAGAATTACAAAAAACAACAACATGAACAATAACAACAACAACAATAATAATAATAACAAAAACAAATGTGAAGAGCAATATCAACAAGAACTCAGTGCGTTTTCGATGCCGTTAGCATGCGAGCAGCAAGTGAGCCACCGAACCATCAACCATTGAGCTGTTTTCAGTTTTGACTCTCCTTCCCTTCCCATCCCCTTTCCCTTTCTCTTTTCACTGCCTCTCACTCCCAACACCACGCAATCAACGACCTCAATGGGCTTCATTTCATTGCATTGCATTAATTTTGCCAATTAAAAAGTAAATAGAGCCTGCATCCTTTTCCACACACACACATACAAATACACACACAAACATATACATATTATACATACATACCCACCCCCTTAACCTTGATACACCTCTCTCTTTTTAGCTTAATTTGGGCGCTGCTTTTTGGAAAACTTTCAATACAATTTAATCCAATCTGCACACCCACACACAACACACACATATATATATATATATATATATATATATATATATATATATATATATGTTACACACACAAATACTCAGCTTCATGCTTAGCTCGTTGCCTGGGCGCCGCGTTTGTCAATCAGTTTGAGTGCAAGAGAAAGAAAGAGTGAAGCCCCGCTAAGAACGCTAACAGACCGCTCAAATCATTGCAGTTGCCAACAAACCGCGCACAGTGGCACTAGTATTCTTATTTTATAATTAAAATGAAGAAATTGGTATTGAGTAGCTGCATGAATACCAAAATTTGTTTAAAATTCACGTAAAACTATTAAATTCTTTAGGCTTTTGGGTTAATTTAGAGAATTTTCATTACATTTAAGTAATTTTCTTATATTTTGAAGTGAATCTTCGAATCATATTAACGCAATTTAAGGCTTAAGCTGAAATGCATCGCACATGAATATTAGAAATGAAACCAAACTCTCAAAATAAAATATTTTTTAAAGCCATGTGTATGACTTAGAGTTTTGAATGTGAAATTATAATTTTTACCTAAGATTTATTTATATATGCACATATCTTCATTTTTGACTAATATTATTAAATTTTTATTTTCAGTTCTGCCAAAAAAAGTTAATTTTTAACAAATGCGAAGCAAACTTAATTCAATTTTTAACTTTCTGGGTTCGAAGATTGAGCGAAGTTGTTCTATTGCTTGCCAACTAATCAAATAACTTCTCTTAATATTAAATAAAGAATTTTGTCAATCATTGCATTTCATTGGAAAAAAAACTATTTGCTCCACTGTGCACACACAATTAAAACCGCAAGGCAATATGAAGATGCGTCCGCGTTGCCAATGTCGTTGTCGTTGTTGTAGTCATTATTGGCGGTGTCAATACCTTCACAACGCCCCCAAATTGCTTGTGGCACATACGGGACCTAAGCACACACCTCTCACACACACACACACACACACACACACATATACACGCACATGTCCCAAAGTGTTTTTGGGGCGTCGTTCTGTTATGTGTGTTTTCTTTTCTTCTTTTTATTCGCTCGTGTTCTTTCTTCCATTTGTTGCTGTCGTTGTTGTATTTGTTGTTGTTCGGCTGCTTTGAATTGCGGAGTTGACAAGCTGAGCGATTGAATGACTGACAATCTTCTTGGGCGCCCAGTCGCAACGTCATGTCGTAGCGCAATTGTCTCAACCGCCCAACTGCGTATCGCATATCGCACCTAATGGGATGGCCGCTTGCTCCAACTTGCCACACCGCACCACCGCACCACCACACCGCACCACCGCACCACCACACCGCCCTGCACTTTGCCACTCTGCCCCATTGTGGGACGGCCAACCATTCGTATAATTGTCGATGCGTTAAGGTAATTGTACACCCAAAAGCAAAGGCAGAGCAAGGCCGACCCATTTATAAATACGTTTTGAATCTGCATCTGTACCTATAGCTTGTCGCCGTATTTGTATCTATACCTAAAGTTGTTTTGCTGTATCTATTATCCGTATCTGTATCTGTGAGTTTAACTTCAGCTTTTGGTTTAGATACACGGTTTGGCTTCTGTTCAATGCCGAGTCGCGTCGTCGATTCGCTCAGTTGTTTCTAAGCCATATTGATGGCACGCTCCGGCGCCCGTTCCCGTTCCCCTTCCCTTACTCCACTCACCAAGTGCAAACCACTCTAAAGAGCATTTAAAATGTTGCCATTTAGTTTTTAGCTGACGCATACGTAGTTACAGCCCGACCAAAAGACAGACAGACAGATAGTCATCAGTTTAGGCATCGGTTCGAGTTTGAGTTTAGACTTGGAGTTGTGTTTGGTTTTTGGTTTTGGTCTGATTTGCTAGATTTGATTTCAGGAAATCTCTTCTCACACACACACACAAACACACACACACACGCATACATAGACAGGCACTCATTCACCTGGCTGAATGGCTCGTTGCATTCGCATTCGCATGCACATTCACAATCACAATCACAATCACATTCACAATCACATTCAGATTTGGATTCACATTTGCCTTTTGTGTGATTTGTTGCATTGTCTGAATGCCGTTTGTTGATGTCTTTTGTTACAATTAAAAAATTATAGCAATTAAATGCATTCTACATCAGACTGTCCCCTCCCTACCCTCCATTCAGCCCCCACCCCCCCCTCCTTTTACCCGTTTATAAGCCCATTGCAACTCGTGTGACTGTCAATTGATAGCCAAGGCCCAGATCGTTTAGTTGCAGTCCATGGTATTAAATTCTGTGCCAGCTTTGTTAGCCCTTTGATAGATATCACTCAGTTAATGTTTATGATATACTATATGTTTATATATATTTGATCTCTGCTCTGATCTTAGCACTACAATATCATTGGCATCGCTTGGAATGGGAAGATGCATAAAGTTTCACATTAAGTATGGAATATGAGAAAGAATTTCTTCTATAATCATTATCATAAATATTTTAAAATTTATTAATTATTATTATTGCGTGTTACAATGAACATTCGTATATGATTTTGGATTAATATACTTGACTTTTGATAATGTATGTAATAATAAAACCAAAAAAAACTTCTTGACAAAGTTAAAGTCTAGTGACGAAAGTGTTTTCCTGCCCTAAAATTTCTGATATCCCATTTTGTGACGAACTCATTTTGGCATTTCACAATATTAAATTTAATATACAAATTATTAAAAAAAAAAGTTTGGCCCTTTCTTACTGATCAGACAGTTGTAGCAAATTATCCATTCTTCGTGTATATATTGCTAGTCGCCTTTTGCACACTACGTGTTGCTTTCATCACTAGCGCGGACCGCCGTCCGCAGTGATACATTTCTTATTAAAGGAAAAAAATTTTTGATTCGACTTGTACTATATTCGTGTCATTTAATCAATGTATGATTTATCGATTAAGGAATTTGCCTTCGAATAACATTTTCACTGACATCAATAATAATGTCTACATTTTTTTTTACCATAGTTAAATATATTTTCTAAATATATATAGAAAGTTATCATTAACTTGTTAGAAATAACAAATATTCTAAAAATTAAACCAACTTAATTAGCTTATTTCGAATTAATTTTCAATATTAACGAGTCGATCATTCGCAATTATCGATTTGACAGTCCGTTAAATTAAAGTTATCGATATTTGAGTTGAGATGGCAGGTGATATCTTGTATATATAATACAATAACACTGCCAATCTTTATGGCGCTTGTCAGGATCTGTCGCTGATGCTCTTGCAGATTTGCTGCTGTTGCTGCAGGTCGTTGAGTTGCAGATGCGGCATTGTCAGATGCTCGATTTATATACATACATATGTACATATGTATGTATGTATGTTATATGTCAGCAGAGTCAAGGGTTTCTTTATTATTGTTGCCGTTGCTTTTGTTTCTCTTTGTACTCTTATGCCTGTTTCGAATTATTTTTATATGCAGTCATCAACAGCTCATACTTTTATTGCCAACGCGCTCAGATATGCATCTGAAACAGAAACAAAAAAATGTGAAAAAAATAAACCAAAACCAAAAATATAAAATTAATAATCAAAAAACCCAAAAAAAAAAACTAAAATCCATGAACCATCGCAAAGGCTGCTGTTTAAGATGATCATAATGATGATGATGTTGAAGTCAATAATAATGATGATGATGATGACTACTTCTACAACAGATTTCCAATAAAAATTCTGTCGAGTTGAGTTGTGTTGAGTTGAGTCTGAGCGCAGTTCAGTATTTCATCTGTTTGGGCAGAATTTTTCACTGCATGTGTGTTTCTGTGTGTGTGTAAGCGAGATTTACTCGCTGATACAAGAAATACAAAAAAAAAAAAAAATAATAAAGCCAGGCAAAAGGCAGCAACAACACCAACAACAACAACAACAACAAATGTTATTTGTATTAAAAAGGCAACGTTGCCTTCGGTTGTCGATGGACAGAGCAGTTAGTCACTCTCAGTGTAAGATCTCTGCCTACCTCCCTCCCTCTCTATATCTCTCACTCTCTGCCCTTTGAGTGTAAAGATTTATTTCTTTATTTGACAGCTCCGCTCTCCCCGTTACGTTTCGTGTCCACACTTGCTTGTGTCTCTGTTTTATTACCAGGAAATTTGTATTTAATACGTTTTTTCCGCGTTTTTGTAGCGTTTCGGGTGCGACATTGTCGCCCTAAAGCATTACAGTGGTATCGACAACAGCAAATACATATGAAATTCATTTCTTCTTTTTATATTTTTAAGTCTTGAAACCGTGAATTGAACTGACAAATCACCACAAAATTTGATTGCGTTTCTTGTTGACTCCGAACCACTGTGCAGAAGGGAAAGGGGAGCTCTGCACTTTATCTGTGCACCCATCGACACGTGAGTCAAGTGGGTTGACTTACACATAGTGCCAACTGGTAGCCAAACTTCGTAGAATATACCCACAATCGAAATTAATCAGTTCGCAGAAGACCCTTTGGCCCACAAAAGGCCAAAAGATACCAAAATAAGTTCCGAGCTTCATCGACTAAGTGGCTGTTAAGTTAGGAAGTTGAGAATCATTAAACAAAGATTAATACTTACATAGATTCCGTTGAAGTCGAACTCGAATGGGTAGCAGTAGTAGATATTGAAACAGATTGACCATTTAGTAGAATTGAAAGTTTGTTTTGGTAATAAGCTTGACATTATCAGCAACATACTCTAAGAAGCTTTCAGCTAATTTGAATATTAAAGATGCCTTTTTAAGCAAAGGAAGGAAGCAAAAAAGCTCTGGTAAGCTCAAAAGGCTTGAACTTAAAGAACATGTTTTGAAAGTTTCTAAAATCTTTAAGACCTACGATTATATTGTAAATTTATTAAAATGGGTGAAATTAGCATGAGATTATTAGCAACGTGCTTTAAGAATCTATAAGCTGTTTTAGACGTTCTTGATGGCTTATATAAATTTAAAGTAAAAACAATTTTGGGATAATTGAGATTCAACTGAAAATATTAGGGACTGAAAATAATCCTTATTGATAAAACATTCAACTAAAAAAATAAACTATAAGAACCAGGGCCATTTTTGTTTCGAATATACACAATTTGCTGTATTTACAATATCTCTGCAAACAGCTAATAAACTTATATTAAAGAATTTTTAAGTTAAAACTTACTTTCAATGATTATTAAAAGACTTTTATTTTATAAATAACATTTAATAATTAAAATTTAATATTAAATTTAATAATAATTAATAAATAATAATTAAAAATCAAAAGACACATCAGCTTAAAATAAGGGTAGTTAGTTTGTAGGGGTAATAGAATGTCTTGGGTTTTACTTGTAATTTTGAAATGTCTATCTTGAATATTAGCGGAGATACGTACAAAGACATTTATTAAAAAGTTTTCAAATAATAAAAGTCTTTAAAGACTTTTATTCAAAAAAATCTTCAAAAAACCTTTTAAAAGATTTAAAAATAAAAATCAATAATAATCATTATTTTTAATTTTAAAAATAAAATAATTATTAAATTTGATTTGTAAAATAAAAGTCTTTAAATATCCATTAAAAATTATTCTTTTGTTCATTCATCATAACTGTTATGGTCCCTGGAAAATATCTCTTTATACAAGATATTTGATATTATTAAATTGTAAGCATATTTAGATTAAGGGTTAAACATAATGTTAAAGGTAATTGAAATTCACTTTTATGGCCTTAATCTGTCATTAAACTAAACCTCTTAACTTGTCACATTCGCGAAGCTTTCAACTGAATCTGAAGCTTTGACGCCCGCGCATTAATCGCACATCGACTCGAAAGCTATCAAAATGAAGCAGGTCCGTGGATAATTAAACAGTCATCAAGAAGGGATATGGGGAGGGGTCGAGGATGGGGGAGAGGTCAGTTTTCTAATCGATCAGTTGAAATTAATAAAATACTCAATAAATGCGCTCGAGAAGAAAGCTCATAAAAACGTGTGCAAACAATCGATCAATCAACATTTGACAGGCGCGCAAATCTCTGAGCAATTCTCTCATCCACGAATGCCAAAAGAGGGAGAGATTGAGAGAGAGGGAGAAAGAGAGAGTGAAAAGAGAGACTGGAACTGGCTGACAGGCAGTTGGCCTGCTGTTTGCTACCAATCTTTGAGTCAAACTTCAAAACAATTACACAGCAACATTTCCAAGCAAGGAGAAGCTGTTGCCGCGGCATGCAAAAGATACAGATACAAATATGTATATAAAGATTGTGAATGCGTATCTTACAGATACATTCAGATTGTGATGGGAAGGAAAGAGGTTGAGACAGACAACTGCCACTGTACAACTTGACTGCTGGCTGTTGATTCAAGCGATTAATCGATAACAAATAAAAACATTTCGACAACTACTTCCAAAGAACGAACTCCAGCTACAGACCCAGTCTTCATCTCTCTCTCTCTCTCTTTCTCTCACTGTCTCTCTCTTACTCTTAGGCTATCTTCGTTCTGGGACTTCTCGGGGCTGTCAACAAGTCGACATTGTGTGTATGAGTGGCGTGGTACGCATAAATGCCATGGAAATTTTCTTTTTAATCAATTATGAGTATTAAGCAAAGGGGAAAACTGAGCACCAACATCACTTGGCCAAAGGGGCAAACGGGTATTTATTCGTATTCGTATTTGTATTTGTATTCGGGTGACGCGGCAAGAGATAAAAATCGCAAAAATTCTTTATTGAATGCTGTAGATGCCAACGCCAGGCGGCCATACACACTACACACAGATACGTATATGTACATATGCATCTGTGTGTATGTTTGTGTACAAGTGTTATCTGCTTGCCTCTAAGCATTTGAAGTAGCACTTTGTCTGCGCCTCAAGTTGGAGTAGCTGTGGCAGCCACTGGCCGAGATGCCCTTACCCAAAGGCCGCCTCCCTTTGTCTCCTCCAATCTCCTCGAGTCTCCTGTAATCTTCAGCTTCCAGCTTCCAGTTGGCACATGATTTTACCACATGCCATCGACTGACTTCAGTTGGAGCCGGCGGCATTAACACCTTGCGGCGCTACCAGACCAAAATCGATAGCATTTTATAATGAGCCGCTGTCCAAAATGGATTAAGCTGAGCTTTAATCGGACACCTATTACAATTTGCTAAGCATTTGCACAATAGCACGCTTTAAAATAATATAGTTTCTTTTTGAAAAGCCAAAAATTTCAGATTATCTTTGAAAACTTCAACTCTGCACTTCAGTTATCTATAGTAAAAATTAAACTTTTACAATTTGTAGATCACGCTGGATTTAATTATGGTACCTAAGTAATATTGATATTCAATGATAATAAGACGAAAAATAAGTAAACGCTCTCTTTTAATGTTATCATTTTTCAGTTAAGATATCTACAATCAAGCTTTAAGCTGAATTTTTCAGATCGTAATAAACTTACAGGATTTTATGCAAAACTGATTGGTATGCTGAATATGAGGATCTTAAATGAACATTATATAAATGTTTAAAGAAAAAATTTTTGTTTGTTACCTGCATATTTTTGATTGGTTAATTTTTTCGTCATGCTGCTTGGCATCACACGATCAACATTTTGGTATAAGTATCGAATAATAAAATTCGATTATAATATGAGAGAAACATGTAAATAAAAGTGGTAAATATTCGTTTTTTTCTTCGGCATATTGACCTGAAAGAGCCCCAAAATTCCATTTTACTAGCTTGGCTTGTTCATAAAATAGCTTGAAAAAGTCCAAGTAACTATGCTGAAGCAAGTTTACCAAAAAAAAAAAAAACATTACTTTGGATGTTAGAAACCGAACGAAAATGTTCCATTTCCTTTAACGGGGCAAACTTGATCAAAAACTTAAAAAAAAACATTTTGTATGAAACCATTATTGTAACTTCAAATTGTAATGATACAGTTCGATTCCTAGAACCCGAAATAGGGGGAAACCGTTGAGTTTGGTCATGTTTTTTTTGTAGCATTTTAGGTGTAGGATTCTAAGCAAGTGTGAATAGCATCGAAAATCGATAACAATTTTTAGCATAATCTAACAAAATAAAAAGTTGCTAGTAAACTAATGTAGCCTATTTGGTGGAAAGTAGCGCAACACAATCAAACAAATCATAATCGGTGGATGGGCAACAGTAGACAGTAGCTGAATATGCTTCAGACTGTCGACAGTTTGTCTGTCAAATTGACATTACACGTTGCGAAGCGACAGAGGGGCAACAGCAGTAACTGCAACTGCAACTGCGATTGCAACTGCGAATGCGACTGCGAATGTAACTGTGGCAGTGGCAATGTCAAGTGCAGCGACGTCGACGGTGGCGATGGCAGCGCCCAACAAGTTGCATTTACATGACACTTCTGGCAGGCGCAGGCTTACAAGGAAGCTGCACATTGAACAGGCGTAGGTTGCACCCGGACCTGCAACTTGGACCCGGACTTGCAACCTGGACATGGACAGACTCTCGCTGACTCTCAGACTCTGTCTCTGACTCTGACTGATGCGCCGACTGCGCCTGTTTGGCTTGTTGGCCTGTTGGCTTCTGTTTGCGGCACTGACTCAGCAAATTGCAGCTGAAACTGAGGCAGGACGGAACTGAGATTGCTGCAACGGGAACGGACAACTGCAACTGAGGTTGCTTCTGCTGATTTTCTGCTTGACTTCGCCTGGGCCTGTGCAACCTGTTGGCAACTCATTAAATAATGCCAATGACTGGACAATTTTCGATATATACTATATGTACATATGTATATGTATATATGTTCATATATATTTTTTATTCCGACTGCTGTCGCTGCTGCTGCCGTTGCTTAAATGAAAAGTGATTAAACATGCCACAGCCTCAGAGTCCGAGTCCGAGACGAAGTTGCAGTCAGGGCCGAGGACGTGGACGAGACCGATGGAGTCTCAAATTTATAATCCTCGTTGTGCAGTGAAATTGCATTTGGCTGCTGGTCAACGTTGGCGTTATAATTTTACTCTAACTCCTCCCCCCTCACACACTCCATTGCCCCTTTACCCCTTTTACCAACACCCTTCACTCCTCTTCCAATTCCATCTCCATCTCTGACTCTGTGCTGTGCTGTGCCCTGCCAAAGTGACACTTGTACAGATTTTCTTAATGCGCCAAAGTGCCACTTGTCGTCTGTTGACGCACCTCGTCCTCAGCTATATCCCCCTGTCCCTCCCCTCTTCTTTCCCTTCCCCTTCCCGTTCACTCATTCCATTTACCTTTTGGTTGGACTGCTGTTCTTGCCGCCAGATCGAAACTTTTGTACGTGTCTTGCTGAAATTATGTTAAATCAGCGCTAAATGTACAACAACGGCCCAGAGACTCACAACTGAGAATTGAGTGTAGTCAGAGAAACTGAGACTGAGAACCACAGAGAACTGGCCAAGTCGCTGTTGAAGCTCCTCAGTTGTCGGTTGATTTCAGTTCTAATTGCTCTGGCCAACGCATAATTTGTCATATGCCAAATTAATAAACGACTCACCAACTGATGGCACCTTGAAGCCATTGAGGCATTGAAGTAACACTACCAACTGCTGACCACTGGTGGCTTTAGCTCAATCTCATTCCTCCCAGCCCCCAGCCCCTTGTCCTTGTCTTTTGAGTGCAGTTCTGCACAGTAGCAGCTGATTTGGATTCAAGTTGGCTTCAAGCAGAGCGACCGCTGATTGAGTGAGTGTCTGCTGTCTGTGGCAACGTGTGGGCAGCATGTGGCAACATCATTATCTACATATACATACAATTCTTGCATATCATTAGATATTTACTATTTGATTTAACGCTTTAAATTACGATTTATTAAATGTTCTTCTCTCATTTCTACAACATTTTTGTTCTTTTTATAGCGTGACCAGAGGAGCTTATTCCTAAATAACACATACTCGATACACTTCTTAAGATAATTAATCGATTAGTAATTAAATATAAAATGACATCCAAAGAAAAGATGGGCATTTGTTTTGGGCTGCAAAATACCAGGGGCTGAAAATAATCATTATTGATCAAAATTTCCACTAAAAAATCCACTATAAGAACCAGTGCAATTTTTGTTTCAAATATACCAAATTTGTTGTATTTACAATATCTCTGCAAACAGCTAAAAAACTTATATCAAAGAATTTTTAAATTAAGACTTACTTATAATGATTAATTAAGACTTTTATTTTTTAAATCAAATTTAAAAATTATTTGTAACTAATATTTACTGATATTTATTTTTTCAGTCTTTTATAAGAGTTTTTGATGACTTTTTTAAATAAAAGTATTTGAAGACTTTTATTTCTGAATAATAAATATTAAAAATAGGGTAGTTAGTTTGTACGGGATAATAGGTCATAGAATATCTTGGGTGTTACTGGTTAAAATTATTATTAAATTTGATTTATGAAATAAAAGTCTTTAAATAACCATTAAAAATTATTTTTTTAAATGCCCCAAAACTTTTATGGTATCTGCAAAAAAAAAATTTTTTTGTGTATGCTTTGATAAAAGAAAGTGGAATCCATGTTCAAGTATTCAGTTTAGTCGTTTTATTTTTAATGATCAAATGAATCAATCATTTAGTTCGTTCGACTTAAAAAGTATTATTAATAATTAATGCTTAAAGAATTTTCTAACTATATATAAATAAAAAAAACTTTCAGACAGGAATCGCTGTTCAAATGAATTTCTTATAAATTGCTTCTTGCTTTTTTGCAAATCTCCATGTTGCTGAATCAACACAAAAATATATTTCAACACACAAATTAATCATCAAGACTAGTTGCTAAAATTAGCGTTGCCAGATCAATAAACAATGTGTTGCTTATACGCATATATGTACATACATACGCTAGACTCTTTTAGTGTGGCCGCCACTGGCCGCCATTGTGAGTAATTGCTGAGCTCCTTGCTCGCTTGACGATGACTGCTTCCAATCACCGAACATTTAATAAATCTTAAAAAAGGGGCGTTCTTAAGAGCTGAGACCCAACCACAATGACATCTCTAGTAGAACGACGATGGAGATGGACAACGACAACGACAACAACAACAACAATTCTTAATTGCTGATAGTTGTTTTAGTTGTTGTTGTAGTTGTTGTAATGATGGCTCAAGCCGCCTGGCATATTTGTAATTGTTGTTGTTGTTTTTTGCTCGTCTACTTAATTTATTTGTCACCGAACCGAAGCGCAAATGAAGTTCAAAAAAAGCAACATTGAAAGAGTGACAACAACAACCACAACAACAACAACGACGGCTGACAGGAACAACAATGACTACGGAATCGTTTGAAATTATACAAGATGATAATGAACATGATGTGGAGGAAGTAGAAATACTTGTAGAAACAGAAGTCGAAGCAAAAGCAGACAAAAACCGAGTAAAAACGCTAAGAAATAATTACAAATTAAACTAGTCGGAAAGGCTATAGTTGAGCTCCCGACTATAGGATACCCGTTACTTCTTTAAATGTATATAAAGTATTTGGCGAATTTTAAACTATTAAGATATATGTACTAACTCTATGTTTATAATGATAGCTGCAAACAATTAAAGTTAACATTTAAATCATTAAAAACCATGGATTAAAACCGAAACGAATATCGGTTTCAGTTACGGTTTCGGTTATGATCGAATTAAGGTTTTCGGTTATCGGTTATGCAAAATCTTGGAGTATCGGTTTTGTAACGGTTATCGGTTTTTTGTAAGTTTCGGTTTAAAAATAACGGTTTAAAAATGAACAAAATTTAAATGCAGCACGAATTTGGAGGTAAAATCATGCTCAAATTTAAGTTGCGCATAAAAATTGATTGACTTTGGACAAAGTTATGGCAGTTCAAAGTTATCATTACCTGCGACGGCCAGTACCGAAATTAACCCTTATAAATCAATCGGTTGCTAAACGGTTATTTCTGTTTAAAGAATTTCGGTTTTTGGATTTCGGTACAGCGGAAAAATATTTTTTCGGCTACGGTTTCAGTTACGGTTACAAATTTCAATCGGTTATTACCGGTTAAAGGTTACGGTTTCGGTTAAGGCTTTAACCCCTGTTAAAAACACATAAAGTACTTTAAAGTAATAATTATCCAAGAAAAATATTCGACAAAACATTAAATTTATATTGAATATTCCTAAAATGTGCCTACGCCCTTTATTTTTCGACGGATTGTTCCAATGACAGTTATATGATATAGTGAACCGATTAAAACAAAATTCGATCATAATCGAAAACAATTTTCACCCTAATCCTTATTATCGACCGATAATTCCTATGGCAGCTATATGATATAGTGAACCTACCTTAACCCATTTTGGTCAGGATATATAAAACCAACTTAAATGCATATTCTGTCAAATTGGTTGAGATATCTCGGACAACAAAAAAGTTTTTCACATTAAAACTTGATATTCTACAAATCGGTTCTATGGCAGCTATATAATAGAGAGGACCGATTTGAACCAATTTTTGGCTTGGATGTATACAATATACCCTTTTACTTAATTTTTAAGTAACGGGTATAAAAACTGAAGCGCAAATGGTTATAGGGAGGGGCGGGGCCCGACAGTGTCTGCGACGGCTGAGGTGGGGAGCAGGGGGAGGAGCTTGGCACATGAGTAAAGACAATAAGGAGAGGGGCAATACTTGAACCAAACTTTTATAAAAATAGCTGCGACTGCTTCGACTGACGACGCGACGCTGGCCGCGCATGCGCAAAGATTTGTCATAATTGATAAACGACAACAGCTGCTACAACAACAACAACAACAACAACAGTAAAAGCAGCAACATTTAAGGCTACATATGCCACATATGACAAGTCAGTCAAACGACTTCGATGCAGACCTCGTCAGACCCCACAGACCAAACACAACCATTGGCAATGGCAATGACAGTGAAACGCCTCGACGGGCAGACAAATCGAAGCGTCGTCATTTCGACGTGGCAGAAGTGGCAACAACAGCGGGTGCAAACACGCAACAGGGCTGGTCGAAAGGAAATCGAGGGAAGGAGAGAAACAGTTGTAGGATATGGAATAAAAGTTGTACTTAGTTCTAAGTCGAAGCCCATATAATGTTTGCCCAATCCAAGTTTTAAATAAATCACATTGACCTTAAATTACACTTGAGTCTAAAGAAAATATTGAGAAATGCAATTTGAAAATATTATTGACAGCTTAAATACAAAAGTAAACTTTCTGTGAAATTCATTTGTTTTGGTGGCGGCATATAATGTTGAAAAAAAAAGGAGGAGGTAAAGCGCAACGGAGGCTCCACAAATGTTGGGTGAACCTTAGTTTGAGGGACGGTTGAAATTGAAAGCCCAGCAGATACTGATACTGAAGCCGTTCGTGGTCGGGTACAGGATTACCCCAAAATTATAAGAAACAATGTAATAGATTATGTGAACTCTGCAGAATCAATCTGCTGGTGTACGCCAATAATAATAATTTTTTTTAGTTATTTCTATAAGTATTTATTTATTATTATAGAAGATTTGTAATTTCAACCTTTTTTGTTTTGCGTACAGTTTTTGGCTCCATCTCTGACTTGTTCACAATTCGCTTGCAAAATAATTGTAAACTATAACATAAAAAAACCTCTACACGAGGTAAAAGTCTAGTGACGAAAGCTTATTCTAGCCCCAAAATTTCTGATATCCAATTTTGTGACGAAATTTATTACATTTAATATATGAATTATTCTAATATTAAAAAAAAATTGTTTGGCATTCGGCACTGCACATTAAAGTAATTTTTAGGTATAAAGAATCGTGAACTTTTTTGCGCAATGTGCCGAATGCCAAACAATTTTTTTTTAATAATAAGCTTTCGTCACTAGACTTTTACCTCGTGTAGAGGTTTTTTTATGTGATATCAGAAAGTTTTGCAATTGCATATGCTTTTGACATTGAAACTTTCCAAAAGGTGTTGATGTTTTTAGAAATATATCTCAGTACCATGACCAAGAGTCGATCCCATATAATTTGGCAATTATAAAACCAGAGCACATATTTTCGACCCCTGATCTTTGCTGAGTGCCGCCCGACATTGGTCAGGAACACTTTCGCGCCATTTCCAGTTGGCACCCTCGTGGAGTGTTCAGTACTTACACTTGGTATTTGACCGATTATTCCTATGGCAGCTATATGATATAGTGGACCGATTTGAACTAAGTTTGGACATAATGTATAAGAACAACTTAAATGCATATTAAGTCAAACTGGTTGAGATATCTTAATAAGCAAAAAAGTTTCTCGTACTAAAACTTGATTTTTGACCTATCGTTCCTATGACAGCTATATGATAAAGTGGAACGATTTGAACTAAATTTAGACATAATGTGTAAGATTTAGATGAATACCCTGTAAAATTGTTTGAGATATCTTGAGAAACAATAAAGTTTTTCTTACTAAAACTTGATTTTTAATCGATCGTTCCTATGACAGCCATATGATATAGTGGACCGATTTGAACTAAATTTGGACATAATGTATAAGACCAACTTAAATGCATACTCTGTCAAATTGGTTGAGATACCTTGAGAAATATAAAAGATTTTCGTACTGAAACTTTATTTTGGATCGATCGTTCATATGGCAGCTATATGATATAGTGGACCGATTTGAACTTAATTTGGTCTGGATGTATAGGACCAACTATAATGCATATTCTGTAAAATTGGTTGAGAAATCTTAATAAACAAAAAAGTTTCTCATACTAAAACTTGATTTTTAGCCGATCGTTCCTATGACAGCTATATGATATAGTGGTCCGATTTGAACTAAATTTGGACATAATGTCTAAGACCAACTTAGATGCATACTCCGTCAAATTGGTTGAGAAACCTTGAAAAACAAAATAGTTTTTCGTACCAAAGCTTGATTTTCTAATTAGTACCATATATGTAGTAAATAGTAAAATGTATATATTCAGGTAACCGATAATATCTTCCAAACCTTGTGGCTGAGAGACATGTGTCATATATCAAAAGTTGCGAAATTTTACGTTTTACAACATATTGAAATTTAATAAAAATCGTTAGAGCCGTTTTCGAGAAAATCGTAAGCAAAATGTAAGCCAAAAAACCTTTTTTCACCTGTAGCATTTCACCTGAATACTTTGCAAAAAAATATTCAAGGTACGTCTAAAAGCCCTCTAGTATACCTTTCTAACGACATATAGAACATATATGTACCTTTTTTGGTTTGGAAGCTATGGGTGTTTCAAATTTATCGCGTTTTTTAGCTGTTTCCCGCTAAACTAGCTATTTCCCGCTAAAGTCGTAGAACAAAAGTTTCTAGATTTTTGATAAGAAACAATTCCTCATCAAAAAATTTAAGCTTTTTCAGCGCTTTGATCCAAACAAACAGACAAACTCATTTTTCATCTCATTTTGAGAAGGCCCTTAAAAATTTCAAATTAATATATCTTTTGAACCAAATGTCGTATTGGAATGATCGAGGTATCATTCGACGCGTATTTTTAATAAGAATTTAATAATTTTTAATAAGAAAAATATAAAATTTAACCAAAAGGCTCCAACGGCCCCACTAGCTGCAATCATAAAAATTTTGCCCCTCCCACTTACACCCCCATATCTTATGAACCAGGTGAGTTACCAAAAGTCTTAGTATGCACTTTTGTTATTGACTGTCATACCTTTCGATCGGTATATAACTCTTTCTGATCGGACAGTCGTAGCAAATTTTCCATTCTGCGTGTATATATTGCTAGTCGCCTTTTGCACACTGCGTGTTGCTTTCGTCACTAGCGCGGACTGCCGTCTGCAGTGATATTCCCGAGCTGTGTGTCAGTTGTTCTCTCTATCGATACAAACTTGTGGATTTCGTTGAAGTTGCAACGAAAAAGTAAACTGACAGGAATTTTTAATTTCCGTAGTGCTGGATACCCGGCATAGAGCTTAAATTTTGTGATTTCGAATCTGCTGCGAGATATTAATGCATCATCTTTTGTTTTGTTGTAGTTCAATTTAACGTTACACTGAAACCAAAGTTTTTATTTGAGAAATTGAAATTATAAATATATTTCTATTAGCTTTAATTTTAGCTTTCAATTGAATGGGCTTTTAAAATTTATATTGAATTTATTTACGAAATTTTCTTTTAAAGGTCAAGCCAAAAAGCTTCATGTTAAAGCTTTCCTGTGCTTCTCAAGCAATTTGCGCCGATTAATGTAAAGTTTATCGTGATAAATAACAAGAAGGTATCTAAACTTAATTATTAGAAACTTAGACAAGAAATTCATTTAATTCAAGTAATTAAATAAACTTAATAATATCTTTCTGTCAATAAGCTTTCAATTAAATTAGAGCTATTTCTACCGCTTGAAGCTTTCTGTGCTTTCAAGACGCTTTTTTCAGACAAGGTTAACAGATCGATTGAAAAAAAAAATTTCAGATATTTTCTCTGCGTTGACCAAGGTGACAATGACAGCGACAACTCTCAGTGTGATTCCCGATGCAACTCGGCAGCGAATCGAGTTTAGTTGAGTTGAGTCGAGTTGAGTTGAGGCCCAACTGCAAGTCGTCCAACTGTGACAACGATGACGCCAAATTGGCAGCGTTTCTTTCAAAACGTGAGAACCAATTGCTATGTATGGTCATTACAAGCCGTCCTCAGTTTTATCCAACTAACTGCCTCGATTGGGTGCTGTTCGTTGGCGTTGGTTAGAGCGAGAGATAGCCCATAAATATTTTAATGATGATTACATTTTAAAAACGTGGATAGAGGGAGAGAAAGACGAGGCGAATGGAGGCAGACGATGAAATCGAATGAAAATCACAGTGTGCCGATCAAGAGACGACTCCACAGATCCACAACTGAAGTCCAGTCCTGGGTCTGAGTCTGAGTTTTCAAGTTGGAGCTGGGCCTAAGCCTGATGAGCTACTACACAAGTACAACGCGACACTGACGACATATTTGGAATTACATTGACAGGCCAAGTTGAAACTAAAAGCGATAATTATTGCCAGATCTTTAATTCTGGCCGTGTTCGCTTCACCAAAGTGTTGGCGATCGTGTCGCGTAAGCTCAAAAGAAATCGCTGAAGAAGTGCTGCTGTCGTGCTGTAGTTCTGTGGCGCTGTGATACTGTGGTGGATACAGCCTTGCAGCTGTTGCAGCTGATCGACGTTGCGGCGTCTTGCCAATGTAATTTCAATAATTTTATCTGGTGCTGCGCGCGCCTGCCGTGATTCGATTGGTGGGTCAGTGGTCAGTTGTGCGCGGTGACAGATCAAAGCCTTCTTCTTCAAGCACAATTCAATGCTGGGCAATGCGTCGGCAAAGATCACTGATCACCTGCCTGGAGAGTGGGACAAGTGATGTTGGGAGGCAATGTCTGCCTTTTGCTCCAGATGTTTAGCTGCACTTTGGCGGTAACTGAGAGACGCGATCGCAATCACACACACACACACACACACACACAGAGTCAAAGACAAACTAAGACATACATAAGGCAATAATCATCAACATCAGAGCAAACATCATCAGCCGCTTCTGCTCCTGCTCCTGCTGACTGTCTCCTTGCAAAGCACGGCCAATTACTCGGCAGCATTGTTGACATACCTTTTGCCATTTGCATCGTTTTCGTATTGATTTGTTTAAGTTCCTGGCCCTCAACAACAGCTCAGCTCAAGGGCCCAATCAGCGCAAATTTTGGCCCAAAAAGCCACAAAACATTCAACAACTTGCCACCAAACAAAGCCGCGACAACACAACATCAACAACAACAACAACTCACGCATTTTTCTCCCACGGACAGCAAGCGTGTGAATGAGAAAATCCACATCCACAACGCGGGATCTCAGTGTCTCAGTGTCCAAGAGGTTCAATGCGATGAGTATTTCAAAAATCTATCGAATCCACTGACCGATCATTGAACTGACTAACCGACCGAAAAACTGACTGTCAGACAAACTGCCTGATTGGCCGATTGGATTGATGACGGAGAACTGAAACCTTCCTGTAGGTCAGTTATCGACCCAGTTTACGTGCAGACACTTCAACTGTTGCCTTTGGCATCCACTTGCCTTATTTTCTCTTTTAAAGGATCGATAATACATTGTTTTCCACATCCTTGGTAATTATACCACTCAGTTTTTCGTTATGATTATACAATTGCTTTCTAATCTACATGGCAATTATGGCATCAAATTTCCTTTGTGACAAACCTAGATTCAGTCTTTCATAATTGTAATATAGAATTAACCAAAAGAAAGTCCTTGATTTAGTTTTCTTGTTGTGCACTTTTTTTTCTATCAGTACATGACAATTAAATTATAATAATTAAATTAATATATCCGTAATATAAAAGCGTAGCTTTTATTTTTCTAAAGTTCAATTTATAAACGTTACGAAATGTTTTATGAAAATGATTATTTCATTTTGGTATTTTCACTCCATGTTTTTGCAAGATAATATTCAGCTGCTCTTTCATCTATGTACTTGACAATTATATCATACAGTTAATTATCATCAGATTAACTATTTGATTAAACTGCAGTTTTTTTGTCATATATTTTAGAAATATTTTGTGTCTTGATAAGAATGCAGTTCTGAAAACTCCTTAAGAAAATCCAAAGCGCTTCATATTACCATTTAGGCCTCATAAAATACGCTTTAAACTTTCAAGTGAAGGTGAAGTGTTATACCAACTTTCCTGATAAGTGAAATACCCTGTAATCAGCCAAAGCTAGAATGTCTGTGAATATTCTTAAAAGTACAGGTTATTAGAAGCAATGAGAGCCGTAAATTGTGTTATTTTTATTGAGTTATTTATTGCAATTAATTGAGAAAGCCATCAATGTCAAGATCAAGTAACTGGGCGGAATTTGAAGTTCAAGGTAGCCCTTAATACGGGCACACTTAAAATTCGATTCGACGCGATCACAATCACAATCGCGATCGTCGACGAGGTGGAGATGGAGTTGGACATGATGTTAATAGAAATTCGCCACGCCTGTTACCAATTCGACAACTTTTTCCCACAGCAATTGGCAAGCTGGCGAGTAACTGGGCTATAAGCGTATCTGTATTATATCGTATATCAGGAGGGGGCTCCCTATTAATCGGGGCGCAGTCAGTGAGTCCGACAGTCCGTCCATCAGTTTGTCAGTAATTTGAAATTCCATAAACGTTTCGGTTCAAACATAAAATAAATAAAAATCAGTACAATTCGAAGAGTTGTCGTTGCCTTTGAGCTTTTGCGACAATCACTCACGTTGCTTGTGGTTCCGTCTACGTCTCCCATCTCTTTCCCTCTCTTTCACTCACTCACTCTCTCTCTCTCTCTCTCTCTCTCTCTCTCTCTCTCTATCTCTCTCTCTCTATCTCTCAATCTACGACAATCGGCAATGTCTTTGACGCTGTTCGTTAAACGTTAAATGTTCTGCGTATTGAAATTAAATTTGTGTCGCTCGACACGATGACTTATTCAATTATTCGATAACACGTGATTGAATTATTGAAATAACTTTGACTCGAACTACGTACATTTATAATCGATTCCCCTCTGTCTCTGATCTCTCTCTGTGCATGTCTGGCTAACTAGTCATGACCTTACTGTCAACTCTTTTGGCAATCAGAAAAGAACCGAGTAGAAAAATACAAAATATTGGTAGACAATAACTTATGCTGCGAGTCGAATCAAAATGGATAAGAATCCCAACAATCAATATCAGATGGCATCGAAGCAAAGTAAAATAGAATCGAACAGCTCGGAGAACGAAGATAAGATGAGACTCCCAGAAAATTCATCTCGACGCAGTGGCATGCGCTTTACAACCAACGAAGACTTTTTGGCCAGTTTGAATACGGCTACCACAGCCGTGGGAGCTCTTCAGGGTCTGCAAAGCATCAGCCTTGAGAGATACAAGAAATGTATGCAAGGTGGCAAGCCCGGGGACGATGCAGCATCTCATCTGAAGGAAAACAAGCAGGATGATGTCGAAATGAATGACGACGATGGATAAACGTAATTAATAAGCGTCTTTCAACTCTGGCTGTTAATTATAATTAATCTGTTATAATTTCATAATTTACAGAGACTGGTGAATATTTCAGAAATTCTGCATATCGTATTGCAACCAATCTGTGAAAGGGACTACCAGCATATTTCACACCATTTCAGTCTAAGCAGATTATTAAAGAATCTATCAAATTGTAATAAAACAAACTATTTTTAAAATACAGTTAAGGCACATAACTATAATTTAAACATAATATTTAATTAATATTTGATCACTTATTATTTGATTTAAGCTGCTCAAAAAAACATTATTGTATTGAATTCTTCAAATGAAACAATAATTTTTAAAAATGTTATTGCTACTTATTGCAAATTAATTAAGGCAGTCAATACTAAAAATAATTTTCACAATAAAATTAAAAATACATACGAGGTATACAAAAAATAAAATTATAAATATTGCAGTTATAATTCATTAAATGGTAATTGTAAATTCTCTTAAGATAAATAGTGTTGCAAAATAGAACAAATATAACAAAATAGAAATATCGAGAGAGAGAGATACAGATATATGTAGATATAAATAGATATATACAGATATATGATAGAAAGCTGCAGACGTGCAATGATTGACGTGCGGTCTTTCTCAGATTTACATCCCCCCTTTCCAACTGCTAACTTGTCTCAAAGTCACCATTTGCAGCCAAGTTGAAACTTCAAATTTCCAACTTTAAGCTGTCAATTGCCAAGTTTGACAGCTCATTTTGCATAATTGTGTGGCGTACGACAAGAGCATACAAATTTCTTATTGAACTCAATTTTTTATGCTTTGATTTATGATTACCATTTACCCCTCTCTCCCTTCTCTTCTCTTATACCCCAACGTTGCCACTTCTCGCTGACACTTCTGGTCAGTCGAACGACTTCATCATGGGAAGGGACTACAAGGGGCGGGGGCATTGGGCTGGTTGAGCGGCATAACGTTCGAAACGTTTTAAGATCAAAAATGCTAATTGAGCTGTTTATCGATTTGTCAACAACAACAATAACAACGACAGGCCACAAAAACTCGAACAATGGCCACATTAACAGCAACAATTTTAAAGCATTGTTGTTGGTTGCTTGTGTTGTTGGGGCAGTTTTTACGGCGCTCCTGTTCATTTAACGCTCCCCACAACTTTTATTGACTATTAAAATTGTGTCAAAATGTGTCTGAAATGTTTTATTGGTAATTATTCGAGAAGTTCGCGTTATGTGGAACCAATCAAAAAAATGCTCGAAATATGCCAATGGCCCAGAATTAAAAATACCTAAAAAATGTTAAATAAATAAAAAACACGTGTATCGATCAGAGAGAGAGAGATAATGAAATGCCATTGGTTTTTGAATTGGTCTGAATTGAATGTAGTTTTCGTTGTTCCCAGAAATTCAAATTCCCCGACGACACTTGACTTCTGAGATCCATATGGAACTAAATTACAAGTACTTGACGGAAAAATTTACTCAAGTACCTCTGGGAAACTAAGTCTACGCTTAACTTAAAAGTCCTATTATTATCTTTTTTAATTGGGAATCAATTAAAAACTCTACACCCCGTACTTAAAAAAAAATACAGGGGTCTATTAAGTTTGTTTAGTGGCAGACCCCATAAAGTATATATATTCTTTATCAGCATCTTTATCAGAGTCGATATAGCCATGTTCGTCTGTCCGTCCATCCATATGAAAATCGAGAAAATAGAGACACCAAGCTTGGTATGTAAGTTCGTCTATATTGCAAGCAGATCAATTTTATATTTTTTCTTTTTTGGATCGGACCACTATATCCCATAGCTGCCATTTCGAAAACCTTAATTGTTTTTTGAGATATCTCAACCAACCTTACAGAATAAGTAACTGAATTGGTCCTCTACATACAGATCAAATTGGTCAACTATCTCATATAGCTGTCATAGGAAAGATCGGTCGAAAATCAAGTTTAAGTATAAAAACCTTTTTTGTTTTCTGAGATATCTCAAACAATCTCCAAGAATGAGTATCTGTGTTCGTCCCCTATATCCTGAATAAAGTTAGTTCAAATCGGTCAGCTCTATCATATAGCTGCCATAGGAAGGATCGATCGAAAATCATGTTTTAATGTGAAATTTCAATGTGAACACCAGTGTCATTCGGTGCTGCATACTTTTCTGTACCAGAGACTGGCACGGCTGTGCCATAAAATCGTTTGACAGCTTTTTCAAAGGACCAGCTCAAATCAACCCTATTTTTATGCGGCAAGTATATCGAGCAAGTTGGTTTTTCTGCCACACCGCGCCACCGATAATTTTTTGTTTACAACAGAACAACCCAAAATTCAGTATTTTTTTTTTGGAAACATTTTTTTTGTGAAAGAAATAAAGGACGCAGAGCTTGCTGACTTTTCCATATTTTTCAAAATTTTTGCAATTCACGGCTTACATTTTTTGTTTTTATTCTTTTTGTGGAACCTGTTTATGTTCACGAGCTTGTTCAATGTTCACTTTTAGTCAGGGATTAAAATCTTAACCGAAACCGTAACCCTTAACCGGTAATAATAATTGTAACCGTAACTGAAATCGTAGCCGAAAATATTTTTTTCCGCTGTACCGAAACCCATAAGCCGAAACTTTATAAACCGAAATAACCGTTTAGAAACCGATTCGTTTATAAGGGTTAATTTCGGTTTTGGCCGTCGCAGCTACTGAGCAACTTTAATAACATTGAGTTGCCATAACTTTGTCAGAAGTCAATTAATTTCCATGCGCAATGTAAATTTGTGCATAATATTCCCTGTAAATTCGTTCTGAATTTCGAAAAAATTCGATTTTCAAAAATTTTCTAAAATGAAAAAAATGTAAATGCAGATCGAATTAACAGGTAAAATCATGCTTAAATTTACATTTACATAATTTCCGCATAAAAATTGATTGACTTTTGACAAAGTTATGGCGGTTCAAAGTTATCAAAGTTCAGTAAAATCAAAATAATCGAAATGTTCAAACCAAATTAACCAAATTTATATGAAGTCAAATTACAATAAAATCGACATTACACTGGACCACTCCAGATAACATTATTTTCCAGTCTAATTAGAGCATTAAGTCTTTGTTCATGTAAAGCAGTGAATAACGTTTCTTATTTTGGTCAACCGAAAACCTTAGTTTCTATTTTTTTTGTGAACCGAAACCATACCGGTATTTTTAAACCGAAACTTATAAAAACCCAAGATTTTGTATAACCGATAACCGAAAACCTTAATTCGAGCATAACCGAAACCGTAACTGAAACCGATATTCGTTTCGGTTTTAATCCCTGCTTTTAGTGAACATTTTCGATGCTGTGACGTCTTTGAAAATTTCGGCTTGCCACAGCGCTGTGAGGCACAATTTATGCGTCGCCAGTGTAATCACTTTGACTGGTGTCCCAAGCTGGCGGGAACTGCCACAGAGTGTGGTGACGCAGTGTACCCCAATATAAACCCAGCAATTTGTATCTTGACCAAAGTTGGTTTAAATCGGAAAACTAAATCATATAGCCTTCATTGGAACAATTAGTCGAAAATGTAATTAAGTGCAAGCACGTCAAATATTCGACGAACAGCCGAAAAGCATCTAAGTGCTTAGGTTCTGGGAATCCGACAGTCGAGTAAACAAAATATTTTGTAATTTTCACCAGTCTTTATTTTTTCATAGTGAGTACGGGGTCGCCGACAGTCGAGTATGCTCGACTGTAACACCGCGGGCGAAGCGAGCAGAGGTGGAGCCCCTTTGTTTTTAATTAAACGCGATTAGTTTATGATCTTTGCTGATCTTGATAGTTCACATTTAACAAAGGAATTTATATGAGAAAGCTCAGGGATCAATGATCTGATTTAGTAAGATTTTTAGAACTTTGATTTTGGATAGGAATTTAAGGTTCATAATGAACTAATCTTATGGATACAAAAAGGACAAAATAACAATTTTAAAAGCCTATCGATCAGTAAAAAATATTGCAATTAATATATCTGGAAATATTTCTAGAAATTTGGGAAAAAGTGATTTAATTCATCAAAGCGAACTAAGTAACAAGTTTGATTTTGTTGTGTTTTTTGCTAGATTTCTCAAGGTACTGATAATTATTTCGATACTGAGAAAACAGAGGCGAGTACCTCGAGCTTACATCTAACAACTTTGACTTTGGATAGCAATTTGAGTTTCTTATTTAAAATTTAACTTACAAAAAGATCAAAATAACAATTTTAAAGGCCTATCGATCAGCTAAAAATATTGTAAGAATTTGAAAAAAAGCTATTTTTGAAATTAACAAGCTTCAAAAATTGTTGGCGATCCTGGAAATATTTATAGGAACTTGGGAAAAAGTGAGCACAAGTTAATGATCTGCAACTAATCACTTATTTATTTCATCAATGCGAACTTTAAGCTTAGCAAAAAGTTTGATTTTGTTGTGTGTTTGCTAGATTTCTTAAGGTACTGATAATTATTTCGATACTGAGAAAACAGAAGCGATCGACATCGGGCACAATTAAGAGCAGAGCGAGGCAAAAGCAATGCCACATTGAGATCTACCTCCAAGTACATCCCCTCCCTTCCTCACCCCTTGTTCCATTTAAGCCGCCCGTCAAGAAGCAACAAAGCGTGAAGGCAAAATGCCAAATGCCAAAATGAAATGAAATCAAAATCGAAAACTTTTAAATGAATAGACATGCAGATCGGACACGCCACAAGAATTCCAAAAAAAATAAAAAGATAAGAAAAGAGAAGAGAAGAGAGGAGAAAAACATAACAGAGATTGCTAAGAAGACAGTCAGTGACTGTAGGGGGGAGGGATGAGAAGTGGAGTGCTGTGCTGTGAGCCAAGTTTGAATAATGAGGAACTGGGGGTAAAACTGATTTACTACGTGGCCGGATCGCGAATACGACAGAGCTGACTGACTGTCAGATAGACAGACGGACATCGAGACAGACGGAGAGACAGAGAGAAGAACTCTGACTGACATTTGATTATTGGCTTCCAATTTGTTGCAGATGTGTCTTGCTCGATTTTATATATTTTTTTTTTTCTCTTTCTCCGTTTTTGCAAATTGCGTGCCAGACAGTCAGTGGAAGCTGCCGCTCACCGGGCTGGGGCAAGATCAGGGGCAAAGACTGGGGCAGAAACAGAGGCAGAGGCAGAGTCTGAATCTAAAGCTCGAGTTGAAGCTGAGGCCGCAATCACGGCGCACAAATTTGCAAAATGTGGCCAAAGCAAGCGGCAACAACAACAACAACAACGCAACGAACAGAAGTCAAATTGTGGCCAACATGGAAATTAGTGGAGCTCGTCCATTTGGTTGCTGCCTCATCGAAGCTGCAACAACAACAGCAGCTACATCAGCCGTGATCTCGACTTGGATCTTGAGGCGGCTGCTGCCTCGAATCTGGCTCTGACTCTGACTACAAATCGGCGGCAGGAAAGGAGTTATTAAAGTCTTGGCGTTTGTGCCAGACAAAGACAGCATTAAAAACCAGAGACAGAGACAGTAAGAGGGAGTGAGAGAAAGAGAGAGAGAGAGCTATATATATATAGGGCTAGTGCGCTGTTTAATGAAAGCAGTTCAATCGATTTGGCTGGCTCTGAACTGGCTGCAAGTCGTGGCCGTGCCATGCCACCGCCTGTCAAGTCAAGTCTCGACCACTCCTCGGCACAATTTCAGTTGTTGTTGCTGTTGCTGCTGCTGCTGATGTGCTGCTGTTGCTGTGGTAACATTTTTCGATCTGTCTGTCAGTCAGCTGCCATTTTTGCTTGGGCCACAGGTTCGTTTCAAGCGTTGGGCCTAGAGTAACCAACCAGGCCTGAACGAGCGAGCGAACGAGCAGCCAGCCAACCAACCGATTGATTGACATTGCCCACAACGCCCTTTTCATACACACACACACACACACTTAAATATATATACATATATGTATATAGAGTAAGTACAAGTATAAATATAAATAAGCATTTTTTACTTCAGTTAACTGGGCGGGCCATGGCCCATTGGCAGCGAGCATTTTTTGGGCACAACTGTACCGGAAATGTGTAAAGCGAGCCATTCATGAGCTTCTTGTGAATTATGCTTGAACAACTACAAATTATACAACAATACTCGTAATTAATTAAGTCAAGCGCTAAAAAAAAATAAATAAAACAAAAGAAACCAGTCAACAGGCAGTCAACCATTTGCCAACTTTGCCAAGCTGCCACTTCATTCAAGAAAAAACACACACACAAATGCTAAGAATGGCGACAAAAACAGTTAGCACGCATGCAGAGAGTAGACGAAGAGCGGGGAATAGGGAGTGGGTATCAGAGGGGTAAGTAAGGGGACAACATAACTAAATATTTACCTGTATTCATATGAGTGCTCATAACTGAAGACGGCCCCAAAAAAGAGGTAAAAATAAAGACAACACAAGACGACAGAAGACAAAGAGTCGTTGAGCGGTCAAAGTCTTGTAATTATGAAATTCAAAGAAATGAAGCATATTAAAAATGTTATAGATACTAGCACTCGCACTCATATTCGTATTCGTAGTTGTACGAGTATTTATAATGGGCTCATAACTAAATTAGCGTGGGGCCCATTGATGCAGCAACAAGTTGTCGTTGTCATTGTCCTTCTGGCCTTTCAAATATTACAACCATGTCAAGGAATTAACTTACACCCAACCCATAGTTAATGCAATTACAGTCATATCTTATTTTATCATTTAAACATAACACGGATTAAAATGAATTATATAATATACTTTGATTTAACTACAAACGTAGTTATTATAATTTCATTTTTTTATATTTATTTTAATATTTCACCAACTTTTATTTAATTGTTAACTAAATTTTATATTTAAATGTAAATCTATTTAAATTGCCTATATTCTTATATAACGCCAAATTATAGGGCAACATTTTAAAATTAAAGTGTTAATGTTAAAATTTCATCATCACGTGTGTATCAAAATTACGAATTCCTTAATATACTATAATGGATTTAACAATTGAACTAATTTATTTATTTAATTGTAATCAGTCTTCCGACTATTAACAAAATAAATAAATGTAGGAATATACTTAAACATATATATACTTAAATAAAGCAAATCTTTAAGTTTATTTGTGTGCAACTAAAACAAATTTCATCGAATGGATAAGTACTTTAATCATACAAAAAACAATGCTGATTGAATTTTGAAATCCTTCTATGCACAAGTATGTTGGTTGAGAATATATAAAATTCGTTAAAATCGTGTTTTTTTTTGTTTTTATTTATTATTTATGCATTGTCAAATCGGTTGACAAATTAATACAATCTCTCAGTTTTGTGGGGCTGTCAATTGGTTCGTTTGAAGTTGACCGACGAGTCGCCTGTCTGCCTGCACTTGAATTTCTAATTTGGAACCGCTTGCAATTCCCCCAAAATTGGAAGTGCTATAAAAACCTAAAACAGTAACAATTAACAACAACAAAGGAGAGCAATAACAACAGAAACAACAACCAACATTTTCTCACCGTTGTTGACCATTTTGGGGTCGCTCTGGCTGTTACCATGTTTTACACTTTCTAGCAAACCGAGCACTAAAACTTTAATAACACACATTCCAAGCGACAAGATCAAAAATATTTATAATCATTTGGTTTTGAGTTATGTCTTTATAAACATGTTTTGTTTGCCACACAAAACTTATCGCCTGAAACTTTTATTTTATGCTCTTTCAGCTTTAACTTGTAGTCATGTGGTTCAGATATCTCGGAAATCAATATGTTTTGTTGAAACATTAATTTTCGTTCGTACAACTTTATTTACTTGCATTTATTTGATATGAGTATAACTCGTATAAATAGGATCGAATGCAATTTCTAAGTATTACTTATTACCAGGGATTAAAACCTTAACCGAAACTGTAACCTTTAACCGATGAAAACCGATTGAAATTAGTAACCGTAACTGAAACCGTAACCGAATACAATTTTTTCCGCTGTACCGAAACCCACAAACCGAAACTCTTTAAACCGAAATAACCGTTTAGTAACCGATTCATTTATAAGGGTTAATTTCGGTTCTGTCTGTCGCAGGTACTAAGCAACTTTGATAACTTTGAACTGCCATAACTTTGTCAAAAGTCAATTAATTTCCATGTGCAATGTAAATTTGTGCATGATATTCCTGTAAATTCGTTCTGCATTTAAATTTTGTTCATTTTGAAAATTCGAATTTTTTCGAAAAAATCAAAAAAGACGATGGGGTAACACTGTAAAATTTCGAAAAAAAAATCGATTTTAAAAAATTATCTAAAATGAAAAAAATGTAAATGCAGGAATTTGGAGGTAAAATCATGCTCAAATTTACATTTCGCATAAAAATTGATTGACTTTTGACAAAGTTATGGCGGTTCAAAGTTATTAAAAATCATTACATTACACTGGATTATTCCAGTAACCAGATAACATTAATTTCCAGGCTAAAAAGAGCATTAAGTATTTTTTTAAGTAAAACAATGAATAAAGCTTCTTATTTAGGTCAACCAAAAACCTCAATATTTAATTTTTTGTGAACCGAAACCATACCGGTATTTTTAAACCGAAACTTACAAATAACCGTTACGAAACCGATACTCCAAGATTTTGCATAACCGATAACCGAAAACCTTTATGCGAGCATAACCGAAACCGTAACTGAAACCGATAATCGTTTCGGTTTTAATCCCTGGTTATTACCAATATATTATTTTATTTTTTAGCGGAAGCGTAAATAAATCTTCGAATTTGTCGTATTCGATCTGCAACTCATATAATACATTTGATTACTATTTATTTATTTATTTGCGCTAAATTTGATCTTCAGTTCATATTTTCTTTTTCAATTCCTACAAAATTTCACCTACTTGTTCTTATTCCCATATCATATCATATTTGATCTAAGATTATCCTTATCAACCGCATTTCTTAACCGTCTTTCCCATCAGTTTGCTTAGGCATCAAATGAAGCTAAAGTTCTCATGGCTTCAATTGACCAATCAGTTTTGAGCCAAATATGCTTTGCATTTTCCCAGGCTTATGGGACGAAGAGAAAAGGAGATATGTGTTAGCGAAAAGCGCCAGAATCGCATTTCTAATTAAATTCTCAACGTGTTTTCCTTTTATTTCTGTGTATATGCAATTTTTGATTGACATTTTACATTAAACGCACTCGTAGTGGACTTGAGAGGCGTCACAGACCAGAACAAGAACCAGAAAAAGATGCAGATACAGATAAAGATAGAGACAGAGAAAGAGATAGATAGCAAGAGAGATGGAGTTGAGTGGATTGCAGAGCGTTGAAATTGATCAATTTCACATAATTTCAAGGCAAGTCGACGCGGTAATGCAAATCCGACAGCTGCGCCAGTGCGTTAGAAGCGCTTAGAAGAACAAGATACACGTACTGAAAGATACAGGCTGAGCTGCGAGCTGCGAACTACGAGCTAAAGCTAGATTATGATTGACAACAACTGAATTGAGCTGCACTGTGAACTGTGTACCCTGTACCCTGTACTGTGTACTGTGTACTGGTACCGTGGTCAAATACGCATCTTCCAGGTCTCGTCTCTTCTGAGCATGGCATTCTCATCGCGATCCTCTAGTGCGATCACATCCATCCGCACTGACAACTTGACGGGCATTGGGCGCTTTAAAAGTTTTGGTTTTGGCCGCTTCTTGAACTTCTCCTTGCACCTCCTATTTCTCCTCTTCCTCCTGAGGGGCTTTTAATTGCTCGCCGTCTGCTGTATTTCTTCAGCTTCTTTCACAATTCTTATTGATCTTTTTCGAATTTGCGCAACTGTCGGATTTCTGCCGTGCTGTCAGTGGTTGTGGCCACAGCTCCAACTCCATATCCAACTCCGACTGTGGCGTGGCATATCTTTGATTTGCTAATTAACGGTTTGTCGGTTGCGTTTGACATTTGAACATGATTTCTTGAGATTTAGCGCGCGGGAATGGGCTCTGGATTTGGCTTCGACTTCCACTTCCACTTCAACTTCAACTTATGTTTTTACTTTGATTTTGGATTTTTTAATTTTCTTAAATCCAAAATCCCATCATTGATCCAGCAATTGCTAGCGGGCAAGAGGAGCTTTAGTGAAGGAGAGTTTTAGCATCAGCAGAGCAGACAATAGGAAATACTCTATTAGCCAAATTGGTTTTGCGGAGCTCGGACTTAACTGCAACAATTTAAATATTAAAATTATAGTTTCTGTACAGAACAGGAAATATTTTACAATAAGAGTACATAAAAACACAACAAGCATAAGTTTCAGCTAGGTCAACAATATTTTTGCTTCTGATCGCAGTGAAGGAAATAAGTTAAGATCTATTGAAGAGCAAGTACAAATTTCGACTTAACTTTTCCGTTTCTCTTCATTATTTACACCCTGTTGTTGATAAAAATAAAGGGCTTGATATAGTTAAGAAACTTTCTGAATAAAGTGTACTTTTAAGCATATAATTTTAGTCGATGTTATCCTATCAAAGACTAAACTCGAAACATACATATCAATGCGGACGGCAGTCCGCGTTAGTGACGAAAGCCACACGTAGTGTGCAAAAGTGACTAACAATATTATACAGGACGAATGGAAAATTTGCTACGACTGTCCGAGCAGATCGAGTTATATACCGATCGAAAGGTATAGTCTTAACTTACAAAATTGCCTACTAAGAATTTCGGTATCTCACGTGCTTAGTGAGATATGGGGGTGTAAGTGGGTGGTGCATAATATTAAATGATTGCAGTGGATGGAGCCGTTGGAGCCTTTTGGTACATTTTATTTTGTTTTTATTATTCCTATCAAAAATACGCGTCGAATGATACCTCAATCATTCCAATCCGACAATTGGTTCAAAAGATGAATTTTCAGTGAGCTTTCCAAAATGAAATAAAAAGTCACCTATGGTGTCTGTTTGTCTGTGCGTATCAAAGCGTTGTAAAAGCTTACATTTTTAAATGAGGAATTATTCCTTATCGGAAATCTAGAAACGTTTGTGCTACGACTTTTTGAAAAAAAAGCTAGGTTAGCGGGAAAACGGAAAAACCCGCAAAATTGAAATCCAAAATACAAAAGCTACAGATATTTTCTATATATCGAATAAAATGTTTTTTTGAGGGCTTTTAAGCGTACCCTTAAACTTTTTCTGTGAACTGCACAGGTAAAACACTGCAGGTGAAAAAATCTTTTTTATCTCACATTCTTACGATTTAAACAAAATTGACCCACAGGGTCTTTATCTTTATATGTTATAGTCAATAAAATTCCGCGTTTTTTGATATATCACATACCTCAGTAAAATAGCTATATGTGCAACCTATTTAATTGGTGTACATTCAAAACACATTTAAGTTTTCATTCTTTATAATTTTTATTAGATACATATTAAGAAGCAACAAAAGAAAAAGGATAAAAATATTCAAGAAGACGCATTATGTATTTTATGGAATTTAAGAAAAGATTTTCTTCATAGAAAATGGCTATATGTGCAAAACGGTTACATTATGAAAATAATCAAATATCTTGAGTTTCATTATTTTAAAACAAGTTTTTTTTGATAGTTTAGTAAGAAATAGGTCCTCCTTGTTGATTTTGGACTAATAATAGTCGACGTGGCATTGATGATGCCAGCTTTTGCAGCAATGACAGATCAATTTTAGCCCATTCCGTTACAATGGCTTCTCTAAGCTGCTTTAAATTGTCATACTGCTTCGATGCGACAAAAACTTTTGCAGAAAGGATCCCCCATAAGTCCTCTATTGGATTTAGATCCGGACTCATAGCTGGCCAGTCTAGCAATGGAATTTTATGGGCTTCGAAATCGGTGCATTGTCCTGCTGAAAAATCCAGTTTTCACCATGAAGTTCTTCAGCAAATGATATAAGATCGGATTGTAACAGCTCTACATATTTTTCCGCATTCATTCGAGTTGATATAAAACATATCTGGGACTTTCCCTTAGCACTGAATGCAGCCCATACCATGAGGGATCCTCCCCCATGGTTGCGCTTGTAGCAAGTCTGCCGAGGATGGCGGGGATCCCTCCAATATTTGTGGTGACCATCAGGGCCGTCCAAGTTAAACTTCTTTTCGTCACTAAAAATTACGGAATCAAATTCCTCTTCCCAGAATTTGTATTTATCATAGAAGTCAATCCGAGCATTTCTATGCCTTTGGGTTAAGCGTGGTTTAGGCACTTTATTTTCATATTTTAAGTGCAAGTCCTCTCGCAGAAATTGTTGAATCCTTTGTCGAGTGACTGATAGTCCCAGTTCAGCTTTAATTTTTGAGCAACTCATCGAATCCTGGGTAGCAAGTTGTTTAATGTGCCTCTTTACGCGTTCATTAATTGATGACACGGGACCACAGCGCTTACAATCAGCATATCCTTCGGGATTTTTCAAAAAATTTGTAATGGTGTTACGATGGCGATTTGTTTTCACTGCAATTTGTCCAACTTTAATCCCACTCTCATACATTGTTTTAATTTTAACTTGATCATCTGGCGAAAGTTCAGTTCCACGAGGCATTTTAGGTTTTGTAATACGCTTGTTTACAAATGTCACTCTTATTAAGCACTAATATTATGTTTACAATCTCACAGTCCAATCTTATAACATTTACTAAAACTTTGTTGACACTGCAGCACAAAACGATCAATTATAACGAATTGCACATATACCCATTTTCTAGGAATATCGCGAGCTCTCGCACATTTTTTAGCTAACGGTACTATAGAAAAGGCTACAGAACGAAACTTAAACATTGCGAATGAACACAAAACATCAACGAAAAAAACTGTATACTCAAAATAAATGTACGGTTATTCTAATTGAAACAGTATCGAAATGAATACTTGCACATATAGCTATTTTACTGAGGTATATCTGTAAAAATTCGCTGTCGCAAGATATTAGCTGTTAAGTGTATATACACATTTTGCTTAGAGTTGATAGATGGCAGCAGCAATAAAGTATTGTAGCAGGCAACTTTAGGTGAAAGGTTATGCGTTGCAGAAATAACCAGTGTTGCCAGACAGCAATAATTCCTTAAGAGTTAACATAAAAACACACAACTAATAGCTTTTGCTATACAGATATAACCAGTGCTGCCCGACAGCTTGTTTTCCGACTATGAGTAATTTAATTTGTTTAATTGAATTAAACTGGTAGGGTCTTCCTACAGCTTATTTTCATTTATACATATGAAATTCTACAAATTTCTGATATCTTCAAAAAAAAACTTCTTGACAAAGTAAAAGTCTAGTGACGAAACCCTTTCCATGCCCCAAAATTTCTGATATCCAATTTTATTTAATATTTTGTTATTCCTGTCTAACATATAGTTCTTAGAATATAAATTTATAAATGTTGGATTTAGTCAAAACAGTTACTGTGTATGAATATAAACAATATATTAAATATAATAATTCTGGAATAAACAATAAATGTAGTTAATTTTACGGATAAGGCATGTTATAATTTCATTTTGAATATAGAAAATTCTTCAAAGTTTCCTTTCATGTCTTTTCCTTCACAAAATAAGCAAAGTTCGAGTTGTTTTTCATCCTTAAATATATATAATTTATGTCTTAAGCTATCAATTGATTGCCGCTTATTGGGAGAATGCTGGAAGATTGTAGTTGAGTTCCGTTCGAGGTGCATTATTAATTGTTGGATGAGGCTTTGAGAGAAATTCCTCAACGCAAAGCGTTGTCAGTTTGTTGAAACGTTTAAGAGGCCATGTTGAATGGCCGTGTTGGCCGTGTTGCATGTGTCCCAGACTAACACGGCTGGCAATATTAATGATGATGTGGTGTTGATGTTAAGTGCAGTTTAATAAATGAATTGTCTCTCACTCGCTGCATACGAAAAATGAGCTATGCAGTTGCAGTTGCAAGCTGTCCACAATCTGCTGCCCAGACTGAGTCTGTTGTCCATTGCCCACGAGGCTGTGTCTAATTCATCAACGGGTTGGTTCAGTGGGCCTGCCTGCCAGCCTGCTTGCAACGGCAACTTCCTGCATTTGCATGTGCTAAAGAGCTGGGGAGCTGGAGGAGCTGAGAAGCTTTTCAAAGTGGCTACAGTCAATGCATTTCCAGTAATAGATGCTACGACTTTTTAGCGCATTTTTAACTACTTCATTTTGGGGCCCAAACCGTGTCTCCAATCCCATTTGTTTGCCACACTTCAACCTGTTGGTCTACAGAATGGAATGTTAATGGTGTTTGAAGCCACTGTGCTGTGTGGCTCAGTGCAGTGGCTGCTCATTTGTCTGGTGGTTGGCGGCTTCACAGTAAGAGCAACAACCACAGCCTCAACTCCAACTTCAGCTTCAGCTTCAACTACATTGGCCTCATCGCTGGCAAGCCTATTTCTTACAACTTCTTCAAACAACGGCAACAACTGACGTATCATAAACAACAACTACAACAACAACCACAACAACAACAACATCAAATTGTGTGTTGGCAGTTGTCTTGTCTGTCGGTTGCTCTTGCACTTGGCTGCCTCAGCGAACCTTTTGGCAAAGTGTTTCGAATCTTGAGAGCAGCCGCATCTAACAAGCCCAAGAAAAATGGGCCCAACGCCAACTTTTGGCTAAAGAGCAAACACATTAAAAATGCTTCTCAACTCTTCCATGTCTTTCTTATTGTTGTTAGAGTCGATTATACTCCACTCTACTCTACTCTACTCCACTCGACTCTACTCTTTTTGAGTTGATCTATATAATTGCTTGACTCCACTTGTTCTTTATATAAAAATCAAAATTTAAACTATTTTTATGTCAGAACCCAAGGCGTACAAGAGCTTTTTTAATTTGTTAAGATTCATTAATGTGAATATTTAAACCATATTTGAGATTAAATGCAAATCCACTGTTCATAGTGATTTATGATTTAGCGATTTAATTTAATTTAATTGATTGTCCCTAGATTTTTCTTTACTACATAATAAATAATTTTTATTTATGATTTAATGTTCTTTTGTTATTTTTTTAGTCTTCAATAAAACATTAATTCATATTTAAAATATGAAGTCTATACGTATGTATTTCAACAACTAACATTATCCTTATTTAGATTTAGGATAAAAAATTTGTTTTATCTTCATTTTTTTTTATATTTTATGTACCTTTTCTTCAATGTGTAGTTAGCATTTAAGTTAAGTAAATGAAAGATAATTTTAAGTTGAAAAATATTTATTAGTTTATATTTAACTAGACTGTAAAAAAAGAGCCTTTAAATTATGCACCGGATGACGAAAATACATCAATGATTTGTTACCAATTTTTTTGTTGTTATGAGCATATCTTGAGTTCGGTTTTGATCAATTTGGTTGAAGCTTCGACTTGTTGTATGTGTGTGCGTGTGTGTGTGTGTGTGTGTGTGTGTGTGTGTGTGTGTGTGTGTGTGTTTGTGTATGCGTGTGTGTGTGTGTGTGTGTGTGTGTGTGTGTGTGTGTGTGTGTGTGTGTGTGAGCCGTGTGCCTCGAGGCCTCAAATGCACTTTGCAAAAAAGCATTTCCTTCAAACTTGTCTCGATTTTGGTGTGTGTTGTGCTGCGGGCTTTAGTGCGAAATAGTTGCAACAACAACAGCAATAACAAATGCAAAGGCAACTGCAACAGCAACAACTACAACAACAAACATTTCGCAGCTAGCTATGCGATTTATCTTTGGGGGCTGGCAAGTTAATGTGGCAATTGTATGCTAAGCAGCAGCAGAAGAAGAACTTGAGAGAGGCAGCAGTAAAATAAGGAGGGGAAGGAAGGGAGGAGAGGGGCTTATGGCACGGGATGGAGGAAGGAGGCAGTTCAACGGTTTTCATGAATGAATTAGGCGGCGGTTAAAGTTTGGCCAGCGTCGTCGGTTGCTTCGGCGAAAGGGCAACAACTCAATTTACAGTTTGCCGGACGCGGAATTCCATTGCCCACGGGGTGACCATTTCCACAACAACAACAGCAACAGCAACATACACATAAAATATGAAAAAAATAAAATATATATTACTATATACAGTCATGTACTCTTTTTCTTAAACTTCACATTTTCAATTCAGTTGCTATATTAACTATTCTGTTATTCCAAATGTTCAAAATAATACCTTTAATTTTAATTTTTACCAAAAATAAGAGTAAATTTCTGCAAAACATGTGCGCGTTTCTATTATTTTTTCCAACCGAAACCCGTGGTCTCCTAATGAATCTCTACGTAAAGCAAAAATTGTTGGCGAAAGACGCTCAAAAAAAAGATCGTAATTTACCACTGTTATCAACCTTGCTTACATAGATGGATTCATAAATATTATTACAGTGGAAGCTTGGTAACAAGGCTTCAAGTAATAGAGTAATGTGCGTTTCTATTATTTTTTCCATAACTGTATACTACTAGGGGGTTATCGGTTCTGTGTAAGTTTCGGTTTAAAAATAAAAAATAATATGGTTTCGGTTCACAAGATAAAAGAAATTAATGTTATCTGGAAAGAATGTTATCTTGCTACTGAATGGAATGGAATTAAAATTTCGATTATTTTGATTCTACTGATTTTTAATAACTTCGAATTGCCATAACTCTGTCAAAACTCAATCAATTATCATGCGTGTAAATTTCGGTTCTGGCCGTCACAGGTACTGCAAACTTTGATAACTTTGAACTGCCATAACTTTGTCAAGACTGGATCAATTTTTATGTGCAATGTAAATTTGAACATGATTTTACCTCTAAATTCGTTCTGCCTTTAAATTTTTTTAAATTTGAAAATTCGAATAACACTGTAAATTTTCAAAAAAATTCGATTTTCAAAAATTTTTGGAAATGAACAAAATTTAAATTCAGATCGAATTAAGAGGTAAAATCATTCTCAAATTTACATTGCACATAAAAATTGATTCAGTCTTGACAAAGTTATGGCAGTTTAAAGTTATCAAAGTTGCTGAGTACCTGCGACGGCCAGAACCGAACCTTTATAAATGAATCGGGTACTAAACGGTTATTTCGGTTTAAAGAGTTTTGGTTTGTAGGTTTTGGTACAGCGGAAAAAAGTTCTTTCGGGTACGGTTTCAGTTACGGTTACAAATTTCAATCGGTTTTCACCGGTTAAAGGTTACGGTTTCGGTTATGGTTTTAATCCCTGCTTAAGAGACAAATAAGTTTTTCATACTAAAGGTTAATTTGAATCCGATTGTTTCTATGGCACCTTTGAAAAATTTTGTCAGGATGATAGAGACAGTCCCAAATACACAATCTGTAGTTTGGTTGGGATATCTTAAGAAACAAAAAAGTTTTTCATATTATAGGTTAATTTGCATACGATTTATCCTATGGCAGCTATATGATATAGTAATCCGATGTTGACCAAATTTAGTCAGAATGTAGGAGACAATCCCAAGCATATGATCTGTAAGTTTGGTTAAGATATCTTAAGTTTTTCATACAAAGCAATTCCATGACCTTTGACCTCATATTAAGACAGTTGCAGTTGGAATTTCGCAAAACGTCGTCTTATTGCACAATGAAATCGTCTCAGCTATATTGTGTGAAAATTTCAGCTTTTTACCTTTAGCCGTTTGGCCTACTCGTTGATGTGTCAGTGAGTCAGTCAGTCGGGACAACGAATTTTATATATATGGATGTATATATGTATGTATATATGTATGGACATTCATCTATATGTACTCATCAGCTGCCAAGGGCAGATTCCAGGTCTAGCCCCCATGCCAGACCTCCCCTTGATCCCCAGTCCAATGTATCTCATGGGTGTGATTTTAATTTCATACACAAATGAACGCAAATCATTGCGGTGGTGTGTTGTGTTGTGGGTGTTGTTCGGGTGATACAGAACTTTTGCGCGGACAACAACCACAACACAACAATAACCAAAATGAAAAAATTACAAATTATTTTAAGAGCAACGAGAAAATAGCAATAACTCCCACGAAGATTAATAACACACACACATACAGAAGCACTCCCATGCTCGTAAATAAATAAGCAAAAGGAAAATACAAAATGCAAAATGCAAAAGAAATGAACAATAAGCGTCGAGTAGAAAATGAAATTTATGCATAAAGCCGCCAAAAAGGAACGAAAATTGTTGCTAAGGAAGCGGGACAAAATAGGCGAATGGGCCATCAAAAGTGCGCAAATAAAAGAAGCGATAAAGCAGCAACAAAGCCAAACACAAAATTGCCAAAAAAAAAAAAAACACAAATATATCAACCACATTCTAAGTTTAGGCAATTGACGCGAATGTTGGCTTGAGGGAATGCTGAGGGAAACGGCGAATTCACAGCCAAATTGAGAGCAGAGCGAATTGGTAAGACTGCGGCGAAGAGAAGACAAATCAGATGTAAATCAGGCAATTGGGACGAATTACTTGTTGGTAACTCCGTTTATAATCGTTATCTATCTAAATTCTAGAAATATTCCTTAAAGAATATCAAAATTTTAAGAAATATAAAAGATATTGGGAGCAGACCAAGAATCGATGCATTCTTTATGAGCATTTGCAAGGATGAACATTTGTTGCAAGGATTGGGGAAAATCCAGAAAAACCCAATCATATCTATGAGTATTTCATTATATTTTTATTTAAATCATATTTTTATTTAAATCAAATATCTTCTCCATCATACATATATACTTTTCTATGTTTATATTATACGATCATCGACTTAATGTTACTATTTTATATTAATTTAAAGTCAATTTAAACACACGTATCGAATTGATTCAGTGTTGGCAGGGTAGTTTTTGTTTTAATGTATGTATAACAACAATTTTTAATTTTGTCAATTGTTGTTAACTTTTATTTGTATTTATTTTTGATTATCGTTTTCCACTTTTTTTTTAAACAAGCTGAAATTCAAAGCCAAATGAAATTATAGATTGTAATAATAATAAATTCAGCCGGATCAGCGAGATTCAGGTTATCACTGGTTTTAAGCCTTGTTGCTCATAGAGTTCTTGTTTCTACTTCTGAGAAGGTTAAGAGTTCCTCGACTTAAAAGAGCCTTAAATCGCATCTGTCGTATTGTCTACCGGCATCATAATTCATATGGAACTTTTCCAAAATACAGACACATATGTACATGATTATAAATATGTAGGTATGTATGTATGTACATATAAAATATCTTTACCTATGCATATATAAGTAGACACATCAAGGATCAATGGCACGTACCAGCACTAAAGTTATTAAAGCCATAAGATACAGTCGAGCTGTTCGGCTCTGGGTTTTCTGTGGTTTGAGTAGTTCGTTTTTTGGGTGGTTCGGTAGGTGTTTTGCTATAGAATGCCCGCCCGCCCAGGCGTGCGTCCATATGCAAAATACAGGAGTTTATGACTGTACGAGTATCTTGTGACTGTTGAATACGGGAAGAGTGGGGAGCGGAGGGGAGGGGAGGGGATGTGGACAGCGGGGCGACAGGCGTTACATTGACGCACCCCCCACACGACTTTAAGCCCATCAAATCATTAACAGCAACAACAACAATGAGAGTTCTCATGCTTTTGGGCTTCAGGCTGGCATATGAGTAAAAATTTGCGTATGAGTCAACAGCACTGACGGTTATCTTTCAACCACCTCCAACCAGCAGCTACAACAACAACAACAACAACAACAGCACCACCCTCTAAGTCACCCATATGACTGTGGCACAGGTACGCACCCCAGTCAGATTCTAACTTCTCATGCTATTTGATATACTTAGACTCGTATCGTAGTCAACGTCGCGACTCGCGACGTTCTTCTTCTCCTCCTCCATCCTGTCCCTCATCCTTGTCTACAGCTAATAAATATATATATGAGTTGGGAAAACGACAAACGCTTTGCTTAAAAAAAATCGACATGGCGAACGTGTCGACAACGTGTCATAAATTTGTCGAAGCGCAAAGCAAAAAAATAATATTTTGCCAACTTTTTAGGATTATGCTACCTTCCGCCTACCCCCACCCGTGAGAGAAAAGTCAGGCAGTCGTAAAACAAATGGACTTTACGTATTGTATGTCTGGATTAGCCTTGATTCAAAGCTATATGGATCACAAAATGTGTAGGTTAAAGTTATGTTAAGATAGACTCTTAACTTTAAGGTGAGCCCACAGAGTTATATAGAAAAATTCAGTTTTGTTCCGATAGGGTTATAAATTGAGAGAATCCTCAACCTAAATCAAAAATATTCACATTTGGTGTATCATTGTCGATAATAACAATATTGTTACCACATTTAGGCCCTTATTCTTAATGTAAAGTTAAGGTCCTAGTTATATAATTGAATAATATTTAAAATGTAAAAAGTAAAATGTGGAAATCATTTTAAAACTCAAAAGTCACCCTCAGTTTATATTACATTTAATTTGACTATGTAAAACGGGTCTACGAGAAAATTATTGTAGTTTCAATCTTTGCTCTGCGCTTCTTTTTAGATAACTTTCAACTGTATTTTCAATTGTTTTGAAACATAAAAAAGTATCAAAAAACTAAACGTCAAGTATTGCATAAGGCGCAGTTCCCAATTAAAATAATATACATATATCTTAAAAAAAAAGTATAAACAATACAATTTTATAAAGATATAACATAACTAAAATATTTGTCTTGAATCTTTGGATGCTGAAAAAAATATGGATTAATTTATATTAACTTTAAGGCATTTGAAGAAATATTTAAAATTTATTTTTCTTTGGTTTGCGGATATTAAATCTATGAGTCAACCCCCAACAGTGGACTCTGCACCCTTGGGCCAAAACTACCAAAAGGACTTGAATAAAAGCATATATTGAAAATTCCAAAAAATGTTTTTTACGAAAATGTTTACTTAGCATTGTTGTTGTTGTTGAATATAAATATAAAATGAAATTAATGCGAGCAGGTTGAGTTCAGGGAGTTGAATTCATGCCACACACATATTACGATGAGCTGCTGCTGTTGCTGCTTCTGGTCTCTGCACATTAACGCCCGTAACGTAATTAAACAAAAATAATGGTCTCAATAATCACACAAAAACCGTAAAGTGCAGCACACAGACAACCGACCGACCAAACAACCCCCAACTCCACTCTCAGTCCCAGTCCCAGCCCAGAATATCTATGTAGTATCATACCAACTCCAATTCCATTTCCATATCCCTTTCCCATTTCGAAATTCATTGCCATCCACCCGTAACCCAACTAAAGGAGAAACAACAATTGCCTAGGCGTCTAACCCTTTAATCTATTTCTTTTTTTTTTTCGAAGGAGTCACTAATTATTTGTATACCCTGTAAAGCAGACGGTGTTATGCTCTGTAGCAATTGTATGCAACGGTCAGAAGATGGTATCTGCGATTCCAAAAAGTATTTATAATATTTATAATATAAATATGTGATTACCATACGTTGAACAAGATTAATTGTAATTATTGATACACCACATGTTGCAAAGTTCACTAGGCTGGGTATCTTTTAGTTCTTTACTCTTCTAAATGTTTTCTCTTACTCGTGTTGTTGTTTTTTCACGCACTCATCACCAATGTTGGAATAGAAGATTCCCGTCTTAATTCCCCTGACTACCTCCATCCCCACTGCACATTTTTACATACATATGCAGATTTATTGCACGACTTCTTCTGAATCAAAAATCAATTAATGACAATAATTTTAAAATTAAAAGCATTCGCCATTTTGCCTCCAACATGTGTGAAATTTAATGACTTTGAAGATATTTATGGAAATTCTCCATCTGTCCCCACCCCCTCACCCCATTGTAATGTTGTTGTTCCAGTTGCTGTTGCTGTTGTTGTTGTGCCATTTCGTTTGCAATTATCTAGTATATTGCCCCATCTCGATTTCCCTTACTGTGGCCATTTGCTTTGAGTAGAACTCGAGCTGGTACCAGGACTTGAGTTGGGTATGTGTGCTGGGTGCTCGAGGATGCCTTTTTGTTGTAATTAGATGAGCAGCAACAGCAACAGCAGCGAAAGGGTTTAATTACATTTTGAATAGAAAATTTATGAAACAAGTTTTTCGGTTTCTGTTCAACTGAGTTTGGTTCGAGTTCGAGTTTTGATCAGTTCGGTTCGGTTCGGTTTGTTTCGGTTCGAGTTTGTTACGCTTTGCCCTATTGTGGCCATGTGTGTTCTATCGCCCAATTGTCTATCTACCTTCTACATACATACATATATCTCTCATGCTCTCTCGCCCTCTCTCTCGCTCACTTGCTGTTCGTTGTGTCTGTTTTTTGGCCATAATGGCTGGGACGTACATTGACGTTATGTGAATCAGACCACACATAAAATATGCGAACGGGACACAATGGCATTCAACTGAATAATTGACAAGCAAACCAAACTGTTTTTGCCTATATGTAGAAAATATTAATTATAAGGTAGTTCCATAATTATTCATGCAGATATTTTCAAATTATCCAGATCGATCAATGTATCTTCATTTTTTATATTTAGAGCTAATATAAATTATTAAAAAAAAAAGTTTCGCATTCGGCACTGCGCATTAAAATTATTTTTAGGTATACAGAATCGAGATCCCTTTGCGCAAGGTGCCGAATGCCAAACTTTTTTTTAATAATTAATATAGTAATTTTAATATCGTTCGTCACAAAATGAGATATCAGAAATTTTGGGGCAGGAAAGCCCTTTCGTCACTGGACTTTTACTTTGTAAAGAAGTTTTCTTTTGGAATCTGTACACGCATCTGAAGTTTTGATTAATTAAAATGTGACTAATTTTGGATTTTAATTCACTATTTTTTAGTGATCAAATATATGTATTCTATTTCAAAAGTCAGTGAAATCGAATCTTTTATATTTGAATTGGTCAGAAGAATAAATACGTTTTTGAAAATGTATCATAAAATAAAGATTTCTCTTTTTATACCCACATAAATAAAATTAGCTTAGATTCAGTTGAAATCTTAGTTTGAAATTTATATGAAACAGACTTGCAGTAGCTTAAAAAAAGCTGACATACATTCTCACACACACTGTCTCACATACTGAGAACTCCTGGCCCTTTCAGATTGCGCCTAAAAGTAGGCAACGTGCAATTTTGATAGACGGAAAATTGTCGATTTTGAATTTATGGCCCGCAGGCAAGAGAACAAAAGCGCAGAGACAGTTAATGAAAGAGAGAGAGAAAGGGAGAGAGAGACGAAGAGGGCGAGAAAGTGGCCAAAAAGTGGGCAGATTGCTGGTCGAAATTGTAAATTGATTTATGTTTATATTTGTGCAACATGTTGATGCCGCGTTCGAGCTGCACGTCAACCAAATGCAGCTCAACTAGTATCGCAACTCAACTCATTATTGGGCCAAGGTAAAACGCTCGCGGTGTCATTTTGTTGCAGTCGACAGGCGGCAGGGGGTAAGGACAAGGGAAGCACACACTAAAAGATAACAAAAACAAAAACAACGGCAACCACGTTAATTGAACAACATTCGACAGATAGACAGACAGACTGAGACAGGCAGTTAGACAGACAGAGAGAGATAGGCAGGAAGACAGAAAGACAAACAGACAGAGACAGGCAGGAAGAGAGACCAAATTCGGGCGCAACTCAATTTGGCGAATATTTGAACGTTAGCGGCATATTTGCGTGTAATTATATCAAAAATTAACACACACACACATATATGCATATGTACATATATATGCGTGTGTGGGTGTGTTGTTGCCACATCAGACAAACACAAACTTTTGTCTTGCCACGGCCGCCGGCGACAATTTGCAATGCGTTTTGCGGCTTTCGATCCGAGGGTTGCTTGCAACCAGGGCTGACAATTGGACAGGGGAGAATTGCCTCGTCGATCGCCCTGTGGCATTTTCAATACACAATATTTGTTTATTTTGCGCATAAAAATATGAAACATATTTTCCTTAAGCAAACACACGAGATAGAACATGAGAGAAAATTGATAATTCGCTTTCGCGGAAATTTCGCCAATTGCAAAAATAACAAAAGTGATGGGTAAACGTTTGAAGAAAGTAGTTAAAAGTAACGGACAGAACGCATAGGCAAGAAAGCAGGGATTAAAACCGAAACGAATATCGGTTTCAGATACGGTTTCGGTTATGCTCGAATTAAGGTTTTCGGTTATCGGTTATGCAAAATCTGAAAGTATCGGTTTCGTAACGGTTATCGTTTTTTTGTAAGTTTCGGTTTTAAAATACCGGTATGGTTTCGGTTAACAAAAAAATAAAATTTAAAGTTTTCGGTTGACCAAAATAAGACGCTTTATTCATTGCTTTACATTTAAAAAGACTTAATGCTCTTTTTACCCTGCAAAATAATGTTATCTGGTGACTGGAATGATCCAGTGTAATGTCGATTTTATAATAATTTGATCTTAAATAAATTTGGTTCATTTGGTTTGAAAATTTGGATTATTTTGATTTTACTGATTTTTAATAATTTCGAATTGCCATAACTTTATCAAAATTCAATCAATTTAAATGCACAATGTACATTTCAGCATGATTTTACCTCTTAATTCGTTCTGCATTTAAATTTTTTGTTCATTTTCAAAAATTCGAAAATTTCGAAATTTTTAGAAAATTTACAGTGTTACCCCTTATCATTTTTCGAAAAATTTCGAAAATTTTCGAATTTTCAAAATGAAAAAAATTTAAATGCAGAACGAATTAAGAGGTAAAATCATGCTCAAATTTACATTGCGCATGGAAATTAATTAAGATTTGACAAAGTTATGGCAGTTCAAAGTTATCAAATTTGCTCAGTACCTGCGACGGCCAGAACCGAAATTAATCCTTATAAATGAATCGGTCACTAAACGGTTATTTCGGTTTAAAGAGTTTCAGTTTGTGGGTTTCGGTACAGCGAAAATTTTTTTTTTCGGTTACGGTTTCAGTTACGGTTACAAATTTTAATCGGTTTTCACTGGTTAAAGGTTAAGGTTTTAATCCCTGCAAGAAAGTTTCGGTATTGACAACAGAAAAAATTTCATATAGAATATCAGGAATTTTAATATTGTATCGCATTAAATGTATACTACAATAAATCGATATTAATTAGTAAAATTGTTTTTAAATATTTTTAAATTTTGTAGAGCTAGTAAGCCGAAAAAAGAAAAAAAAACTTGATGAACTTTATATGGTTTCACCTTAATTGTCATATCGAAACGCTGATAAAAAAGACAGGTTTTGTAAGATCAAGAATATTCGGGGTAAATATTTTATTAAAAAAATACATACATATTGTAGACAACAATTCACAGTTTTAAAACAAATATTTGAATTTTCAACCTATTTTCTATATGTTTAGTCATCCTTAAGTTTACAGTAATATAGGTTCGAGTTAAATATACAAAATTGACAAATAAGTTATTCATATTATAATTATCGAGGCATTAGTTTGGTGTTTAATTAAGATGTTCAAAAAAAGGCCTATGAATTTCTTTCTTTTTATATATTTAAGAACTTGGATATTCTCGTATTTCCATAAAGAATTTATCTATAAACATGCCGAAATTGCATTTGCCTTGAGAATTACAAGCTCATACCATGTATAAGGATTTGTGAGCTATGTTTCATCCATCAAATGGAATCAATGCACAGGATACAGGACAAAGCTAGAGAGCAACTCGGCAGTCAAAGTCAATTTAACTGGCAATTAATGCATGTTGCCGGTGAACCTGAACCTGAAACTGTCCAACGCGCCCGAGTTAAGACCAAAGGCCTGGAAAATGTTGGTAATGGGGTTGGAGTTGCAGTTGGAGCTGGGATGGGATGATGGGAGCTGGAAGCAGACTGTGGCACATTCGATCCGTGGCCGAAAGTGGCAATCAGCAAGAACAACACCAATAAGGCCGCAATAACAACAACACACAAACACACACACACTCACATATGAGGTGGAGAATGAGAAGGCGGGAGGCTGCCCTGCCACGCCCTAACGCCATGTCGACACCTATTACCATTCATTGACTTTGGCGATGTCCCTGGGGTGTCATCTATGCAGGTCGCTTTGGTTTTGTCGTTTCTCTTATTGTTGTTGCTCTTATTGTTGTTGTTGTTGCTGTTGTTACTTTCGTGGTTGTTGCTGTTGTGTCTGTTGGTTGTTGGCCCACACTTTTGATTGCATTTTCACCGAATCCAACGACCGTTTGCTAATGTCCTTCGATAAAGCCGGCAAAATCAACACCAGCAACAGCAGCTAACGTCCACACGGCCTTGTCAAATCTGCCTAACGGAGTGTGTGTGTTTTTGTTTGTGTATTTGTGGGTGTATTTGTGTGTGTATGGGTGATATGCGATATGGATATGGCAATGGCAATTGCAACGTTGTGCGCCTCCGTTTTCATTTGGTGTTTGATTGGATTTTCAATTATTCATTATTATTGGTTGCAATTTACCTGCCCCTCTCCGCCGTTTGACACTCCGCCGGAATCAGTCGAAAATCTGTCCCGGGATTGAGGACTGAGCACTAAGGACTCTCGTACTACTCGTGTCCTGTAAACCAAAAGTGGCAACGCATTGATTGCATTGCATCAGCAGCTGTTGTCAGATTATCAGTCACTTTTCCAACTCGTCAAATTCCAATTGCATCATTAAACGGAATTTTTAATGCCCCAAACTCAACTCGGCGATTACTTTTCGCTCTCAGTTTTCAGTGAATGAACTTAGCCCGAGGATGGATTTGAGTCGAAAAAACTGTCTATATGAATGTAAAAAGATGTTATTTTATAACGGTTTTAAAGATTTAGAGTACATCGACTAACAGTAAATACTCGCATAAATGAACACTAGTTAAGTAGGTAAAATCTTAAAATGGTGACAATTCAATATGGAAAGGAACAGTATCTTTCTGGAATGGAGAATTACTCAGCCTCTCTGACGAAGGGCCAAATAGGGTAAAGAGAGATGGGAAGTTGAGTTAAGTTTTCTTCTTCTTTGGAGAGGGTAATATAATTTTATCACGATATGTGAAACGCATTAAAGGACCTTGACAACGTATTGAGTCGATGATTGATCGCCATTCAGGTCCGTCTTTTTTTGCCGCTGACATTACATATTTCGGAACCGGCTGAAGCGATCGGTCAAAAATTATCCTTTAGTATGGGAAACTTTATTGTTTCTGGAGAAATGTCAACCAATGTCACAGTTTGTGATATTGTCTTTTATTTCCGGACGAAACTTGCTTAAAATTTAACTACTATAAATTATAGCTGTCATCAGTTGTCGATCAGTTGAAGGGTATTAAATCTTCTAACATTTTTTTTGTTCGTCATAAATTTTTAACAAACAAAATTGAACCTGTTTGGAAAAGTGAAATAACAGAGATTTAAAGCGATGCATTGTTTGTATTGTTTACAGGGAATTTCTGATACATAATTGGAGGTTATCTCCCTCCTAGGGAAATCAGAATCCAAATTGAAACTGCTTAAATTCAGTTAATGCCTTACCCATACCTCGACTTAAATGCTTTATTATTCAATTTAATTATGTGATTCTTTGCATTTTGCTTTTCGTACAATGGCTACATATACATACGTACTATAGGTTAAAGTACTCAAATTATCTTTTGCCGTTTGCTGTTTGCTGGTCATCGTCATAGTCATCGGCATCGGCATCAGGCAGAGAACGAGAAAACGAGAGATCGAGCTATAAAGATAAATGCCAAACAAGCGAGCGGAGCCACCGACAAAGTGTTTCTGTTTCTGGCGTATTTCAGATTTGTTTGGCGTATTTTTATTGGCATTCGACTTGGTCGGCGAGAGACCAATTTGATTTTACGACTATTTCAGTTCATATGATATCATTTTGCATCGGATTTCGGATTCGGTTGCTCAAATACCCAAAATACAGATGCCGATAACAACGAAAAAAAATACTGCTAAGAATATTTGGTTGATCAATGATCGACTAGCATATATCCATTACTTTCTGATCATATTATATCAAAATTGAATTTAGCTAGAATTCATGTTTCATGATTTTAAGGAATGTTTCACTAAATGATTCTATATAGATACTACTATATCAACAGGTTAAAAATTTTAAATTATCATGAAACTTGTCCAGTTAAGCGAGACTTTATCGCGAATATCTATAATAAATATCAATACACATAACACGTATTGAAGAATTGTATTTTAATTTTGATTCTATTATACCCTATTTATAATTTTATAAGGGTATATAAGCAGTGGCGGCTACTTGTCTTTTGTGTTAACCGAGCGCGACAATAAATTAAGTCAAGTGTAGCGTTTAATTGATTTTACTGCTCTCAAAAACGATTCTAATCATAGATTAAATATCGTTAAAACAACACATATAAAGCCAAGGAGAATCCCAAATAACAACAACAACAACAACAACGGCAACAACAAGAACAGAATGATAACAACATTAACAACAACAAAGGGCCGCTTGACCAATAAAGTCAACAATCCAAATCAAACAATCCCCCTCCTGACTTCAACCTCAGAGGCAACCTCAAACTGGGCTCCCTTTTGGAATTGGGCAAACAAATTTGCAGTACAATAAGTTGTTGTTGTCGCTGTCGCTGCTGTTCTTGTCGTTGTAATTGCTTGTTGTTGCAATCGTTGTTTACTAATATGTAATCCTTAGAAACAACAAGACACCCCACTTTCTCCATCATCAGACAGTTGTCGAGGCGTTGTTCGCTTTGAATTTCAATTGGCGGGCAAAACGTTAACTCATTGTTGGAGGGAAGGAATGAGGAGAGTTTAGCCTAGCTTTAAGCTTATAGAAATACAATTTTATGTGTAGTAGATTTAGGTTTAGGTTTTAAGCATAAAATACTCGTATATGTACATGTATATAAAAAAATAAGAATTAAATAAATAAAAGACCGAGCTGGGAAAAACACCGTGTCGCTAACGAATCAAATAAATTTGTTGGTCAATTAAAAAACTGCAAAACGCGCACAATTTCCACATGTGTGGCAACAACTGAAACTGCAACAACAACTAACCTTTCAGACACTGCAATCACCTCCCCTTCTTTACCCGCTCCAACTCCCAGCAACTCTTCGCCTATCTCTCCCTGCACACTTTACCCGCTGATGCTGCTGATTTTTGCTCTAATGGCTGCCAACGCCAAATGAAAAGCGAAGCACGGAAAAAAAATACGAAAAATAAAAAAAATTACGTTACAAACCAATTTTTTTCGTCTGGCTTTTTTTTTACAACATTTTCACGATTCGCACACGTTGTGACTTTTTTGCGACTAGCTTTTTGGCCACTTTTTTATGAGTTTTATGTACTATTTTTTCAAGCTGAACTTTGGCCGTAAACTAACTTTGTCGAGTTTGATAGAGCCAGGGGGGCCATGCCACAAAGAGAGCGAGAGAGAGAGAAAGAGAGAGCGATAGATAGAGAATGAAATAAAGAGAAAAGAGTACCCACTCTCCACACTCCCACATACATGGGTAGGGCGTTAGTTATTAGTCGGGTCTACCCTTAGAAAAAATAAAAAAGCTCAGTTCTTAAACCGAACGAAATTCAGTTGGAACTATAAATGAAAAGTAGCCAACGATATTAAATTACTAGAATAAGTGAACAATAGCTAAGATATTTTAATAGATATTATGGGAAAATACTTAATGCTCAATGTTTTCATCTAAAAGTAGGTTCTTTTTCGAAAATAAAAGAAAGGAGCGCAAAACACTTGAAGGCATCTCTGACTTTATAAGGTGTATATTTTCTTAATCAGCATCAACAGCCAAGTTGATATTACCATGATCGTCCGTTTGTATGATCTAACGCATCTCACAGATGGTAAGAGCTAGAAGCACCAAATTTGCATATTAAGTTTGTTTTAGTATTTTTTGTCCTACGCTCCTTTCTGAACCCGTTAATCTGAAAAAAAGGAATTATTAACACAATTTTAAAGTTAATATAACTAGATCTGATGACTCCTAAAAATTTCAGGATAGTCGGAAAAAAAATTTTAAATTATTAAAATTTGTATTAGGTTATCTATGGGCCTGGTTACCGGGTATCTCACAAGCGAGAACACTCGACGGCTGCATTCTTGTTAGTTTTAATTGAGGAAAAACTCAGATCTGGCATATCTTCGTTTGATTATGAAAACTGAAATTTAAATAGAGACTTTATCTATTTTTATACGCTGATGGAAATTAGCTAATAATTTTCGAACTTAAAAACAAATATATAATACAGATCAAGCGAAAAGACCATCAAAAATCCGTAAAAAGTGGTTTTCATTATAATATTATGAATAAATTAAAAGATTTCGCTGCAATCCGATATTAAACGGTGCAGATATTCAATAATGTATTTAGTAGAAATGTGCAATTGTTGATTTCAGAAATGATAATTCAAATCGACATAAACTATCGCATAGATTAATTTCTTAACCGAAGTTTTTTCTATGTAAGACTCACTAAATAAGCGTTCAAATTAAGAACTAAGCAAATCGGATGATTAACGACCGGAACAAAGAATTACAACAAATTTGTGTGGTATAGATTTATATAAATGTATTATGTATACGTATATATTATTATTGGGTTGGGTGGTATACAAGTTAAACTATCTTGGTATTTAGTACAGGGTAACTTGTAGTTGGCCACTCTCAAGTGCAGTATCTTAGCCGTTTCTGCTGACCAATTCTAAGCCTTTCGCTATTCCCCCGCTGCCAATGCTGCCCGAAATTAACACCGCTTCGCTGCCCTCGGGACGAGTCGAAACTATATAAAAATGGAGAGCAATTTACGGTTAGCATTGTGCATTTTGGGCCCCGGAAGTGGCTGACCATGTTGAATGGTAACCAGTCTCTTTTTCACTATTTCAGTTTCCCATTTTCCCAGCTCCTGTTGGAGAGTCAAACGACTGTCAATTTCATGCTACGCTTTACATTTGTTTCTTGTCTGCGCCGTGCACTTCTCTCTCTCTCTCTCTCTCACACACACACACTCTCTAAACTTCTCTCCTAGCTTCTCTCTTTCTAGCTTTTTTTATACAAGTTTTTTACAATTGGTATGTCGAGTCTGGCAGCTCCCTCTCAGCGTTTTAGCCGATTGAAAAAAGGTGGCTGACTACTGCGCCTGCTCGGAGCCAACCATCGATGGCCAATAGCTAATAACCAATAACCAATAGGTAACTAATAATTGACTGGGCGTTTACATTTTCAAATTGTAGGGGTAACACTTGAGCTTTTGTGATGCCGCATTCGGAGCGCCCCTTTTCGCCGGAGGAGCAGAATTCGAATCAATACAATATGTATAGACTGGAGCATGATCTCTACGAGCTTTTCGAGGAGCAGCAAATGCTGCTGGACATTGTATCACAGCAACAAGAGCGTCTAGAGCGTCAACTGGAGGTGCAGAGGGTGTTGATGAGTGAACCTCCGGCAAGGTTTGCAACTCATTTGCCGGAACTCTTCCTGGAGGAGATCAATGACGGGCTGCCCGTCGAGGAGCTGCCAGAGCACGAGGCACAACCCAAGACGGAACTGCTCGACTTTGTCGAGGAAGGGGAACATCATCTGAAGGAAGCAGCACCTCCCTTGCCTTCAACTCGTTGCATCTGTGCTCAGATCCAGCAACTTCCACATAAAGTGAGCACCTTGTTGATCCAGGGCAGGGACAAGACTGGTGCCAAGTGCACCCCACCAAACTTGAGCGGCCGTGGGTACGATTTGCCGTTTCCTTACCCCAAGCACTTGTCCAAAGGTCGCAATCGTCGTGCACTCTGTAAGTGCTCCATGAAATTGGAATTTCATTACCAATTAAATGATTCTTCTCCTAGTTATCTTTTCTGTGGTGGACAGCCTCGTGTTGCGGCTGCAACGTTTTCTGGCTTTGAGCAACAACAACAACAACTTCTGTTTCCCGCTGGCCCCGCGTCCCTATGTAATCTTCATAGAACTGCCAAAAGAGTCGCCGATTGCGTCTACGACTGCTGCTTTGGCCAAAAGCAAGTTAAGGCCTACTTCGACAACTGTGGCTACAGGTGCCCTGCCAAAGCCGAAACTCAAAATATTCGAACAGACTGTCAAGGAATCTATAAAACTAAAGGCAACAGCAACAAAACGTTTACGCAATACAATACAACAAAACAACTAAATTGACAATTTAATTGATATTGAAGTTCTCTTTCAATTCTCTTGCAGAGCGCCTGAGAAGAACAACACAGCTGGAACAGGAAATTGACATGGAGTGGGAGTTTGGCATGGATCACATTCAGGAATTTTGTTCGGATTGCGTGCGCGAGGATTCCATAGTTAAACATCACCATCATTTGTCTGGTCAATCGGGTTATGGACTCAGCATCGTGCCCCAAACTGCCAAGGAGATAATGCCCTTGGGTAAGTAGAGTCTTCAGGAAAGAGTTCTCCTTGATCTTATGCTCCTTGTAGTTAGCGATCGGATTGACGAGGAAGAGCTCAGAGCGTCGCTGTGTGCCTTGAATATATCTGAGGAACCTGAGCCGCAGTCCAAGCAACTGAAACTGAATGAGATATCCTCCTGGCCTCGTCCTGAGTCCCAGCTAGAGACACGTCCCTGCACTCCAGAACTGCACCCAGAGGAGCCTAACTCTCACATACTTTTGCCAGCTGTGCTGGAGAGCAATGGATTGATCGATCTAATGCCTAGCACATCAGCCCAGGCTCGAACTTTGGCTTTGTCAATGCATCAACATGGCCCCTCATCTGTCTCCTCTTCACCCCTCTCCTCGCATCGCACCTCCATTCGACCTTATCCAGAGAATTCGCAATCAAACACACCGTCAAGTAAGAAGTTATACATGAATTGATAGTAAGTAAAGTTTCGGCAAATGCAAAATAACTCATCTCAATTGTTGATCCCATCTCAGGCCCGCCATTGGCACAGTTAAATTTCACACATATACACTCAGATGGTAAGTCAAATGTGTCAATATTTACAATTGACCTTTTGTTATATTTTTTACATAGATTCTCTACAGCCAGCACCGCCCCCACCGCCCCCTCCATCACCTCTGTTCAGCGACATTTTCCCCAATCCGATGGGCAACCTTCCATGTCTGGTTGGAAAGGAACACATTCAGTTCAATCAATTTGATGTTTGTGCAGAGGATTATTCTACGTCGGTACCCTCAAGTAAGTCCATGCCCCTATGGAATTAGGATGAGATGAGGGGAACAATTATTGGTGTTGCTTAATATTCCTTTTTGACAGTCTTTTCTTTCGAAGATGAAGAATATAGAAATATTATACTACTAGGGGGCTCCGCCCTGCTCGCTTCGCTCGACTAAATGAAAATTAGTTTTGTTAATAAAGTTTAGTCAAAAAAAAATATATATACATATATATAGTGATCCGATTTTGACAAAATTTGGTCCAAAATACACAATCTGTGAGTTTGGTTTGAATATATTAAGAAAAAAAACAATTTGGATACAAATGGTTAATTTGCATCCGATTTTTTCTATGGCAGCTATATGATATAGTAATCTGACTTTGACTAAATTTGGTCAGGATATAACAGACAGTCCCAAATATACAATCTGTAAGTTTGGTTAAGATATCTTAAGAAAGAAAAAAGTTTTTCATACAAAGCAAATCTCTGACCCTTGACCTGAATTTGAGGCACTTACAGGTGAAATTTTGCAAAATGCCGTCTTGTTGAAATTGTCTCATCTATGTTAAGTGGAAATTTCAACTTGTTGATGTGTCAGTGAGTCAGTCAGGACAAAGAATTTAATATATATAGATAGATTAACAAAATCAAACAATTCACTTTAATCGAATACATTTCATTAATACATTCTCAACTTATTTTCTTTTCAGACTATCGCTAGATGTTGATACTGTACAATACATGTACACATCTTTTAAAATAATCAGAAATAATTCCAATGGATTGTCAATATGCAAGCTTCAAGTTCCTAAACGACAAATCAATAAAGAAGAAATTCAGTTCAAGAAATTACGTTTCTTGGAATGGTTCGAGTACTCGTATTTTTCAAGCTTTAAAGTTGTTTCAAACGATCATTCGACGCATCGCTAGTCAAATCAATTTATGTTGCACGCTTTCAAGATGAGACAGTTCTCCAACTGCTGTCAAGTCTCCGTTGATGCCACAGTCTGTGCCACTGCCATTGCCACGGAAATACCAAAGTGGCAGATAAAAACAACAATAACAAGATTGAAAAGGCAACGGCAAAACGGAGCATCAAATCAAAAAACAATTACGAGGCAAATGACATTATCAAATGTCAAATGTCATGTTTAGGAAAATGTTGTTGGAGCGCCCCCTTTCCTCCCTCACCACCCCCTCCTTCAAAAAAGCCCTCCGAATGCGAACAAAAAAAAAACAAAAAAAAAGACAGAAACAAGAGACAAGAAAATGCAAAGCAGCATCAAATTTGTTCAAGGCAATTTTCAATTTATTGAAGTGGAATCCATAGGAAAAAAAAGCGAGTCTGTAAATTCGAACGGTTTTAGTCGCGGACAAAACGCGCGCGTGCAATGAACTAAGCGCCACTTGACTTACGGCCCTCGAATTGCTTACAGCCAGCAACGAGATATAGATCCACACTCTGGAGCTGGGCAACCAATTGGCCAACCCACCACTCAGTGTTTGACCCCCAAAACTCCAACTGCCCTTTAGAATCCATATACAAATCCAAACAACACAACCCAACCCTCCAAACCAGCTACCAGTCTGTCTCCATAGTCCGAGGTATCTGAAATCAAAATCTAGATTTTTGATTCTTTATATACGCGTATTAGACCCCCCTCTCTTAACTGGGACACCCTTACCACAGCGACGACCATTTTGGGGCAGAGTTTGTTTGTTGCTTTATTCGTTGTTGTTTGTTTGTTTGGTTTCGTTCTTTTCAGTCTTTTGAATACGCTTTCTTGGCTTGGCTTTAAGCTTGTTGCCTCTAAGTAATCCCGTCTTTCATTATTGTCTACAGTGTGATTCCCGGGCTAGTATTGTGGCCAGCTTAAAGACAGCAATAGATTTATGGCAAATAAATAAATAAAAAAATTGGGGAACCGGCCGATGCTACCTGGTGACATATGTCCCTCGTCGCATATTGATGGACTCGCATCAATCAACTGGTTGCCACATGGAACAGCCCTTAAAATGAACCTTCTAATGCCCATATGGAGGTCAATATGCTGCACAGTCATAACAAACATGACTGCGTGTGTGTTGTCATCAATTGCAAGCAAGTCAAGGTGAAACTTACAATATAATTTCCAACGACACTACCTGAAAGTTTAATTAAAACAAATTTTTAAATTGTAATTTAAAATAAGATTTCCGACTTCCAATTTAATTTCGAGTTTTTTATTAAAATTATTAAAAGGTCTTATGTCATTGGTAATTGAAAATGTGAAAAACTGATCAATTTGATGGTCTACAGAGCTAATCAAAAATTATATATATTAGACATACATATGTATGTAGAGATGCACACCCAAACCATGCCGTATAAGGAATATGCCATCAACTGAGGGCTTATTGAACAATAAATGATTATTGTAATTTATTTCAGTCGAGTGCCATCGTAGTCATTAGTATCATTGGTGAACTGAAAACTATTAAGGACACGAGGAGGACCTGGAGTATGGTAAACTTGACTGCCATTAGTCCTGGACGCACATATGTCACAACCTCCCCATTATGGAAAAACAAACAAACAAACAAGCCAATGGAGGAAGAAGTACTAGAAGAAGAAGGAAGCGCTGGAGAGGAGGAAAAAAGAATGAAATGAAAATGAAAAATGATCTCATGCTAAAGCAAAATTGCATGAGGTTGGACAGGGGCATGTTTGAAGAGGTGTGGCGGCATTCATCCAATTGCCATAATTTATCTGTCACATGTCGAATGTGTGTCAACGTCAACCCACCACTAAGGATATTCATCCACCTTCACCTCCACCCCCCTTTTCATCTTTTCCTTTTAGACCATTCATTCAACATCCCGCCCACCCACTGGGCTGGGATCTATGGCAATGCTGTCGGTCAGTTGTCATTAATATTTATTATGTCACATGCATGCAGTCCACCGTTTTAAGTTAAGGGTCGTGGGTCCCAGATCCTGGCTACCGACTCCAACTCCAGCTCAAGCTCCGGTTCCGATTACGTGCCGGGGCAGCAGGCGTTTGCTATTTTAATATGCTGCATGAATATGAAAGTAGCAAAGGATAAACATAGAGCTAAGCATATATCTTAATCTTAAACAAGAACAGGATGTTCGGTTCAGCCTAAAATCAAGCTCAGTTAATCACAACTCACGCCGGTGACAGCACAAATAAGTTGGTTTCATTTGAAATTATCAAAAGTCAATTAAACTTTTAATAGCGATATCAAAATCACAGTTAGAGTTCTCAATAGTAATCAAAATTATAATGTTTCTGTCTATTCGGTATATGAACTTACGCCTGTACTAATTAATAATTAAAAGGCTTACGTATATTTCTAATACGAGTATTAATACTGCTCAGAACTTGTTATTTCAAAAAAGCGCAGAACGTTCATTATTTGAAAAAGTCACAAGATTCTTTATTTTATTTATTTATTGATACGAAGTACATATATATCGATTTATCTAACTATTAAATGTTATTTCAAATTTACGTTAAACATGTGTTAGTGACAACTTACTTAATTTAAAAATAAGTATTTAGATTTTTAATTGTTTTTTAGAGTAACCACAGGATATTCCTATCTGAACTAACATCTTACTCACGCTAGCCTCGTGAAATTGCGATGTGAAATAAAAGTAAAATTGTAATGTTTATTTGCTTTCTTTCATAAATGTATCATCTATTAATCGGAACACAATTATAATTCTAATAAACACTAACTGAATCATATGAAATTCTTAAGGTTTTCTTTTAGTTTTTTTTTTGGGGGCATGGGGGCGTGGCCTATGCATGGTATGTTGCTTTGATCACTAACTAAGTCTTAGTACCTGGCGCCCAGTCACGCCCACTCCAGTCACATCGGCCCCTGATGACACCAGGCCCGCACAATGGGCTCATTAGTCGTTTAATGGAATACGTAATGCTAGTCCAGTTGATAAAGTGCCCAGTGGGTCTGTGGCTAGTGGGTGGCTCAGCGATGGCCCGATGTGGAACTTACGGTGGTTGATATGCCGCCAGCGCGACCAAAACTAACAAACTAATCCAATATTTTTATTACGAAATGCCATTAAGGGTCATTGAATATTGTGGCATAATAAATAAATGGCCAGGCTACACACACACACGTATAGACAGACTTACATATGAGAAACGATTGCGTTGTCTGCGCCTGGGTTATAATCCCAGCTATCAACGGCATCATTATTCAAAGACGGATTTGCGCGGCGATACACCAAAATTCTGTCTGAGTCTCTACTGAATGTGAATGTGTATGTGTGTGTGTGGTGTGAGCAACTGACTCACATACATCAAAGCGCCTTAACTCCGCGACCGATGTGACTGACTACTCAAAAAGCGATTTTTTGTGTTGTTACTTCTGCTGTCTCAGGTTGAACCAATAACAACCGAATACAAACATATATATACGAGTATATCTGTATTTAGATGATATATTCTATTTATGTCAATTATTAATGTTCAAAGAGCAGACTCATTAAATATGCTAGCTTAACAAATCATAGTGCATTTAATGATTTAATTAAACGATTCCTCTAACTCAACCGAAAAACTTTAATTCGAAAACTGGAACTTCGTTGACGGAGAGTTATAACATGTCCATTTACTGCTTGATTCTTGATTAAAGTGCAGTTTCCACTTAGGAACTGCTACCTTGTTGGCATTCGAGCATTGACCAGTTGAGAGTCCCTAATTTGCAGAGATGCTCAGGTTTGAGTCTCATTTCAAAGTTGTCTGAAAAATATCTGTTTATTTCAGACACTTCATAAAACTGTTCGAAATTTTACACTCAAGTCTGTTTTATGTTTTTCCTGTCATTTCTCAGACCAAAACCCATTTATCATAATTTTTCTCAACCTGTTTTTCCAAGAGCATTTCCCTAAAATAACACTTCAAAAGTGTTTTTTGTGTTTTTATTAACGAAGATAACTACTATGTATTTTAAAATAATAATTACAATTTACTAACGATGTAACAATAATTTTATGGCTATAAGACCTCTTGTCAAAAATAATAAGGTCGCTAGCTACAAGTAAAATATACAATTTTTAAATAGAAATGATTTATGTTCTTTAATAATTAATAAAATGCTATTAATTTTTAATGTTAATTTAAAAAGTGCTAAAAAGAAAAGGAAAAATTGCATACAACATAAATGACAAATTCAACATTTTTGTATTTCACTTTTTCGTTTTGCTCTTAAAAGGATCATTTTTTTTAGAGTTTGTACTAGACATACATATAAGCCGCTGCTGCCGCCGATTTTTGGCTTTTCTAGCGCGCCGCTGAATCATGTAAATAACGGCGGCGTTTGGGGCTCCCCCTGCTCGCTTCGCTCACCAACCCCCGGCTCGCTTCGCTCGCGGAAATGAAATTTAGTTAATAATGTTAATTAAGTTTAGTCAAAGTAACCTTTAATGATGAATGACAGTCCCAAATAATTAAGATATCTTAATTTATATAATATAATACACATTAACCTTTAGTATGAAAAACTTTTTTGTTTCTTAAGATATCTAAATCAAACTCATAGATTGCATGTTTGCGACTGTCTCTTACATTCTGACCAAATTTAATCGAAATCGGTCAACTATATCATATAGCTGTCATAGGAAAGATCGGTCGAAAATCAGGTGTTAGTATGAAAAACTTTTTTGTTTCTTAAGATATCTTAACCAAACGTACTTTGGGACGGTCTCTTACATTCTGACAAAATTTGGTCGAAGTCGGATTACTATATAATATGAAACTAACCTTTAGTATGAAAAACTCAGCAGCTGCATGATATAGTAATCCGACTTTGACCATATTTGGTCAGAATGTAAGAGACAGTCCCAAACATCTAATCTGTAAGTTTGGTTAAGATATCTTAAAAAACAAAAAAGTTTTCCATACTAAAGGTTAATTTCATCCGATTATTTCTATGGCAGCTATATGATATAGTAATCCGACTTTGACCAAATTTGGTCAGATTGTAAGAGACAGTCACAAACATCTAATCTGTAAGTTTGGTTAAGATATCTGAAGAAACAAAAAAGTTTTCCGTACTAAAGGTTAATTTCATCCGATTATTGCTATTGCAGCTATATGATATAGTAATCCGACTTTGACCATATTTGGTCAGATTGTAAGAGACAGTCCCAAACATCTAATCTTTAATTTTTCTTGGATATCTTAAGAAACAAAAGAGATTTTTATACTAAAGGTTAATTTGCATCCGATTGTCCCTATAGTAGCTTTATAAAATAGTAATCCGACTTAGACCACATTTGATCAGAATGTAAGAGACAGTCCCAAACATATAATATGCCAGATTGGTTAAGATATCTTAAGAAACAAAAAAGTCTGTAAGTTTGGTTAAGATATCTGAAGAAACAAAAAAGTTGTCCGTACAAAAGGTTAATTTCATCCGATTATTGCTATGGCAGCTATATGATATAGCAATCCGACTTTGACCAAATTTTGCCAGAATGTAAGAGACAGTCCCAAACATCTAATCTGTAAGTTTGGTTAAGATATCTGAAGAAGCAAAAAAGTTTTCCATACTAAAGGTTAATTTCATCCGATTATTTATATTTCAGCTATATGATATAGTAATCCGACTTTGACCATATTTGGTCAGAATGTAAGAGACAGTCCCAAACATTTAATCTGTAAGTTTGGTTAAGATATCTTAACAAACAAAAAAGTTTTTCTTACAAAGCAATTCCATGACCTTTTGACCTCGGGTAAACACACTTCCAGGTGGAATTTCACAAAATGCCGTCTTATTATGAAATTGTCTCTGCTATGTTGTGTGAAAATTTCAGCTCTTTACCTTTAGCCGTTTGGCCTACACGTTGATGTGTCAGTGAGGACAAAGAGTTTTATATATATAGATATATATCGCATAAAGTTGCCTAATAGTCGGTTTGAATAATCGATTTAAAAATGTTTACCATTTTTTTAAATTGAAAATGGAAAATTTAATTTTACTAACTGCATACGCCGCCGCTGCCGAAAAAATCCAGCGCTTAGTCGCCGCCGCCGGTTCTCTCTGTCGGCTAAGCCGCCGCCGCTTGTTCTTTTTGGTCTCTACGCCGCCGACAAAGCTAACTCAATCGGCGTAAACCTCTAGTTTGTACAAAGTGCTTTTCAAATTTCTTTTATTTGAAACACTTCAGTGTTGTTGCTCAGAACAAAACACATGACAGATAACACAATCGCTTCGAAAAAAAAATGTTCTGTGGGGAGATAAACTGTGCTGATCAAAATTTTTCCTATTTTGACGTCGAAAAATTGTTTTTAGAAATAATTGCACCCTGATTTTCGGGAGGTCTTCTAATTTGACAGCACATTGATACCAACTCAGACTGTAACTTAATAAAAATTTAAAATGTTTGCTTTATTTTTATAATTAAGACCCGATTGAAGTGCAGTATACAGACAGGAACTGACGCACTACCTCTACTACCTTGGTGTGAAACTGATACTGATTAAAGTTTGTTACATGTCTTCTATGTCGCCTTTAACGTGCTAGAAGTCCAGCAATCAGTTCAGTTCACACCCAGAAACTGATACGGTGCCGACGACCAACGTCCGCTTAATTAGTCCGTTTTGTTTAAAATGATTTTGATGGCGATGAAGCTGATTCACCGTGCTCGTCGCTGACCTTTACCCCAACTCCAACCCCAACCCCAAATCCTTCCCCTACCTCGGCCACGACTCTGGCTATGAGTGCGATGCCATTTTTTGCGTGCTTCCTGCAGGTCTTTCACTGCCTTGTTTGCCAGCAATTCAATTTGCTGTCCATGCACGTTATGTTTTCTCCTTTTTGATATCCTTGCAGAGGGTATTACATTTTTCTCACAAAGTGTGTGACACATTAGAGGAAATATGTTTTAAATCGGGAAAACAAGCTAAGTAAATATTTCATGACCTTCTTAATCGTTATTCTAGTTTATTTAACTAAATTATGTTTATTTCATTGGAAATAAGTTACTTAACATTACGTGTTAATCCTTCGCATGACCATGATGCATATTAGTAGCATGTTAATTATACTCATATGTTTCGGAGTTAATACAAAAGTAGTGTAAAGTGTACATATGTGTATGTTCTTCTGCATATTAATTAACTCTTGTTACTTTGTTTAAATATTATATACATATATTTCGAATCATATTCTTGTTTTCCCGCATATTTTGTGATTCTAAGAGTTTAGCAGCGCTTCAAACTTTGGTTATCCCTTTTTTATATTTTTTTAAAATAATTTTTATTATTTTTTTTTTATTTCTAGAGTTAATACAAAGTATAACGTATTTTTGAAATTTCATATTCATTTAATTTCAGTTAGATCCAGATATCAAGTTAAAAAGCATGAAATTAAAATAAACAACTGACAATATATCAATATTTTCATTTTAACCTACTGGCAAAGGTATTAAAAATTCGGTCTGCCGAAGAAATCTTTTCTTTCCATCATTTTTTTTGTTGTTTTCTCCACACTCATGACTGTATCTCCTTCTCTCTCTCCCAGTTGGTGTGTGTTTGCGTATGTTAATCGAAATGTTTGGCGGCTGACTGTTAAGAGTAGGCGTGGCGCATTCATATATACAATATATATATATATGTATTTTTGTTTTATATGTATGTGCTTTTTTGCACATGTAACGCGGCTTTGTTTAACATTAAATGGAGGTTAATACCTGGCAGCACGTTCACCGTTGAGGCGAGAGGCGGTCAAGTGCAGCAAAAGGACTGCTGCCACATCAGAGGGTGGTGAGGTGTAAGGGGCAAGTGTTATGCCTGCTGGATTGTTTGCCTGTCTGCATGCTGCACACACACACACACACACACATACACCCTGACACGCACACATCTACACACACATACACAACTAAATGGTGGGGCAGCTAATGTTATTGCCACCACATTTGATTGTTTGGCCGCAGCTGCTGTTGTTGTTCTTGCCACTGCCTGGGGCATGGAGCATCGATGTCCTTGGGGCGATTGTCCAGGACAATCGCGACTCGATTGTTGTTGCAAATAGGCGAGTGATTATACGGTTAATTGATTTTAAAGCGATTTCGCTTAAATGTTATCAGGGCTTGTTACTCTTGTTTCTCCCTCTCCCTACCTCACTCTCTCTCCCTCTCTCTTTTTCTGTGTGGGTGTTAGCTGTGGCACGTTGCATATATGTATGTATGTCCGACCATTGTGTGACAGTGACTTTATGTATGTATAACATTCAATTATCTTTTTTACTGTCTCACTCGATCTGTCTGCTGAGGCAGCTAATAAAAAAAAAATTATTTTGAATTTGTTGATATCCCGATTTTAGATAAAAGTATTGGCACATCTGTTTTGGGAACTTTAATGCTTAATATTAATGCTTTAATATGATAACATACTTTACTTAAAAAAAATCCACATTTTAATTAAGATTGCATTCAAAAATTGTTGAGAAACAGCAATTTATATTCGATACTTAATCGATAAAAATGAATTGGTTCAACATCAAAAGAGCACTGCACATGGATAACTAATGGAACAAAGTTGTATTTTCAATTGTGTTTTCAAGACGTGTTTTTATGAAAGAAGATTAAGTACTGAAATTTTACGAAAATTATATTGTGTTTTAATTAAACAAAGTTATAAGTGCAAGAATCACATAAAGGATACTGTTGCTGATCCAGGAGGTGCTGCATAAATATTATTACTGCGTCTGCTGTTGGACTGGAGAACCTCGACGCCTGTCTGAGCTTGTGAAATACATCCCTGTATTTCTAAGAACTGTGAAATCTATAATAAAAATAATATAAAGACTATTATTATTATCGACTGTGTTTGCTGAACATCAATTGATTCTAATCTCAGAGTAGCCTTTGAGAATTAAAATTATCACACCACATTGTCGAAGTTTAAATAAATATTTAACTTTTAGACAAATATGTAAGTATTCGAGAAGTTAAAACTTAAAGAAAGAAATTTCGATTTTATATACTATATATGTAATCTTCCAAAAAAAACTTCTTGGCCAAATAAAAGTCTAGTGACGAAAGGGTTACCCCGACACAAAATTTCTGATATCCCATTTTGTGACGAACGATATTAAATTTAATATAAAAATTATTATAAAAAAAAAGTTTGGCATTCCGCACATTCCGCAAAGAGATCTCGATTCTCGACCTATGACAGCTACATGATATAGTTGGCCGATTTGATCCAAATTAGGTTAGGATGTATGGAACCAACTATAATGCATATTCTGTCAGTTTGGTTGAGATATCTCGGAAAACAAAAAAAAATTTTCATACTACAACTTGATATTCGACAAATCGGTTCTATGGCAGCCACATATATGGTATAGTTGACCGACTTGAAACAAATTTGGTCAGGATATATAAGACCAACTTAAATGCATATTCTGTCAAATGGGTTGAGATATCTCGAGAAACAAAAAAGTTTTTCGTACTAAAGCTTGATTTTCTAATTAGTATGGTAAATATGGTACATAGTAAAATGTATATATTCAGTTAACAGGTAACATCTTTCAAACCTTTTCGATATGACTGATATGTGTTATATATCAAAAGACGCGAAATTTTACGTATTACAACATATTGGAATTTAATAAAAATCGTTGGAGCCGTTATCTAATAAATCGCCAAAATGTAAGCTAAGGAAATGTAAACAAATATTCAAGGCAAGTCTAAAAGCCCTTAAAGATACCTTTCTAACGACATATTGAACATCTGTAGCTTCTTCGGATTGGAAACTATGGGTGTTTCAATTTTAAAGGGTTTAACTTTTTCCCGCTGCGACTAAAGTCGTAGCACAAACATTTCTAGGTTTCTGACAAGAAACATGCTTTGATACAAGCAGACAAACAAACTTTTCATCTCATTTTGAGAAGGCCATTAAAAATTTCTTTTGAACCAAATGTCGGATTGGAATGATCGAGGTACCAATCGACGCGTATTTTTAATAGGAATTTTTATAAATTATAAAATTTAACTAAAAGGCTCCAACGGTCCCACTAGCTGCAATCATTAAAATTTCTCCCCACTCACACCCCCATATTTACGAACAAGTTGAGTTACCAAAAGTCTTAATATGTATCTTTTGTTAGTTAACGTCATACCTTTCGATCGGTATATAACTCGACCTGATCGGACAGTCGTTGCAAATTTTCAATTCTTCGTGTTTATATTGCTAGTCGCCTTTTGCACACTTCGTGCTGCTTTCGTCACTAGCGCGGACTGCCGTCCGCAGTGATATTTTTCCTAAGCGTTTATAACAAGATTACATAAATCCCTAACATTGAATTTTATTCTTCGTTTTCACAAAGTAATTAGTTTGATACATTTATCAAATATTTAACTCGATTTTCTTTTTATAAATTGAAATCTTCTTGTAAAACTTTCTTTAGCAGTTGAATCAATTCATTGTCAGTGTCATTGCGATAACTCGGGGATATGTTGTTGGGATTGAAGGATACAGAAATTGTTTCATATCGACCACAAAACGTTTGAACTGGGCCAATTACTGATGTTAAGGCATCCTCATGACATCTAATCTTGCTTCCTCTTCCTTCCCATTCTTATGGGGTTCCAAAAATTGCACTCGTGTGTTCATTAAAACAATAAAAACAACACACGCACATCCAAGCTATTTAGAGTGATAGGTCAAAGGGGGTAGGAGAGTTGGAGTAGGTAAACCGAACACTAATTATGATTTTTGCCAACTGACAATGGTCCAGTCTTAGTTTAGGTATATGGGTTTTTTGCTCTTGGGGTTGCATCATACGAGTAGTAACTCCATTTCTATTTTAATTTCCATTTCTAGCTCACAACTCCATCCACATCTGCAGCTCCAGTTGGACCATGTCTATCTCTATCTGTGCGTAACGCTGCGTAATTACACAACATTTTTACTTAGGCATTTCTCGTTTGGCTATTTGGCCATTGGTTTTATGAGCGTATTGCACTTTTGTGGCCATACAACATCAATGTCCAGTAGCAGCAACCCCCAAAAGATCCCGAAACAGAAATAGAAATGGAAACCAAACCCAACTCCGTAACCGAAACTCTGACAACTTTCTTTGGCACCTGTGCTACCGACAATATCTGACAATACTCTCTCTCTCTCTCTCTCTCTCTCTCTGACAGCCTGGCAGTTTGACTGTCTGGCATTATTAGCAGATTGCGTGCAAAAGCATTTATGAAATTTCTCAACCCTATGTAGTGCATGATGCTATGGTCCATCCATGGTCCAGTCGTCATGTCACTCTCTCTCTCTCTGTCTCTCTCTCTCTCTCTCTCTCTCTCTCTCTGACTGTCTCTGTCTCGCTCGCTTGTTTAACATTTATGAGGCGACACAAAATGATACGAAAACGTTTCGTCATAAACTTCAATAATCGTAAATATAGATTTCTCCCTGGCCAAAGGGAGGCAGGCAAAAATTCTCGTTACAGTTCCCCAGTTCCGTTCCTGTTCCTGTTCCTGTTCCCGTTACCGTTCCCTTTCCCGTTCCCACTCTAATTCCTACTCCTGCTCCTATTATTCGTTTATGTTGAAATTAATAGTTTTAGGCTTTTGTTATCGTTTTCTCTTTTCTTTTCTTTTCTTTTCTTTATGCTTGTCTCTTTCTCCTTGAGCATCGCATCGCATTTCATTTCATGCTGCCTGGTCAGTTATATTGCTTCTTCTTACCTCCACCCTCATATCATTTCCTGGTTACAGATGCCCTTCCACCTTACGTAATGCACATTTATGTCTGTGTCTCGGCCACTGCCAACATTTTTATCGTTTCGTCAATGTCATAAATTCTGATCTAGTAGCTGAAATTGAACTTAATGCGATGCTCCCACAGCATCTATGTACTCTATATCGTATATTGTACGACCCTGCACTTCCATCTCTTCTTATCCTCCTTTTCCTCTTTTTTCAACAACTGACAGCTCTGAGCTGCCTGAGGTACAGTTGTGCTTAGTTTTACTGTTTTCTGTCTTATTATTCATTTTAATCGATTGATCAAATTACATTTTAAATTTGCATTTTCATATGTAACACTAATTGTTAACATTACACACTTTTATGGATTATTCAAGACTATTTTCGTAATTTTTTTGGCAAGGATTTATATGCCATGATTGATTTAATATGAAATCGTAATAAAATTGATTCGTTTATTATTTTATAGATTTTTCAGCAATTTTTCTTTTATCTTATTGATATTTTCGTTTGAGCATAGTATTAAAAAACATTTTCGATCTAATTGACATTTGTGAGTAAAAGAAAATATTTTCCTTTTCCGGAATCATTTTCGTTTTCAAGGAATTCGCTTATGATTTCTTTGTCATATTTACTTATCGATAATCTATGCTCGATAAATTAAAATGCGCTTTGATTCTTGGTTGGAGGGTAAATCTAATAGGGGCAAATAGTCACCCTCAGTTTATTTGTTATTTGGCATTTTGTTTCGCTGTTTCGACTGGTTATTTATGTGGCAATTAGCATGGTTCATGCCTCATCTAGTATCGCGGCGCGACGGGGCAGAGAGATTTTAATGACCATTCAAAGCGCATTTGGTTGTTGGCACTTTATTTTTATTTATTTATACACAAGTTGACCGTATACCGATTTATTTGCTTTTGGTTTTAGTCTTAGTATTAGTATTTCTATTTCTATTGCTACGGGGCTGGCCAATGCTTATCAAGATGTTCGGTCGCCAGTTCTAATTGATAGGGCGGGCACGCCCACAGAACCAGTGTACCGCCCACCGAGCAGCGTTCAATATTCGCGTGCTCATAATTTGCGGTGCGCTCCGACAGAAGTTGAAGCCCAAAACCCAAAGCTTGCCAGTTTAGAAGGTAACCATATGATAAACTACGATATACTCTGTAAGTTACTCGTAATGAAGGAGAAGAAATGATAAAGAGGACGTAATAGAGGTTGAGTTTAAAGACTGTCACTTAAAAGCGAAATATCAGATTAAGATTGCTATCAGACTTTCTCTAGAACTAAGAATGGAGCTCTATCTTTTCATCTTATAATCAAAAAACCAAAAGTAGCCATTATTTTTTTTTTTTAGCATTTTTCTTTCAAAGACGCAATTTTCTAGAAATGGAAACTACTGATGTTTTGCAGTTCAGAAAAGTAATTCAGGATAAAAATACTATACAAAAAAACAGCTCTATACAGCTTAGGCAATCCGTAGTATCTGAATTTTAAGATAAATAATAATAAATTGAATTTGAGATAATAATATCTATATATTCCACAAAGAAAATGGCCTAAGAAACACTAAACTCACAGCGCATTCAACTTCTCTTCTGGTTGTATCTACTGCGAGGTATTTGAAAAACCTACAAACACATTGTGTGCTAAACTATTAAATCAACCTGGCTGTACAAGTGGCATGAGAGATGGAGATGAAACGGCGCCGAGCGTAACTGGGGTCCAACTCTGACTCCGTCTCGAGCTCGGACTTGGGGACGATTTGCACAATTTCTTGGTAGTTGTTGGCGTGTCGATCGCTCATAATTCGCGACCATGCGACATGCAAGCAAACAAAATCGAAAATTCAGCACGAACATTATCGATAAAATTGCCATTAAGTTGAGTTTGTGAACTTCGCCCCAAAACAGCGCAACAAACCCAACAACCCATTGGCTTTCTTATCGATAGTTTGCATCGCACGTCGAGCCAAAACCTAACGCAACTCGATTTGGATGATGAATGACGCCCGATTAAACGGCCTAGATAGCCACGCTAGCACCGCCCTTAGGTGGAGGGAGAGGACCAACAGTTCAAAGTATATGGGCCAACTAACCAAATTAAGGGTTAAACTCTGACTTAGTTCCTAGTCAGCGAGTTGCTGCAGTGCCCCCTCCTTAATTCAAAATGCATATCTAGATCCGATAGACAATAACATTTGCATAAATGTAGCAACAGTCCAGTTAAGTTACAGAGTGGCACTCTAGCTCATTCTTGGAATCTCCCTTCATCTTCATCGGTTTCTTATGAATCATAGAAAGCCATAGTGAACCAATTCAGAAGAGGGAGAGCAGAAGAAGCGGAATTATTGCGATGTTGAATAATATTTAAATTTGAATCTCTTGCTATATGTATATACTTCATTAGTTATGTCGAGCCACTCGTTGTCCTTAATAATCTGTATGTCTTCATAGGTTAGGCTAGTTTTAATTCTTATTTTGTCGATCATCCTCGGTCATTTTTTAAACACATTTATATACAATGTGAATTGGATCTGTCTCTTTGCTATTCAATTACTACAGGGTATATCCATGTCGATATTTGTCATTGCGAGAGCCCACTCCAATTTGGCTTTTATAGTTTTAGTAATCGGGTCAATTGGACTTTAAGATATTGACTGCTTGTGTCGTGCTTATATGTGGATAAACTTATTGTGGATTTCCATGACATTTTCCATTGCGAATAACACTATTAAATGGATTTACGTGCGCCACGCAATCTGCATACATAAAATCTTTGATATGCCTTGATAAAAGACTCGACTTTTACCAGCGCCTGAAACTATGCAATGTGTAGTAAATAGGAAGGCAAAACAATAGAGAAAAAAAGCGGAAAAAATTCATCTAACCACATGCTGGAAAGAGAAAATCATGTAAAGTGAGGCCATATTCTTGGTGGTTTTGGTTTTGGGTGGTTGGGCGGTGCGCCAATAATTCAATTCAATCATGCAAAGTGCCCCCTTCGGTTCATAGAGTCTGAGAGTCGAAGGGGAGACGAATGCTATGACGAAATTTTGTAGTGGGGCAAATTAAGTCATTTGCATGCATGACTATTGTTATTGCATATTTTTTTGGCGCACGCGCTAATACTAAAATTGACAAAATGCCATCGAACGGCATACTCATAAAAGCAACAACCCCCGCTCCTTTGACACTCCCCTTCCAGCGAGCAGACTCACAAATCGAACTACCCTTTTATAAGCAAAGTCTACGGCTGAAATTTATACGCCGCGGCGGTATAAAAAACTATAAACGTCTATAAAAAAAGGCAATAAAAATGAATTGGCGACAAAAGCCGGATATATGAAAATATGTTAGCCAAATATCCATACATCCAGAGAAAGATGTTCTTAGAGTGAGAGAGTGTCAAAAATATGCGGAGTTGAAATGAGATTTGACAGCATTTCTTTTCTCGCATAATCATAAAGCGCGTTCTATAGTTTTTAAATGACTTTTAGAGAAAATTTACTTGACATTACGTCTTAGCAAGTTTATTAATAATCCGTCTGTAGTTTCTATACTTTTAAGAACAATTCTTTAAAGTCGATATATATATTCGGGTAGAATAAGGTATATTCAAATTAATTTATAAATAATTATCAAGATAAAGTCAGTTTGTTAACAAATTAATGTATTCAATTTTGAATGTATAATATCATAATATCGTGTTTATTAAAGTTTCCTCAAATTTAAATGATAGTTAATAGTAAACATTGATTAAATTACGTACAATTAAATAAAGTATGTTTTATATTTAATAAACAATAATTATATTTAATAGGCTATTTTGAACAGCTTTCATTGAAATATAGAGAGAATCATCGATATTATCTTATATTTGTGAGCATATACAAAACTTTGCAGTATTTATTAAGAATTAATTAAAATGTTCTAAGAATACAGAATTTTATTCGATACACAAATGATTTCTTATAGTCGCAATAGAATTAAATCGAACTGGTTATGTTAGGCAGGCCTATGACAAGACCCAACACGCCGAAAGGTGCAGTCGATGTCAGTCCGATGTTTTCTTTGACATTTGATGAATTACACTCACCAACAACAACAATAATAACAACAAGGGCAACAATTGTCAACTATCTAATTAGACTGGGGACACTTTTTTATTGCACCAAAGTCGCCCTTTTTCATTTTTTTTTTTCATTTTTTTGAGGTGTGTCCTGGCGCCTTTTTTCACACCAACCGTTGCTCTTGTTGTAGTTGTTTTTGTTGTTGTTGTTGTTGCTGTGGCTGCTTTTGTTTCTAATTAATTAATTAGCTTGATGACAAAATAAACGCGCTGCGCGTCGCTGATGACCGCTGACGAATCAAAAAACAACAACAACAAAATACTGAAAAATGAAAAAGAAAACTGAAAATAGAAAATATAAAAAAAAAGTATAATAGAAACGAGAGTAAAAATCAATAGTTCGCCAAACACTGAGACCTCAAACTCCCCCTACCACGAAGCTGTCGCCGTTTATCATTTGCGGCTCATAACTTTGTGCAATATGCAGAAACAAGAAGGATGGAAACGACACCCCCATGCCAGCCCCACCCTCATCCACATCGACATCCACATCCTCATCCCCATTTTTAGAGCAGCATGTGAAAATGCAAAGCTGTCAATGAGTTATGTTTGGCGCTATCATAAAATTTGACAGCCCTGGCAGGGGATCCAGGGTGGGAGAGAAGTTTCTCCATATGCAAATGCCCTGCTGTCTTCTACAAAAGCAGCCTCAAGGGTGTGGGATGATAAGAGAGGGCTAGAGAGGAGGGTAGCCTTGGCAAGAAAACATTTAGATGCGTACGCTGCGAACGGGGGGAAAAGTGGAAGTGGAAGTGGAAGCGGAAACAAACATTTAAGAAAGTCGTGGCAAATACGATATCGAAAGGATTGACTGTTAGTGTGTGTATGAGTGAGTCTGCATATGTGTGTGTGTGTGTGTGTGTGTGTGTGTGTGTGTGTGTGTGTGTGTGTGTGTGTGTATGTGTGTGTGTATTGTCTATCCAGTATTGTCTATCCAGCTGCTTAACAGCTATAAATCAGTGACGTCATTTAAAACTGATGGAAGGGAGGACTCAAAACTAAACTTGAATCTGCTTCAATTGATTGCGTAACATATGCTAAGAATATGGGATATAAAATAAAAGCTTATTAAATGTATTAGATATAGATAATTTATAATTTCTAATTCTATGAATACTTCGCAAGTGGAGTCAAAGAAAGTTTACATTGTGCTATGTTGTGAGCTTGTTAATCATGTTTTGAATATGAAATTTGCTACTTATCGACTATAGCAGGAATGGGCAGCTAGTAGCTCTGGAAGAAGTACATTTGGTATATTCACTGAGTGTTTTTGATATTGAAAACCGAATAAATGACTCGTTGGACAATGAAGATGTCTTTCAATTTTAAATATTGTTTTTCTCTCACTTAACAAATTTGTATGTCTTAATTATGCTATAATTTAAGATATTAAAACTAATGTTTGTTGTAAAACTCATTTGCACTCTATATATATACATATATATATATACTATGTATATATATATATAATACTATAGAATAAACATGCTATCTATTAAGCACCTTTTCTATTTGGTTATACAATTAATGTTTATTGCATACTTTCTGCCGCAAAATGTAATCACGTTTTCATTGAAGTATGCTGCACTTTTTAAGAAATTTATATACTTATTTACTTATTTAATATTTAATATACTTTTACATTATGATCGAAATCGCAAAACTATATCACATAGCTCACATAGGAAAATCGGTCGAAAATAGACTTTATATATAGCCACCTTTTCAATGTATTGCAATCATAAGAAAGTTAATTGGAACAACTTTATATGCCGACTTTCTTCAAAAACAAAGCAAAATTGTCCAAATGGACTATAATTAAGTGCAAATTAATAAATGTACACACACGTAGTTCACACGGGTCAATTGTAGCAGTTGAAATTCAAGAGTCCCAAAAAGTATGCAACAATAAAATGAAATCCATGCAATATGCATATTATCCTTGCAACTAAGTGAGTCTGTGTGTTTGTACGTTTATATGTATGTATGTGTGTGTTTGTTGCCCGTTTTCATATTTAGCAATGTTCGCACTTATTTTTGAGTATTATCGAAAAAGTTTTACCATCATCGACACAGAAACGGCAATTGGCAAAGCAACGCACGTTGCTGCTACGTGTGGCAGTTGAGTGCGAATCTACACACGCACACACACTCACACAAACACCAGTTCACACAGTTGTTGAAAGTGTTGTTGCCACACATATAATACAAAAAAGTATATCAAAATGTTTATTGTCAAATTTTTGAAAATTGCCGAGGCAGTTTTCACGTGCGCATTGTAAATGTTGTTTATACACTTTATTAGTGTACATCATATTCATGGGATTTTCAGTGCATGACTCATTACTCATTAACGCAGTTCTAGAAGTTGAGTTGTTAGATAAATAATTGTTGTTAGTTAAACAATAATCAATAATAATTCAAATAAAATTATATACATATATAAATAACATTAAAATAAACAGATATAATACTTAAGAATTTAATTCATTAAAGACTTTAATCTTAGATAAATCACTGCGGACGGCAATCCGCGCTAGTGACGAAAGCAGCACTAAGTGTGCAAAAGGCGACTTTACCTAACAAAAGTGCATACTAAGACTTTTGGTAACTCACCTGGTTCGTAAGATATGGGGGTGTAAGTGGGAGGGGCCAAATTTTAATGATTGCAGCTAGTGGGGCCGTTGGAGCTTTTTGGTAAAATTTTATAATTTTTAAAAATTCTTTTTAAAAATACGCGTCGAATGATACATTTTTAAGGGCCTTCTCAAAATGAGATGAAAAGTTTGTTTTTCTGTTTGTCTGTTTGTTTGGATCAAAGCGCTGAAAAAGCTTAAATTTGTTGATGAGGAATTGTTTCTTATCAGAAATCTAGAAATGTTTGCTCTACGACTTTATCGGGAAATAGCTAGTTTAGCGGGAAATAGCCAAAAGGTGATAAATTTGAAACACCCATAGTTGCCAATCCAAAGAAGCTACAGATGTATTCTATCTGTCGTTAGAAAGGAATTTTTGAGGGCTTTTAGACGTGCCTTGAATACTTTTTTGCAAAGTGCTGAGGTAAAATGCTACAGGTGAAAAAAGGATTTTTAGCTTAAGCTTTGGCGATTTATTAGAAAACGGCTCCGACGAATTTTATTAAATTTCAATATGTTGTAACGAACGATATTAAATTTAATACATAAATTATTTTAAAAAAAAAGTTTGGCATTCGGCACTGCGCATTAAAATTATTTTTAGGTATACAGAATCGAGATCCCTTTGCGCAAGGTGCCGAATGCCAAACTTTTTTTTTTAAATAATTTATGTATTACATTTAATATCGTTCGTCACAAAATGAGATATCAGAAATTTTGGGGCAGGAAAACCCTTTCGTCACTAGACTTTTACTTTGTAAAGAAGTTTGTTTTGGAAGATAAGAAAATATAGCATATTAATCTAATGTGAATTAGATTAGAAAATTAGCATACTGTGACTAGTGCACTAATTTATATGGGAGACCTTGTAGAGCTAGGATGACATTTAATAATAAATAAACTTAACCCTTTCGACCCCGACGTTGCCTGTGGGCAACTTGGCAAGTTTGACAGATAACTGTGAGCAAATCCGATGTTTTTGGCCGATGATTCATTATAATATCGGAAGATATACATGTTTACTCAAAGTGTGGGCAAAAAAAATAACATTTGGAGGTTATTTAACAAAGTTATTTTCAAAAGACTGCACCTGCCTCGTAGAAAATATTTTTTTTTAATTCGGAAGACATTTTAAAATGATTAATTTTTTTTGTTATTGTTAAAAAAAATCAAAATGTAAAATTGAAATTGTATTGAGAATAGATTAAACTTATAGGTGTAAAAGTTGAAGTTGATAATATTTGAATAGTTTTCATGTAACAGATTTTTAAAGTCATCAAGTTGCTTGTGGGCAACGTTGGTCCATAGTGGTAATAAAATCATATTTTTTAGCCCAATATAGTGTTTCCCATTGATGGTTTTAGTAGTTGCTTTTGTTTTACCCCAAAAAATAGTGCAACAGGTAGTATTTAACCCCAATTTTTACGAATGGAACACTCAAGTTTATTGCAAATTTCACTCAGAATGTTCACAGGTCATAAATAAAGGGTGTTTTGAATCCAGAATAATTAGTTCATTAGCATTGCCCAATTTTTAACTTGTAACATAGGTACCGACTTGGATCGCTCACGTTCCCAATTCTAAATAATTTAATCTCATATATAGAAGAGCAAATATTTGTATTTCGAGCGCGAAAAGTGACGTGATTTATTATAAAGTGCCGGAACACTTCGAGCAGTCGTTGATCGTCGGTTGTATTTGATAAGTTCAATAGTCTAAGCTGTGCTTATTTTAAATTTACTTAGATATATTACCGCAAGAGAGAGGTTTGTCAATAGAAGCCATTGGGCGATTTTAATCTCCGACTGGGATGTTGAACGGAGATAGTGTGGATGAGGACGATGACATTTCTGCAGTGTTGCAGAAAAACTTGGAACGGATCGTGAAGAGAGGGCAAAGTGTAGAGATCGGCATTCTTGACAATATAATTGCAGAAGAATACCAGCAAGGACTATCAAGTATTGCTGATAATTGCTTTGAAAATTACATTGAAGATACTGAATAGGAGATCAAGGCAATTTGAAGCTCCATAGTCTATATGGGACGAAGACATTACTTTAAAAGTTGATGTCGCGATAACTCCAATGGAGCCGGTGAATCCCAATAAAAGAGCTTATAATGATGTTGCAAGGCCTGCGATTGTTTCTTCTTACAATAATTGAATGGGAGAAGGACCGATATGCTTCTGGACCTCTGCAGAGTCAACCATCATTACATTTAATTTCTTCGATCCAAAAGCATTTTCCTCTTATAAAATTTCCGTTGGAAGTTGTAGATGGCCAGCTACAATGTAATTCTTTAATCCAAAGGATATGAGGTCGACCATTTAATATAGAGGGGGATAGCCCCAAAATACTCTTTGGATCCCTATCGAGCAGTGTGTCTTAGCAACAGTCAAAGAATTGTTGCCGAATCCTAGCGACTTACAACGTTTCGATAGAGTGGAGCATTGAGTAGTATTTGGTGAAAAAGGTCGCTGCAAATTGTGTAAACCAAGAGCTCAAACGTCTAAAAGCGATTTTCAAAAAAAAAAAAATATTTTATATACCACCATGGCCCGACGTTGCCCACAGGCAACTTCCGGTAGCGCCCTAACCAATGGGCGTGGCGACTTAAAATTTTGGCAAAATACTTCTTTAATTTATACAAAATAATTAAGAGCAAAAAAAATTTTTCACACCACAGGGAAAAAGTCGGGGTCGAAAGGGTAAACTAAACTAAACTAAACTAAAAAAAATAACCAGATCTAATTGTTGATGAATTTCTCATTATTATTATTATTTAATATTATGAACATTCTCACTAGATATTTAATAAAATTTGGTATTCGCATTTGCATCACTATTAACATTTTTTTTAACATTAGCACTATCAATTTAATTTGCAATAACATTATTATTAATATTGACATTATATTTGGTATTCGCTTTAGCATTTTCAGCAATATACTTACCAATTACATAAGTATTAGCATTTACATAATGATTAGCATTGCGCTTAGAAATAACATTGGCATTTCATTCAATTTTGTGCTCGCATTAACACTGGCATTTTCATTGTCGAGACCATCATTGTTCTACATTCACTTAAAGTCATATTTGCATACTCTACTAGTTAATAAGAGTAAAGTGATGTTGGGTAATAGCAGGTAGACATTCTCATCGATAGGTAAATAACCTGTATGTTTGAAATGATTTCAAATCTTGCTTACATACTTCTTTCCAAACACTTAGCACCTGTGCACTGTACACTTCATGCATCACTCCCCTTTGTAAGCCTCCCATCCAATCTTTTGGCCAACTGTTCATTTTACTCTTTGGCTTTCCATACGAAATCCAATTGTAAATGGCAATTCCCATTGTCAGTCAGGTCGCTTTAACGCCTTAATTAGCCCTGAAGCAACACCAACGATCGACGAACCACCACCAACACCAACACCACTATCACCACCAACATCATCAGCACCACCTCTGGACCACCTCAACCTCCACTTGTATTGTCAAACATATTCAGAACCATTCTATTCAAATAGCAACTCAAACCAGCCCAACGAATTACCTATAAAAAATTTTAAACACATTTTTTATCCATTTTTTTTTCAGCCAAAAGGGAAACCATTTTTATGAAGGTAATGCGACTAAGAAATACACTTTATATTCTTTTTAATGAAATTTTGTAAAAACGACCAATTTTAGTGTATTGATTAACATTATTTGAAATTCAGTTACAGTCGAAAGTTATCGGAAGTTATTTAGAAAATTTCCATGAAAAGGGTATTCAAATAAAGTACATACAAAAATATACAAAAAATACCGAAAAAATATTCATTTCGCTTTTCTGATAATTTTTGTGCTTAGCAATCTTGCGTGTTGTTGTTGTTCTTGTTGTTGTTAATTTATAAAAAACGCTTAAGGCTGGCCAAGGAGCTTGAAGGCGTGGGCAAAGGTGAGGCCAAGTGTCGCTCTGCGGGTAGCGGGGGGAGGGGCGCGATGCTGATGGTGGTGTCGCCGATGGTCGCAGTGGTGTAGCGGTGGTGGCTTTTACGAGTACGCCCAAAAAACTTCAAACGAGATAAATACAATTTCCATTAGGCCTCGTGGAAAATCCCTCGAACCACATTCATACTTTTCTCATGTTTTGTCAGTGCGTTTTTTCTGCTGTTTTTACACATTTTTTTGCTGCTTTTTGTTCGTATTGATTTTAGGGCTTTTTCACAGTTGTTGGCCAAGGGCCGGTCCAATGGCCCCCCGACCCCACGGTATTCTCCCTCCAGCATCATCTTCTTCGTCTGTTTTACGTTAATTTTTTAATTGTAAATATTGCCTAGGGTCACATTTTTCATCTGCTGCTCTGACCCACCCCCCCCCCCACAGTCCTCATACCCATAAGGTTCATAATTTTTGGCCTACATCTCCCCCACCCACTCCCTCTATCCTAAATCTCCACCCCCTGTCCGACCCCCAACCACTTTGTTTACATAATTTGTACGTTACAACGCGCACACGAAACATTTTTTGGGCTACTTTCGCTGGCATTTTTTAATAGATTTTCTTTTTTTCTATTCCTCGTATTTTCCACTGAATTTTGCTTTCCTTGCGGTGGGAAATGTGCACAGTTGCTGTGGACAGCCGTGCCAGGGGCTCGAGTCTGGGTTCGGCTTGATTAGGTCCACAGTTGTGAGTTCAATTAAATTTTACACTTAGCATTGCAATTGTAGCCCCGCAGCGGATCTTCAAACTAGAAAGAGAAATGGAAATGAAAATGGAAATGGCAAAGAACAAGGAATTGGATGAGCTAATCATTTTCAGAAAATCATACGGAAATTAGTTAAAATAGAAATCTGGCAGAACATGTTAACATTTACGAGAATTCTCTGCTCGATTATTTTTATGTTGATTGCCATTTTTATGGCCCGCTCGCTAATTGCAAACTATTGGCCCCAAATGCCAAACACACACAAACACTCACATACTCAACTCCAACATTATTATATAATAAACTAGGGTTATGGCAACGGACGCCTATCTGCAGTTCCGTTAAGTATTAGAACTTATGACAGCCCCGGCAAAATGTGCCAAGAGGAAAGAAGAGAAAAAAGAACCAGAGACGATTGCGAACAAATAAAAACGATGCGTGAGACTTCGTTTCAGTACAGGAAATGAACTAAACGAGAACTTAACTGGGGAGCATCAATGTTGTAAATCCTGAAATTTATAGATTTCCCCCACAATAAGGGAAGACAACTTTTCTCTGCAGGCCTCGACTCGACTGCGACATTGATGCCAGCATATTGGAGCGGTTTCCTTACACATTAACAATAATAAATAATAAAAAAAAAAAAAACAGAACAGAACAGAACAGAAGTCATGTGAATGCGTGTTTTGAAAGTAGAAGAAAAAGAGAGGACTCTGCGATTTGTGTGGTACAATTAAATGTATTTATTGTTTTTGGTGAAGTGAACGAATGTCATATTTGTGTTCTGCAGCACTGAGAGAAAATGCATGCTTTTAATTCACCATTTAATGCAAAATCTAATTGATATTTTAAATATTATTTTCTATCCATCTCATGATTTTAGGATCCAATTTTTAATTCGTTCTCTTAGCCAACAGGCAAGCATAAATTTATGTTGTAATACACAGAAAGATGAATTATATAAATTATAATGAATATTCGTATATACTGTTTAGTATTAAGTTTTTCAAATATTCATTATTCTGATTATTTTATTTTTTTCACCTATATTTTTTTAATTTTACCTTCTCTCTTACTCTCACTTTATCTATTTCTTGGTAGATTTTCTTTGGCTACTTTATTTAAATTCAGTGGAACTATCAGGCCTGTTACCGGCATTCATTTTATGCTTATAGCATTTAATAAAATGTAAATTTCCACGTTGAATTAAATCAAAGTATTTAAAATGTATTGCTTTTCACTTTATCGAAATTAAATTCACCAACTCAAAATAAATTGAATCCGTAAAATTTGCCGGAAGTGAAAATATTTATGTTTTTATTTTACGTTTTAAATATTTGTTTCGCTTTTTAACCTGTTGAAGATAGTCTTGCTATTCTAAGCTGGCTAATTCAATTATATTACAATCTCTTGCCAGCTGACACTTTCACTTCTCCTGTCTTATTTTCTTCTCCTGGAAACTCTACTCACATGTTCCCAAAGGTTGCCAGCTGTTTGAGCTTAGGAACAGAAAGAGAACCAGAAGCATATTCCACACATTTGAAGGTCATGTTGTATAAATGTAAAAGGCGATTTTCCTCTAAGGCCAATGGGTGTGTTCGGTGTGTGTGTGGGTGTGGGTGTGGGGATTTGTCTGTGACCCACTTGCCACTTGCGCGCAGTTGGTCAGTGGGTGGGTGGTTTAACGTATTCGGCTTGTCGTCGTCGTCGTTGTCGCTTTTTGGCTAATGAAAAAGAAATAAAAGTGTCGAGTGCATTATTGCCCGTTGCCCACACACACTCACACACACATACACACACACATAAACATACACACACACACAAACATACACACACACACGCACAGACACATACACATATGATACTCCCTGGTAATTGTTGAAACATTTTTAGTGCTAGAAGCAACCGCCTGTCGACCAGCGCGTGCAGCGTGCCATGTACTCGTCCTTGTCCTTATCCTGTCGCCGCCTCCGCCTTCACCCCATCTCCATATCCTGCTCTGCCTTTGATTTTGCTTCAATTCCTGCGCTCTGCTGCCTGCGTCCTGCCTGCATCCCCATCCCTGGCGGCTATTATTTTGCACTTACTATAACATGCACATAAATATTTTTGCCTGGTCCAGCGTCTGTGGCTATTTTATTGATACTAACATACACACATACACACTCGCACTCACACATACACATACTATAAGTTCGGCCATAAAAGAAGCTGAGCCTCTTCTTCTTCCTCTGTGTTGTTGTTTTTTTATTGTCGCCTCGCTGGCGAATCTCTGTCAAGAAGCAATAATCATCAATTCTGATTTTTTGGCAAGACATTGCCATCTTCGGCGTCGTTTCGACATCCCCATTGACGCCTCCTTACTTTACCCTTGCCCACTCCTTGGTCCGCGACAATTTGATTTCAAATTGATTATTATTTATGTCATTGTATGTCAGCGATTTGCCATTCCATCTATGGCCCCCTCTTTCCGTCTGGGCTAATTGTGTTGGCCCATTGCATTACCAACTTCCAGTTACAACATTGTAAATATATATTTAAGATTGTCAGCTACTTAAGCAAGGCAATAAGTATTTGATACTTCTTTGTCAAAATCATTAAGTGTTATTGGTTTTAATCTTATAAAAATAGATATGAAATAGAGAAAAATATGAAATATATTGTTTAAATTTCTTATACGATCTCACATGAACAGTCATTTTCGAAAAATATTTAAGAATCAATGTAGATTCCAAGCCATAGTCAAAAAGTCAAAAAGTCAAAAGTCGTGAAAATACGTATGCAGTGAAAGGAGAAGGAAATTTCATGATTAATTAAAAACAGAGATTGAAAGTGAATTTTATTGAGGTGCTTTATCAAATAATATTAGCTATCAATTATGTTATTAGTATTTTGCCATATATGTATGTATCTAAGAACTTAAATTATCATAATATCTAATATTATCAAAATAATACAATATAAGAAACCACAAAATTGTTGAACTTGACTCACTATAAAATGTGAAGAGTCTCGACTTATTTTACTCAACGTCAGCCCTTTGCCTTCCAATCGGAACCGGTTCATGTTCGGAAACAGGTTTAAGCTTAAGTTTGAGTTTGAGCTTGAGTTAAGGTTGAGGTTGAGGTTGGCATTTCTGCCCACCTACGCGAAGTGTCGTTGAGTTAAATTACTTAATTTTAATTTCTCGTAGGTGCTGCTTAATCAGCAACTATTAATGTTGCACTTTGCTTATTTACGAGCTCCAAATGACTTCCATTGAGGCAGAGACCCGCCTCAGTCGTGGGCGTGGGCGCAGCTCCTGTGCGATGAGTCAGATTTGGATGCAAGTTCAGGGAAAAACAGTGTCAAATAAATGTAGACAGCATAAAGTACAGAAAGGTGTACAGAAAGTTGACCTTCTATAAAGAAGACAAGCAATATCTTCAAAGGAAAATTAATAATAAAATAACAACTCTTGCCGAAGGTTTTCCTTGCAATTAATAAACTCAAATATATGTAAGTTATATGGAAATATTATAAATGTAATATTAAGTTAACTGCAGGAATACCAATAATATGTTATTAGCACAAGTAAATTGACATTCTGGCAACGCTCAAAGAAAAAGAGGAAGATGGAATTTACATAGCATCAGTATGTGGAAAGATTAAATAAAGAGTTCACCACGCTTGTAAGTTCAGAGTACAGAGATAATAAGAAACCTTAATCAATAGAAATTACCTAACGTCATTAAGTCAGAGTGCTTTATTTTGGAAATATCTGTTGAGAATAATTAATGGATAAACTAACGATTATTAAAGTAATCTACTGTATTTATAAAAACTCTTTTCGAAAGTGAGATAGCATCCTATTTATTTATTTTATCATTGATTCTTATGTGATTCGTCCGTCATTAAGCACTCTCCACAGCCATTCATCAAGGGGTATTCGTACACTTTTTGAAAATGTCCGTGAGGGATGACCAAATTCTCCGCCCGCCCCCTTCAGTGTTGTTGCCCACAGTTTGTCACACTTAATTAAAGAAAATTTTAAGCACTTTAGATGTCAATTTGTGCCCACTTTTCGACGCGGCCAATGCGCTGACAGTTGCCATTTGCCGTCAGAAGACAGCCAAAAAGTGAAGTGAAGGAAAATGGACAAAAAAAAAACGAAGAGAAAAAACCAACAAAACTTGACTGGGAAAAAGAAAGAAACGGTTTAATTAAGTTGAAACCCTTTCGTGCGTACCAGGGCTCCCTTCCCTTTCGAGTCCCCCCAAGTGGCTCAAGTGGCCAAGCAAGAGCCGACGGCGAGTCACTTGGGTCGCACCCATCACCCGTGACCCGTTACCGGTCACCCGTTACCCGACCGACCCCTCTCCTCTCAGACAGTCAGCCGTCTCCAGTCTTCCATCTGCATCTTTGCATCTTTCACAGCTGCGGGCGATGGGCACAATGGGCATGGCTTGTGTATTAATTTCCAAGGTGTTTGCCATGCCAAGCTGTTCCAGTTCTAATATAAAAAAATCAGCGTAATTAAAAATCAAATGATTTTTTTCCTTGCCTCCCCCACAGCACCCTCCCACATCTCCCACATCTCCCAGATCTCCCTCCTCTCCGAACCCGAAACCGGATTGCAAACCCTCAACGACGACAGAAAATATCTTCATTAATTTTGGTCAGCATTTTGCTTTTGCTGCATCTGCTGGTGGGCTTTTCGGGTTGATTTCTATTTACAATTGAATGAATGCAGCACAATTTTTAACTCATTAATTGGTGTGGGCAACCCTTTTTTGCCGAATTTGGCGGCATCCTGCCAAAATAACAAAAAAAGTAAAGAAAGAAGGCCAAAAATGTCCTGAAAACAGAGCCAAGTGATTTATTTGCTTAATCCTTTTCATTTCAAAGCGATTTGTTCAGTCATTTTGCTGCTACTTCAAATGTTGATGATTAAGATCGAAAAATAACGCTGATGAAAAGCAGATGAAAATAAAGAGAAATAATTTGGATAAGCATTCGCTTGCCTCTTGAAAACTTTTCATCGAAGCAAACAGCTCAATTAGATTCGCAAGTTAGCTTAGAAGTATTCCAAAAGGTCTTAATTGATGCGTTAACTGTGATCGAAAGGACTTATCGATTGTTTATAAATAAACATATATTTTTTAGAGTGCGAGTGATCTTAGAAATGTTTGAATCAATATAAGAAATACTCGGCTTGTGGACCTGACAGAACTATAAATGGAAAGGGTTGAAAGAGATATGCGAGTCCTAAACCAACACATGTGATTGGTGGCGATGCACTTGTAGCATTTCTAATCTCACAAATTTAAAACTATTTTAAAATACTCAAATTATGTCACTCAAAATAAAAAAATTATTGAACTAGAATTAGAAACATTGTATTGTAACTCAAAGTCGGCAAGGGGTCGATCCTCTGCCGGCTATATAAACGAATATACTTGAATAAAGAAATTAGTCTTGAATTTTTTCATTGCTCACTACAGCTATGGTTTGAACCCGACCAACGGTAACTCTTGCCTAGCTCTTAGGGATTTAGGAGCGGAAAACGTTAAAGTATTTATCAATACTTGTTCATCGATCAATTCTCTATCTATTGTCAACTATGAACAGTTGACACAATTATTAAATGCAATTTCTTTAGAATTAGTATTAATACGGGAAATTTAAATAAATCATAAATTTGAATTGAATATAAGTTTACAAATCGACAGTAAAAATTAAAGTTTTATGTAAAGACGGGTATCCAGCACTACGGAAACTAAAAATTCCTGTGTGGACCGAGAGAACAGCTGACACACAGCTCAGGAATATATTGTTTACAATTATTTTGGTAGCGAATTATGAACAAGTCACAGATGAAGCCAAAAATTTGCGCAAATCAAAAAAAAGAGATGAAAGCTTTTTACATGAGGAGAGGATTGCATTGAATAAAGCTTTTGAGACAGGACCATGTCTTTGGCTTGTGACTGAAAAAAAATCATTTTAATATGATATCGGTGAGAAGTGCATGGGAAAGTATTACTGTAGAGATAAATAAAATTAAAAATTCGTAAAAATACGCGTCGAATGGTACCTCGATCATTACAATCCGACATTTGGTTCAAAAGATATATTAATTTGAAATTTTTAATGACCTCAAAATGAAGTGAAAAATCAGTTTGTTTGTTTGTATCAAAGCGCTAAAAAATTTTTAGAATTGATGATGAGGAATTATTTCTTATTAAAAAACTAGAAACTTTTGTTTTAAGACTTTAGCGGGAAATAGCTAGTTCAACGGGAAATAGCTAAAACGCGATAAGTTTTAAACACCCATAGTTTCCAATCCAAAGCTACAGATGTGTTCTATATGTTGTTAGAAAGGTATTTTCGAGGGCTTTTAGACGTGCCTTGGATATTTTTGCAAAGTTCTCAGGTAAAATGCTACAGGTGCAAAATGGTTTTTTAGCTTACATTTTTTTGATTTATTCAAAAACGGCTCAAACGACCTTTATTAAATTTCAATGTGTTGTAATGCGTAAAGTTTCGCGTCTTTTGATATATGACACATATATACACAAAATTTGGCATTCAGCACTGTGCATTAAAATTATTTTTAGGTATACAGAATCGAGATCCCTTTTTAATAATAATAATGTATGTATTAAATTTAATATCGTTCGTCACAAAATGGGATATCAGAAATTTCGGGACAGGAAAACCCTTTCGGCACTCGACTTTTACTTTGTCAAGAAGTTTTTCTTTAAAGATATGAACTCTCTGACAATGAGAATTAACACTATACAATTACTCTGATAAATTTATGCTTTACTAAGGACAAACTTCTGTCAAGACAAAGAGCTCAATTCGATCTAAGACTAATGAAGCATAATTTATTAGTTAACTCCGATGTCTGTGATCTATCTGGTATATTTCTAAAGATACACTTGGGAGTTCAAAACTCTCACAAAATACTCAATAAGAACTAAAACTAAAGACTTTTCCTCATGGAGCTTAATTGATTCGTTAACTCTGATCTCTGATGTCTGTAATCTCTGGACTCTTGTGAATTGACAAGGTCTGATCGTTGAGGATCGCTGACCGATTCAATGTCTGGCAACTTGTTTAACTGATTTTAATCCGCATTCGATACGGTAACAATTTTTACCTCATCACCCCGGTACCAAACAATGGCCACTAACAGAGAGACAGAGAGAGAGAGAGAGAGAGAGAGAGAGAGAGAGAGAGAGAGAGAGAGAGAGCGGGGAATGAGCTTTTAACACTCGCATAACTTCCGATTTAGTCCCAGCGCGTGAACGTCTTCGATCCATCCGCAGTTCTTTTTCTTCATCTTCCTCTTCCCCCTTTATCTCCTCCTGCTCAACGGAGTCCTCTGAGTTATGCGCTTCTGTGCGTTGTCGTATTTTGTAAGCTTTTACGCGCCGGCTACCACAGATCACCATCAGAATCAGTCGTTTCTCCTCCTCTATCTCTCCTCCTGCCATTCCGCATCTCTTTTCCCCTTGCCCCTTTCCCAACCATTCTTCGACTCGTCGTCAGCGTCGTTGAAGCGATAAAAGATCAATTTAGTTGCGCTACAGTCGCTGATTTAAATCCGATCATTGCACGACGATTTGATGCAAACTGAAACATGCACATGGAATTTGCAATTATCGAACAGCAAAGGCGACTTTTTCCTCTTCACTCTTTCCTCTTCCTTCTCCTGCCTCCTTACCACCTTCTTCACTCCACAAAAGAGAAGAGATCAGACTCAGAAACGATGACCAGCTGCTGTTTTGCTGTAGATTTGAACTTGTTTGTACTCAGTCCGAAGACATTTCTCACTTATTTAAAGACGGGAGAGCTGGGAGAGGATAGATGTGTTAGTTGTCTAGAGATATTTAGAATCTTCTAACTACAGAAGAAATCTTTCCAACGGGGAGTCCTTGAAAATCTTGAATCTTTGCGCACTACTTTTATTACTAATTTCTTAACAAAGAAATAGAAACAATTTCAAATTGTCCAGAATTATAGAACGGAAAGTTTAAAATCATTAATATACTGAAAATGCATGTTCTAGTTTGCAATCAAGATTCAAAAATGCTCCTACCTATTTTATTTTAAATTTCTGATATCCAATTTTGTGACGAACGATACGTAATTTAAAAGCTTAATAATTTAAAAAAAAATGTTTTGCATTCGACACTTGTGATGGTCTGTTTAAGAGAAACAATAACCATGGCATTTTCTTTTAAAGCATGGATAGGCCGACGTACGGTAGCGATAAGAACCACAAAGTGAGTAAAAGCTTCGATCAAAGCGGTGAATTCGGCATCTTTCACTCAATTTCATGTGGGAAGATCACCTCATACTGCCGTTGCTTAGTTTTTGTAGTTTTATTTGTCTGCACGGGGGTGTGAGTAAAACAGATGAGGAGATTTATTAAGCTGTCTCATTCGTTTTACCAAAATGTATTATGTTGCTAGGCAAGTAACTTTGACATTGAAGTCACATCGGGCAATGCTAGAGAACAGCTTGAGGAAACTAGAAGTGTCGGTGTCAAACTTCGTGAATAAAAACTTAAAATAAAATTAAAACAAGTTGGAATATAAAAAGAAAGACAAATAAAAAGTTACTTTGATCTAAAATGAAATACGCAAGAAAAAAAGGTGGATATTGGATTCGGGAACATCGAGGGACAAAAAAAAACATATGTTAAAAGCAGTGTCTGGTACGAATATAAGTTAAATGTTTTATTTTTAATGTAATAGTGAATGTTTTTGGTGGACGGCTGTTTACGGCCCTGGCCCGATAGAGCAAAATTCTTGTCCGCTCCAGACATAAGTTGGAGTGGACATCGCACGTGATTGTCCACCAACCGAGGAGGATCTCGGGCCGTTTCCCGTTGGCTCGACATCCCGCTGACCACTGCACTATGGGGAATATTTCGATTTTTCGCAAATTAAGTCATTTTTTCAAAGTACTTAAATTGGTATTTTCTTTATGCTAACATCTTTAAAAATCTTCAAACTGTAAAGCTCTATACCAAAAAATGTTATATAACAGACCCCTGTTAAGCCTTACAGCTGTTAAGTCAGCTGTTACTGTCAAAAAGCACGTGCTAAAAGATTGCACTGTTTTGCAGCTGATATTCAAATTGATATTGTACAAACGAGAAACATTCTTTGAACAAAATTTTGAATGGATATTAATTATACAGGTTTGTACTATGTGTTCGTTGTACTAACATTTTGAATCTGTGCGTGTTCTACTAATATTTTGTAAAATTAGCAAATGGTTTTAGATGTAATTTCTTGGAAAGAAATGTCAACTTTGTGGAGACATACAAAATGTGCATTAAGTTACATTAATGTACGTCCATATGTATGTCGTAGAGCAATTAATTCTGATTTAAGGGTACTTTATCTTAATGTGCACAAATCCGCACAATCTGCGCAAATTTAATTTTTCTAGGTGACTTTGAGCTTTCAAACGCGGCGTTGTTTGATGAATGGCGCAAGCAGAAAGACATCTCCAACCAAGAAAGTGCAATTGTTGACTTTTTTAAACGGAAAATAAATAAAAATATTAATGTTTCAAAATATAAATGTTACTTGGAAAGCAAAAGCCGAATAGTTTGCCTAAATTTAAATGCCAAATGGAAGAAATGCAGCAGGAACAAAATATATTTTGAAAAAAGGCATTCAAATTGGTTAATGAGCACAACTAAATTATATTTCGGAGAATCAAATGTCAGCCATAATCGCAAAATTGGACGTCCAAAGTTGGATTACTTGGTAAAAGGAAGAGCAGCACAGCAAATACAAGCAGTAGATCTGTCAAAGTCTCAAGAAAACAACGTATTTTTGTTAATTCAAGCAGCAAGCACAGCTGCGCGAAAACAAAATCTTAGAACGATATTAATATGTTTGTCATGCCAACTTCCGATTAATTTGGATAAATTTGAACAATTTTGTTTTGAAACTGGCGAATTGATCGTTGACAATTATCAATGGCTGCCAATGACAGCAACTGTCCACAAGATAATTGTACATTCAAGGCAGATTATGGAAAATACTGTACTTCCCGTAGGCTGCTTTGGCGAAGAAGCGTCTGAATCACGCAACAAATTTTATAAAGAAGACAGACTTCATCACGCCCGGAAGCACGGCAGAATACAAAATTTCGCCGATGTGTTTAATAGAGCAATGGATACGTCAGATCCAGTTATTTCCTCTACAAACCTGGAGAAACGTATTCAAAAGCATAAAGGGGTTGCCCTTCCTATCGATGTCATAAACCTCTTGTCATGTCAAATTGAAGGCCCTGGTCAAAATCTAGAGGAATTCGAAGATGAGTTAAACGTTTTATTTTATAATGGTGATGAAGAATTTGAAAATGAAGAAAACTATGCTGTTTAATATAACTATTGTTCCATTAATGACTGACTTTCAATAAAATTTTTTTTTTCCACAGTAAAAGTTGTAAAAGTTCCACAGATATAGTTGTCCGATTTGAATCATTTTTTGACAAAGTATTAATAAAATGATTATACACTAAACTTGTAAGTTTGGTCTGGATCGCTTGGAAAACACCGAATTTGTATACCCTATAAAATTAAAAAAGGGCGGTGCCACGCCCATTTTGCTGGCAGAGCTTCCTATTGATCTTAGAAGCCTAAGGCAAAAAACTAGACCAAAATATCTCATTCCGTTCTTGAGTTATTAATTTATATTCGAAAAATCGAAATATTCCCCATAGTGCACTGCCACGCCTATTAATATATACATATAATTTAAAGTCGCCGTAGGCCAATTTTTGATATACTGGCGCAAATATAAAGAAAAGTGGTTTAACCCTTGCGTTGATCTGTAGTGACTTTAAAATCACTACAAAGCTTTGTAGTAAAGTAAAGTAATATTACTTTTACTTTTTTTTTTTTGATAATAATTTAATAACAATTGTAAAAGTGGCTTTGGTCGAAAATCAGATAGGTAACTGTATTAAAAAGTTATAATTTTACCGATATGTGCATGTATACTTATAAACTATTTTTCTAGAGACATTTACGCCATGACATTTACGGATGAAAGATCGTAAGTCAATACCTTTTTTATTTATATGATGAAACGTTTGTATATTATTATTGCACATATCCCGTTTACTAAACGCAAACCAAAAGTACAATTTCTGAATCGGTTCGCTTTACTACAAAAGGGTCAATACTGACAAATAGGTAGGGTGGGTAGTAGATATTAGAAGTCGACGTCATCCGATTTCGCAACGTCCGGGAAAAATGTATCCTATCTGTCCGTCGGGATAATAAAATGTCTTTTATCATTCACAGCTCCTTCAGAACCTTTTATTTTCTACTTATCGAAAGTGTACCTAAAAATGTATGCGAATGTGTGCTCATGATAAAATAACAGGAGTGTAAAGAAGAACCCCGACAATTCGGCGAGCTATTTAGAGCACAGCTCTATGTGCCGAATGTCAACCTTTTTTTATTGGAATAATTCATAAATTAAATTAAATATCGTTCGTCACAAAATTGGACATCAGAAATTTAGGGATATGGGAACTCTTTTGTCACTAGACTTTTACTTTGTAAAGAATTTTTTTTTGTAAGATTAAAAACTACATACGATTTTGGGAGATACACAATTGAAGATCGACGTAATAAGCTATAGCTGCTATTTATTTATAGCTGTACCAGCTGCTTAGGTGAAAAGACAGGTGAGAGGCAAGTAATCAGTTCGCTAAACGATTTGAAATCAGACTCGAAACATCGCAGTGATAAAGCAGGCTTAGGCAGAAGAAGGAAGGTCGCTGCCAGGGGAAGAGATGGGGTTAAGTGGCAGTAAGTTGTCAGTGGCTGTGGCATGTAGTACGAGTATGTAATATGTAGCATGGTTTGGGGTTAAGCGCTCTGCTTGAAAAATCAAATAGCAAAGAACTACAAATTACATGCCAAAATGCACTTCAATACAAAGCACTTGGGTAAACAGAATGACAGAGCAACAGACACAAACGTGGCTCACACACACACACACACACACACACACAAAGGCATACACTGGTATGCGGCAAGGACTTTGGCACACCTGTGGCCCCCACACATACACACACACACAAATACACTCATAGACATTGACGATGTAAACCTTAAGGTATTTGCGATAATTGCACTTTGCTGTTGTTGGCCCTGCTTTTGGCCCTGTCTCACAGTGGCCCAGAGTGGGTGTGGCATTGCCAAAAGGACTTGCCGAAAAGAGTGGCCCGTTGCCGTTGTCTGTTCCCCACATACACCCTTCCTCCTCCATTTGGCACCACTTTCAGTTCTAGTTGCAGCTTTGAGAGTCTCTGGCAGCGTCGTCGTTTGTGCGTTGCGCAAGATAAACAAAAGACAACAGCTCTATATATGTGTAGATATGTGTATAAATGTTATATATATATATTTACATGAGTGATTGTGTGTGTGTAGTCTGGCACACGTCTTCGCCAGGCGCAGCCAATGGCCCGCCTCTTCTATCACGGCAAAAACTAAATCCAAACCACTTGCTGCACTTTCTACAATTGTCAGCTGTACTAAGTACAGTGAAAACTAGTTAAATGCTTTTTTAAGTAGTTCGAAAATATTGTAATGTTAATAACTCTTAACTAATCTACGAGAAGCTAAAAATAGTATAATTTGACTAAGATAATCAACAAGATTAAACGCTCTTTTAAAAAATTAATTAATTAAATTTTCTTGTTATAAATGATTTGTGCCCCTTTTACTGATATGTTTTAATCCTTTTTTAAATTTATTCATTGTCGCTTCTGTCAAATGTTCACTGTACTTGCCACTTAAGTAATTCAAATCATGCTAATTGCATTTTATTTGTTTTGTAGCGCAGATTTTAAGTTTTTAATTACAAACAAAAGCTTTTTCCATACCCCCACTCTTTATGGCATTTCACATATTGGCACAATCTGTCGTATTGTAATTTATGGATTGCTTAAGCGACATTTTAGTCACACTTTTGTTATTGAAATATAAAGGAAGTTTTATTTAGGTGGGAGTGTAGGAATTATTAACAAAGAGTTTTAATATACTGAGGTCTGCTTTGATATATGTATGTAGATGATGAAATTTTATTTAAAATATGTCTATATTGCCAGAAAGCGAATATTAAGACTGTTTATGGTTCAGATTTTGCCTTTGAAGATTCCCAGGTTAATTATGTTAAGCTAAGAAATTGAAAATCTAAATAATAATAATTCTTGACATTAATATATATTTTAATGGAATGTAGTATATCTTAAAGTATTTTCAAAAACGAAAAAAAATGCGACTTATAAAACTGAAAATTGTTAAAATTTTTTAATATTTTTTATTCAATATTATATGCAATTTTTTCAAACGAAATAAAATCAAATTTTTAATTTAAAAAAACTTATTTTTTTCATTAATTTTTGAAACAAATCGACTACTTTGATTAGTTAAAGTAAGTAATCGCCTCAAATTGCATAAGAATTAATAATATTATTGAAATGAAGCGCAGCTAAGCTGGAATCTGTTTGAATTCGAGTAAATATTGAAAGCTATTGTGTTTTTCTAGCAGTGTAGAGAGGGCTATGATGAGCTCATCATATTCAATGGAAGCTCAATATACTCCGCTCTGTCCCCCTCTACGTTTACGATTCAGTCTCTGTTCCTGACTCGTGACGACAGCTGGGTCTGTGACTGTGGCTGAGGCTGGCCTTATAATGGCCCCATTGCTATCGTCATCGTCATCATTATTGGAATATCACGTCATATGGCGCATGGGGCACACACGCGTGTGTTCAAGTCCACATCAGAGAAGGAGTTGTAGTTGCAGTTAAAGTCGGAATTGGATCCAAAGGTGGAGCCGGAGTCCGATGTGGCTGTCTTTGGCTTTCATTAAACGTAAATTTTGTGCCTTTGCTTAAATGTCAAATATTGCAAATGTCAATCGCTGAGCCCAGAGGTCGAGATGAGTCCCGACAGACAATGTTGCTACAGTGACTACCAATTGTTGTAGTTGCTGTTGTTGCTGCTGATGTCAATGCCGCATTACTATGGCATTCCCTGTGCCCCGTTCAGGTTTAGATACATCTACCATGTGCTGTGGCCGCCATCAGGTCCTTAGTCCTTTCCCGCCACTGAGAGCTGAGATGCTTTTTATGCGTTGTTCGTTTTGTAATTAAACGACGCACTTGTTTGGATTTCCTTGTTGTTCAGGGTAAACGGAAAATAGGTGAACGGCATGACAACTGTCATTGTCCATTTCTTAAACACAGCCCAAAATAATCCAGGCATGTGAGTTATGACTATTTAACTCCAATTCATTTAAAATCAGTTGCGATTACCCTTTAAAAAACAATTTGATAGAATATTTACAATTGAGAAAACTAAGTATTTCAATAATTTGAAACAGTTGAGCCTTTATTTGACTTTTTCATTTACCTAATATGCGTATCAGATTAGTTTTGCCATAATTTCTTTGAACGGTCAAAACAGGGAAAAATTTATATCGATTAATTTAGTATTTATTTACCATTTCCGTGGTAAATTCTCTAGTAATTATTTATGCTTTATATGTATATTGTATTCATCCAGTTTTAACGCAGTAATTTTACAATATTTGTTTTGAATTTATTACTTATCGGTTTTTACTTAGATTTCATTAAGTACTATTTAATCGTAATTTTTTGACATAGTAGATTAGCATATAAATTTGCTTGCATGTACTTATTTTGAATTCATGCATTACTATCTAGTATTTCCTTAGTCTTTGCTTTGAATGTATTTAGTTTTTTCAATTTATTATTAAATACTTTCTGTCATTTATTTAACATTCATTAAATACTATTTTTAATTTTTTATGTTTTTGACAATAGTATAATATTTTTCAAACATTTATTTAGTATTTTTAAGTAATTGAGTAACCGTTAAATTATTTGTTATCTTGGCCTTTATTTGATCTTATTACAATCTCGACTGACATTTTGGGATATGGCAACATTTTAATTGCGATATAAACCAAGAGCCACCGTTAAGCGAGCCGTTTGTTGCATCGCCGCTCTACCCCACAATAACACAAAGATAAGGCCCAAGGCCCAATTGAAATAAGTTAGGCTATGAATATATTTGGTTTTTGGGTACCCCTAAGCCTTAAGGCTGTCCTGCTTAACCCGCCAATCCCCCCTGAACCCATTGACCAGTGGTCAGTCAGACAGTTTGTCAATGCATTGACCCAACATGTATCCTGTGGTCAAAATTGGCGTTTGACATTTATGCCGGATGTCAAGCGAACGGCCGGCGTCTGGCAGCGTCTGAAGAATTTGCTATTGTTGGGTCAGGGACAGTGGAAGAGACTGGAGACTGGAGGAGGAGCAGGACCTGTCGCTTGGCTGGGACCAAAACCATTGTCATCAGCAGGAGCGTCCATTTGTGCTTGTTATTGTCACTTTGTTTTTGTTTTCATTTTTCTCATTTTGTTGCAAACTTTGCTTCCGAAACTATCGATACTCGGGTCGCAGCTTGAGTTCGAGTTCGAGTTTGGGTTCAACCTTTTTGGTCATTTCAGTTTTGACTGAAACTATTCATTTGAGTCTAACAAATGCACCCCGGAGGGCATTTTCATTTTGTTATTTGTGTATTTGACATTTTGCTTAAGTGTTGCTGACTTTTGGTCAGTTTTTTACTCTCCCCTCCGTCGAAGCTTCCTCAAAGCATTCCCGTACACCGCTCAACTGACCCAAGGCCATTGTTGTCGAGCTGTTTGGCTCTCTGTGTTTGTTTGTTTGTTCAACGCTTCTTCGCATTTTGGGGTCTGGGACTCTTAATTAAAGTTTGCGCAAGTCTTTTTGTTGCTGCCTCTGTTTGCGTATAATAAACCATTTGTTTGCTGATGATGCCTCTCATGTACGAGAACTTGGAAATATGTTTAAGGTTCGATTGCTCAATTTATTATAGTGTAATCGTTCACTGAGAGAATACGAAATGATATTGAAGCTATTGAACAAAATTGCGGGATTTAGTAGGTAATTCTGACTATCAATCTGATACCTGATTACTACTTTTTACATTCAGCAGGCAATTTTTAACAATAAAAAATTTCAAATTTTGATATCGGCATCACAAAGAGTGTATCGTACAAATGGTGCGATACTTGATACTGATTACTGATACTTAAGGCCTCTCTCCAGCAGGCCCGGAACTAAAAATTCCTGTCAAACTTCATATAAAAAAAACTTTGGCAGGAATTTTTAGTTTTCGTTTTCGTTTGGTGCGTATCCAGCAACTTGAACGAAATCCACAAATTCATATCGATATTTGGCATATCGATAGCATGTGTGGACTGAGAGAACAGCTGATGAGTCTATCAGGAAAATATATCAAGCAATTATTCCTGGTGGACTTATTCAAATGTTAAACATGGAGAGTCAAGGTACTGTGCGCAAAACAAAAAAAAAAGACTTGAATTTTCAACGCGAGGAGAAAATTGCATTAATAAAAGCAGTCGATGCACGCCCATGCCTTTGGCAGATAACCGATACTTTTTCTTTTGCCACAATATGTGCCGCAACCAACACAATAGCTTCATCATCAGAGCTCATTTTAAATTATTTTATTTTTCTTTATATTTGCACTGTTTGTTTATAGAGCACAGCTGATTTGTCAGAGTGACCATGTACGTTTTTGGTGAATGGTCAAAAATATGCCAGTTTTAGGTAAACATTTCCTTATTATTAGGTGAAATTCAAGTCTCTTTTTTTTGTTTTGCGCACAGCACCTTGACTCTCCATGTTTGACATTTGAATAAGTCCACCAGGAATAATTGCTTGATATATTTTCCTGATAGACTCATCAGCTGTTCTCTCAGTCCACACATGCTATCGATATGCCAAATATCGATATGAATTTGTGGATTTCGTTCAAGTTGCTGGATACGCACCAACCGAAAACGAAAACTAAAAATTCCTGCCAAAGTTTTTTTTATATGAAGTTTGACAGGAATTTTTAGTTCCGGGCCTGCTGGAGAGAGGCCTTTAAATAAGAATATTTGCAGTTTCAAATAACGAAAATTAGTTTAATGCATTAATATTACGCGCTGTGAATATCGAGTGCCACCCAGAGACGGTATGGAGTTGCCACATTTTCCAATGATTTGTATAAAAAGGTATCAAGTCATTCAACAGGTAATGATTACTCATCGATCACAAGTTAACGAGCAATTACTGATTGACAAACCTGCTGAATGTTCGCAATGTTCACGTCATCGTATAGATGAACTTTATTGTATCTGTGAAGTAGCTTAATGTTATATTTTACAAATTATAATGATAAAAAAATGAAAATGTATCTATACCGCTTACAAATCTTTTGTATTATTACTACCCTCTAGTACGGCTGGGGCAGTCGTCTTATTTTCGTCAACCCAGCGTTGTTACTTGTACGGCGATGCGTCGTGTGGAAAATGATTGTTGCCGAACGCTTAACAGAGACAGGGAGAGAGAGAGGCGGGCTCTCACTTTTAATCGGTTTTTATGCTTTTGCCTTTTTTGTTTGCCTTTTTCTTATTTTCGGCTGACATTTGTGGCACGCGTGTGACATTTCGAGTTTTGATTTGTTCAATTTAATGTGTAATTATTTGTGTGAATAAGTGAACTTTAATTTGTTGTAATAAAAGCAACATTCCAGACTCCGTTAGTGGCGATGTGATGGATGAGCTGCTTCTCGGCCTTATGGCTCAAGGAAAAAATTACCATAAGAAACAAATATTGAAGCGGAAGACGGAGACGCAAGAAAATATGGTTTAGTTTAGTTGTAATCATAATGATAATGTAATCATATATAATATAAATAATTAATAATAATAAGTATATTCCTGTATATTAGTTGATTTAAAATAAATAAAATATAAAGAAACACATTTAATGTGAAATATTTATTGCCATTAAGAGAAAAGCATCTCTCCATGCATGGCAATGGATCGAACGAGCGTTGTTTACAACGCTGTCTGCATGGCATTGGGTCGATAGAGCGTTGCTTACGTCGCTCCCTGCATGGCATTTCTACAAACGAGCGTTGATAATATCGCTCTCTGCATGGCATAGGGTCGAACGAACGTCGTTTACGTCGCTTTCTGCATGGCATTGCGTCAAACGAGAGTCGCTTATGCTCCTTCCCTGCATGGCATTGCGACGATCTAGCGTGCCTGGAAATTCATTCACGTATTGAGCGGACATCGCCATACAAAATACGTCAATCGAACACATTGGAAAGGAAATAAGCGAGCGTCGACGACAGTCTCATGAGCGTCGACGAAACGTTGGTACTGCGTCGGTCTGCCGTACTAGAGGGTAATTACTGAAATTTTCTTTGATGAAGGTATGATCTTAAAAGTCAGAGAACCGGTTCACGAACTTATGCTGCGATGCCATCAATCATCTCTTTAATAGAATATGAAATTCTATATAAACTAAATTAGTACTGAATCAAAATTGAAATGACACATGAACTGGTTCAACATCACATTTCGTACAATCTTTTAGGTTGAAACAATATAAAAAACTCTTGAACTCAGCGATGTATTAAATATAATAATTGTGAGAAATGGGTGGAGATCTATCAGACAACCGTCTGCCAAAGAAACTTTTCCAGCTGATTGTTTTCCATACATTTTCCTTGTCTTTTTTCTTCGTTCATTTTTTAGGACCCCAAAGAGCAGCACGTAGTGAATCACTTAACTTGATTCCAAGTGCGGTTGGGGAAAGAGCAGCTTATTTGATGATGGGCAATGTCCATGAAGTTCACAGCCAACGATTTGCGATGATTATGGTACAATGGGGGGATAGTGGTGGGCAGGCAGGCAGGCAGACAAAAGGACGGCGAGTGAAAATAATTTGCAGTTATTTGAAGCAAACACGCAAATGCGTTCAAATCAATTGTCCAATTGGACCGGGTCGATTGTTCAGATTGTGAACCAAACAACAAAAAATACAAAACAAAAAATAAAAGCAAGAAAAAAATGAGTTCAAATTGAAATGAAAGGCGCAGCGTGCAGGGCATCGCAAATGAGTGTCGGGAATTCCCTCTGCTTGTATGTGAGTGAGTCTTAAGGGTGTGTGTGTGTGAGAGAGAGAGTGGATGTGTGTGTGGGTGCGTGCCACCGTCGTGCGGTTGAAACGTTTCACTTTCACTTCTTCACTGCAACTTGCGCTCACTCTGACATTTTCCCCCCACTCGAAATTATGGTTGTTGCCATGGAATGGGGAGGGTTGAGTTTGGAATTGGGAGGGAGGGCAGGGCAGGGAGCTGCACATTGTTTGGCCGTTGTGTTGGTCAACTTGTGGCACGTGTCCTAATTTTGATTTCATTTTTTTCTTGTTGTGACCTTCTTTCTTTGCTTTATTCTCGGCTGCTCTTTTTGCCTCTTCGACCTCTCCATAAATAATTTGTTGCATACTTCTTCATGGCGGCATGAATTCAGTGCGTTTTTTAGCCATAGCCCATACCCCATACCCCATGCCCCTTGCCTCTTGCCCCTTGCCCCCTTCCCGATGTCATTTGTAAATGGCATGTTATCAATTTTCAAGATGATTGAATCAAATGATTTGTGTGCGTGTCAAACCGATGGAAAGAATGGAAAAAGAAATGAGCCAAGAATGGGCAGGCAGCTTGTTAGCAATGCTCTCCCCATCTCTCGAGTCCATTTACTTAGCATCTGGTATCTGTATGTGTTCCTGGTCCACGTGTCTGTCCAGCTGTGGGCACCTTTGAAGTTCTCACTGCAATCGCAGAGCAGTTTGTTAGCTTTTGGGCTTCCTTCTGATTATTAATATGAAAGCGAGTTCCGGGCATCTGTTTGCTCGACCGTCTTGGAACGCTGCTTATTAAGAGATTATCAAATTCTTTGATGCGTTAATACACTACACAAACATACCCAATAAGTCTGGGACTAAGATGATATCAAATCAGAAGAGAAAGGTTGGAAAAAGGCATCAATAGATGAGGATTAAAAAGGATGAATGATTTCTAACAAGAAGTGTAATAAATTCTAAAAAAGCAGACTAGGCAATACGAAAAGCAGAATATGATTTAGAATTATTACGATATTTATCGATAAATTATTAAATTGAATAACTTTATAATTCCAAAAAAAACTTTTTAACAAAGTAAAAGTCTAGTGACAAAAGTCTTTCCCTGCCCCAAAATTTCGGATATCCCATTTTGTGACGAACGATATTAAATTCAATATATAAATAATTATAAAATAAAAAGTTTGGCATTCGGAACATTGCGCATAAAGATCTTGATTCTGTATACCTAAAAATAATTTTAATGCGCAGTGCCGAATGCCGAAGATATCAGAAATTTTTGGAATTTTATATGATTCTGACAGTGTAATTTTGCTATAAAATTATCAAAATGCTGACTTCAAATAAAAAATAAATAGGGCAGCTATATAATATAGTAAACCGATTTTAACCAATTTTGGTCAGGGTGTATACCGATTTGAACAAAATTTGGACATAATGTGTAAGACCAACTTAAATGCATACTCTGTCAAATTGGTTGAGAAACCTTGAAAAACAAAAAAGTTAATCATACTAAAACTTGATTTTTAGCCGATCGTTCCTATGACAGCTATATGATATAGTTAACCGATTTGAACTAAATTTGGACATAATGTGTAAGACCAACTTAAATGCATACTCTGTCAAATTGGTTGAGAAACCTTGAAAAACTAAAAAGTTTTTCGTACCAAAGCTTGATTTTCTAATTGGTACCATATAGTAAATAGTAAAATGTATATATTCAGTTAACCGGTCATATCTGCCACACCTTGTAGCTGAGAGCTGTTACAACATATTGAAATTTAATAATAATAATAATAATACAAATTGTCGGAACCGTTTTCTAATAAATCGTCAAAGTTTAAGGTAAAAATCCTTTTTTCACCTGTAGCATTTTACCTGAGCACTTTGGTAAAAAGTATTCAAGGCACGTCTAGAAGCCCTCAAAAATACCTTTCTAACGACATATGGATTGGAAATTATTGCTGTTTCAAATTTATCACGCTTTAGCTATTTACCGCTAAACTAGCTATTTCCCGCTAAAGTCGTAAAACAAACATTTCTAGATTTCTGATAAGAAACAATTCCTCATCAAAAAATCTAAGCTTTTTCAGCGCTTTGATCCAAACAAACACACAGACAAACAAACTTTTCATCTCATTTTGAGAAGGCCCTTAAAAATTTCAAATTAATATATCTTTTGAACCAAATGTCAGATTGGAATGTCAAGGTATCATTCGACGCGTATTTTTAATAAGAATTTTTAAAAGTTATAAAATTTAACCAAAAGGCTCAAACGGCCCCACTAGCTGCAATCATAAAAATTTTCGCTCTCCCACTTACACCCACTTATCTCATGAAGCAGGTGAGTTACCAAAAGTCTTAGTATGCACTTTTGTTAGTTACCCTCACACCTTTCGATCGGTATATAATTGGACCTGATCGGACAGTCATAGCAAATTTTCCATTCTTCGTGTATATATTGCTAGTCGCCTTTTGCACACTACGTGTTGCTTTCGTCACTAGCGCGGACTGCCGTTCGCAGTGATTGCTGCCAGTTCCAACAATAGAAAAAGCAACAGGCGAGATTAATTTTAACTGACAAATAGTTCGATACTTATCGATATATCGAGAGGGACCAACCATGGGGATATTTGTAATGAAACGGATGACTGTTTTTTTTTATAAGTATTAATGAATAAAATGTATATTTGAATTTGACGATTGTCGTGTTCTACAATCCCTTTTTATTATTATTTGTCCCTTTTTTTAATCAATCCTATTTGCTTATCGATTATTTTCAGCACTGGAATTCACGTTTAAAGAAAATTCTTCTTAACATCAAGCTAAAACAGAAAAAAACAGAGAATATGAAAAAGCTGAAAATATCTCTAAATATTTATCGATATATAAGAAACTTAAATTTGGTCACTAATGTTTATTAATCGCAACTAAGAAAGTTGTGATAACACTTTATCACTTCGATAACTAAACGATCTGGCAGGGCATCGATCACATATTATAATTTCATCTGTTGCCATGCTCTCACCTAGACAGAGAGAGAGATAGAGAGAGAGAGAGAGGGAGGGAGCAGGTGATGTGGCATGCGGAAAGTGGGGCAGAAAGAAGGTGGGGCAATTCTTTATAGGCAAGTGGCAGTTGCATATACAATAAATTGAGGGCGTGGGAATGGCACTGGCGCTGCCACGCGAAATGAGAAAACTTTTCGACCACAACATCGACGCAAGAAACACAGCGAAATACACGGGACAAGAAAAGAAGGGGATGGGGTGGTGCAGGGGGAGGGAGAGGGTATACTTGGGTTCGCGGTGCTTAAAACTACAATGGCAAAACAAATATAAAGTGGCATGCCTTGGTCTCCTTGGTCCTGTGCCCTGTATGACGCTTGCCCCCTCGCATATCCCCCTTCTACTCCACTGTGTACCCTCTCTGCCGTGCCGTGGCATTGTCTGGCCGCAAAAGATTACTGCTAGAAATTTATAGTTTCAATAATGTGAAGCAGAACTCGCTACATGTTGCAGCTATTTGTCTGCTGTATGTGTGTGTGCGATAGAGTTACACACAAACATGCATATACATACATATTTATATATGTATATGTATATTTGTTTAAGTTTGTGCTCATGTGTATTTTCAATTTACGCGTCCATAACTTCAAGTTTTGCAAGTTTGCATGCTCCAAGACCCCCACACCTGCCTCTTCCCTTGCCCCTTGCCACATCCTGGTTGCTGTGGCAGTTGGCGAGCCGCATATATCGAACACTTGAGCAACAGACTCCCGTTGGAGTCGCCGAGTCTGACAATCCTTTGCTGAAGCTGAAGCAGTTGCTGTTTCCGCAATTACAAAACTTCTACAAAAATAACAAAACATTCGCAGGATGAACGCGTTGAGAGCGTGCCACATGTGCAATGCTGATGTTGCCACTGCCACAGTCGCTGTTGTTGTTGCTGCTTGGCAGTTTTCCGGAGAGGAGAGGAGAGGAGAGGAGAGGAGAGGAGAGGAGAGGAGAGGAGAGGAGAGGAGAGGAGAGGAGAGGAGAGGAGAGGAGAGGAGAGGAGAGGAGAGGAGAGGAGAGGAGAGGAGAGGAGAGGAGAGGAGAGGAGAGGAGAGGAGAGGAGAGGAGAGGAGAGGAGAGGAGAGGAGAGGAGAGGAGAGGAGAGGAGAGGAGAGGAGAGGAGAGGAGAGGAGAGGAGAGGAGAGGAGAGGAGAGGAGAGGAGAGGAGAGGAGAGGAGAGGAGAGGAGAGGAGAGGAGAGGAGAGGAGAGAGGAGAGGAGAGGAGAGGAGAGGAGAGGAGAGGAGAGGAGAGGAGAGGAGAGGAGAGGAGAGGAGAGGAGAGGAGAGGAGAGGAGAGGAGAGGAGAGGAGAGGAGAGGAGAGGAGAGGAGAGGAGAGGAGAGGAGAGGAGAGGAGAGGAGAGGAGAGGAGAGGAGAGGAGAGGAGAGGAGAGGAGAGGAGAGGAGAGGAGAGGAGAGGAGAGGAGAGGAGAGGAGGAGGAGAGGAGAGGAGAGGAGAGGAGAGGAGAGGAGAGGAGAGGAGAGGAGAGGAGAGGAGAGGAGAGGAGAGGAGAGGAGAGGAGAGGAGAGGAGAGGAGAGGAGAGGAGAGGAGAGGAGAGGAGAGGAGAGGAGAGGAGAGGAGAGGAGAGGAGAGGAGAGGAGAGGAGAGGAGAGGAGAGGAGAGGAGAGGAGAGGAGAGGAGAGGAGAGGAGAGGAGAGGAGAGGAGAGGAGAGGAGAGGAGAGGAGAGGAGAGGAGAGGAGAGGAGAGGAGAGGAGAGGAGAGGAGAGGAGAGGAGAGGAGAGGAGAGGAGAGGAGAGGAGAGGAGAGGAGAGGAGAGGAGAGGAGAGGAGAGGAGAGGAGAGGAGAGGAGAGGGAGGGAGGAGAGGAGAGGAGAGGAGAGGAGAGGAGAGGAGAGGAGAGGAGAGGAGAGGAGAGGAGAGGAGAGGAGAGGAGAGAGAGGAGAGGAGAGGAGAGGAGAGGAGAGGAGAGGAGAGGAGAGGAGAGGAGAGGAGAGGGAGAGGAGGCAACTCATAAAAGCTTCAAATATCCTAAAGGCTTCGCTTCAACCAAAATAATATTATATTGATATTGAATAGAAAAATTAAGAATATTTGCTAAAGATATAACAATAATACAATAAATGACGACATCATAAATTGCATGCTTAAAATTCAAGATGAAAGTTCTGAAAGAAACAGAACTGTATCCCCAAAAAAAGGAGGCAATAGAATTTGTATATGTTGCGTCGGAGACGTTGGGGCTCTCCACAATTTGCATATCAATTGTCGAGTGGAAAGCAGAAATAGATTAAAAATTCGACACTAATAGGGAAAATTAAGTTAAGCGCTGGAACGCGTCGCAAGTTATCAGAGCGATGGATGGCAATCTCTCTACCGCCATTCCCATTTCCATTCCATATTCCGTTTCCGCCCTGATTCGGTGATTTGCATGCTTCATTAGCGGCGCCCAAAAGTGGACGGCTCAGAATTAAAAATAATGTTAATTGCGAGACGCGAGAAGACGTCGCTGCGTTCATCCATAATCAATTTCAGCCGCTGGCCACGCACACGCCCAATTTTTCAAAAAGAAAACCAAAAAAAATTAAATAAAAAATATGACATAAAATTTTTCAATTCCTTGGGAAAAGTGCGTTAAAATCGACTAAGAGGCCGAAGTCTGTAATTCCCAATGGACAAGTCCCCGGCGTCACAGTGTCGAACTTTCGCAATGAAGTAGAAAATGAAGTGACGCCCCGACATGCCACGCCTCCCGTTCCCAGTGAATGTATTCATCAATGCAACACATTTGCATATTTTGAGCGTAAAAATTAATCACTAATTTTAATACGCAACGCGTCGGTGAAGCCCTCCTTATAGGGGCGTAGCGGAGGATAAGACAGAAGCGTAGAGGGGGAGGATTGGATTGGGAGAAGGGCGTGGCATCCCAACTTGAGGGCCCCTTAAACTTGTTAAGTGGGCAACACTAATGTAGCAATTTCAAAATTGATGTTGTTCTTGTTGTGGCACGACCAAAAAAACTGTAGAAAAAGATGCATAAGGAGATGAAGAAGAAGAAGAATCATAGCATGAAGAAAAGTTGCTCGACCCCCAACGTCCCTCATCATCCGCTCTTCCAAAATGTAAGGTAAACAAATTGCGCGATGAGGCGTTGTCATTTATAAGGCCGAAGAGGAAGAAAATGAAGCCAAAGAGGACGAGCGGCCAGCCAAAGATATTTCCTGTTTCCTTTTCCACTGTGGTACAGGGGGAGGAGTACACAAAAAAAAAATAATAAAAAATAAATAAATGGAAAATGAGAAAAAACAGCGCAGCGGCTACATAAAAATGGCCACTAGTCATAGATAGACAGAGAGAGCGAAGAGAGACACAGAGAGACAGAGGTGGAGGGGGCGGTACAACGAGATTGAAAAGAAATGGGAAAATGTAGAAATGGTCTATCGAAATACTTGCCACATTTCACCTGCAGCGCTTTGATAGCGTCTGAGAGCAGCTCCATTAAAACTAATGGAAAATTTGCTATAATTTGATTTCGACATCTTGCTACGGGGAAAAAAGGGGGAAGATGGATGGTAGATAGCCGATATCGAAGTTGGCTTGAATATAAAAACTTCATAAAGTTAGCTGCAAATCAACTTTATAGTTTAAAATGCGAAAAGAGTTTTTAAAGAAATAAAGAAATACGAAACTATTTAAAAAGAATATGTGGATAGATTCTTGGATTAACATTCAATCATTTCCAAATTGCGTGTAACTCTTAAGCGCTAGTTTGGCTCATAGTCCTTAACTTATTAAATATCAAATTTGATTAAGACATTAACATTCAACATTTACAAAATTTTCTGAACATTTTTTATTTTATATGAAGTACTTTGGGCATAACTTAACAATGTCCCAACCGGTTATAAAAATCTTTACGTTTCCTGAAGGCTAATAAATATACATACTTATATATTAATCATGTATAAAAAGACATGCATATGTATATACACTTAATTGTGAAAAAATAAAATTATTATTTTATAGCGGTATTTTGAACGATTTATTGTTTTTAAAATTCTGCGAAAATTTGTAAAAAATATTTGTATATTGCGTTTTGTCGATATTGAAGTTTTCTTTGCCGAATGTTTAACTTTTACACCGTTAGTTTAATTCTAAACATGCTAGAGATAACATATGAAATTGAAACCCTTTTTAAAAATACTTAGTATCGATAACCAGCAAAAGTATAAATTAAAATGTTAAAAGGAATAATCCAACAAAATTTCCGGATATGAAAACACAGAATATTTATAAATAAGTAAGTTGTGTACAATGCTCAGTGAACTGGTGTACTCAAGTGAGAGTAAGACTAACACACACTCACACCCACCAACTCGTACACTCTCACCTACACACACACACAGACAAGGCACGTAGACATGTATGATATTTATTATGTTATCGAAATAAATCACAAATAAACGTAAATAAACAAAGCAAAACCAAAGAAATGCCTAAGAAGATTTGTCAGAAAGTAGTCGGGCAAAAGAGCATTCACACACACACACGCACACACACACACACGCAGACAAAGTCATATATGTACGTGAGTCAAATGCGCCGTAAAGTATGCAAAAATGTTACACAAATAAAAATAACTTGAGCAAAAGTTGACATCCTCAGTGTCCTTAGTCCTCGTCCTCATCGTCGTCGTCGTCGTCGTCGTCGTCACTGGCCGCATGACAAGAATTTATGAGGCTGACATTGTGCGCTTGCAAAATGTCAATGCCTGCCACACATACACACACACTCACATGCACGCACACGTACAGGACTCTCATATATGTATGTATGTGTATATTTGTTTTGCTTTTTTTCATATTTGGCCACATATCAAAATATGTCTGATGATCCAATAAAGTGCTTATAGCTCAACGGCAGCAGCTTAAGGGGCTGCTGACTGTCACATTAGTGACGCACACATACATACAAATAGAGAAATATACTCACACACACATACACTCTCGCGTTGTGCTTTTGCTTAGCATACTTTTGTGGGCAAGTTGTAATGAAAATAAATGCGTTACATTTCAATACTTTCACGAGCTGATCCCACTGCGCCCTTCTCCTTCCTACCCATCTGTGCCTCTCTATGCAATTTTTGATTTATGTGCGTATAACTGTCTCTCTCTTTCTGTTTGTGTGTGTGTGTTTGACATTTGTTCAAGACACGTGAAAATATTTCAAGTGCCTTCGAAAGCAAAACTACTTCAGACAAACCCCACAAAACCCAAACCGAAGAACAACATTTGCTATCTATGCATACGAAGAGAGAAAGAGACAACGTAAATGATAGAGAGAGAGAGCGAGAGCGAGAGAAAGAGAGAGAGAGAGAGAGAGGAAGAGAGAGAGGAAGAATGAGCTGAGAAGAAAGGCACGCAAAAGAAATGATTTATTTGCGCATTTCTCGCATTTCTACATCTTCGACTGTTAGGCGGCTGCTTTTAATACATTTTTCTCCTTTCGGCATATTTGGCGTTCCATGCATGACAAATTGTTAAGAAAACTCAAGCACACACACACATATGTGTGTGCCAGCTGCTGCTTATCATCGAAATGTACTCAAGAAAATTCCACAAATAACGCGACGCCAACTTCACTTGCTTCTCAAGGAACTCACAAGTGGGAACATGAAACAGGGAACTGCGAACTGGGACTCCCTGAAGGGGAGAATGTATGGAAAGCCCCATCCGATTTGATAGGGTTTAACCTAATTCTCTGACTGCGACGTGGCTGCTGTAATTCAGTTCATTGGGATGACATTGAGTCCTTGTGATTTATGGCACTTTATGTGATCGGAAAATGAGGTGTGCCAAGGAAAAGAAAAAATCTATGCCAAAAGGTGTAACATTTGCAAACAGCAATGGGAAAGAGGGTAGATACTTTTTAGGCAGGAGTTACCGATAGGGTTAATCAAAAAGAACAATATCAAGCTAAATTGTGATTATAAGAAAAGTGAATAAAAAAGAGTTGAACAACTTTTAAAGTTGAATAAAAGTAGGAAACCAGAGAATGAATAGAAGAGATTGCAAATTACGATCTTCACATGGTCGATAAGATGTCAAGTTATTAAGTAGTATTTCTAAGATTTTCCAATGTGTTTTACAGACAATGCAAACTGTTTTCAACTCATTCCAATACAATTTGAATCATAAAATGTTAAAGCAAGTTTCAATTGAATTAAAATTATCGAAAAGACATTAATTTTTTATGGCTTTAAAACTGTTATAAATAACACTAGTTATTTCCGATTTTGAGTTGATTTGAAAGTTGATGTACTTGAACTTTTAACTATTGCATTCACAGACATTCTAATTATTACTTAGCTGTTTCAAGAACTTTGTCATTAGGAACTCAAAGTAAATAAATACTGCCAATCTTGATACATCCAAAAAAACTTCTTTACAAAGTAAAAGTCTAGTGTCGAAAGGGTTTTCCTGCCCCAAAATTTCTGATATCCCATTTTGTGACGAACAATATTAAATTTAATATATAAATTATTATGAAAAAGTTCGGCATTCATTTCATTCATCTTTCATCTCATTTTGAGAAGGCCCTTAAAAATTTCAAATTAATATATCTTTAGAACCAAATGTTGATTGGAATGATTGATTATAACTAGCTGCAATCATTAAAATTTTGACCCTCCTACTTACACCCACTTATCTCTTGACAAAGGTGAGTTACTAAAATTCTCAGTACCCATTTTTGATAAAGAGTTTCATACCTTTCGATCAGTATATCCGATCAGACATTCGTAGGGAATTTTCCATTCTTCGAGTATATTTTGCTAGCCGCCTTTTGCACACTTCGTAATGCTTTTGTCACTAGCGAGGACTGCCGTCCGCAGTGATGAATTTGTTTTAAATTCACCTGAAAGTCACTAAGAAATTCATCCGATTGGATGAAATACTCTTTTTTTTAAGAGTGAGAGGGAGTTTAAAGTAGCCCAAATCTTTTATTTTGGTGGAAATTTGAATTTTCAAAACTGAATAACGTCATCGTCAGTCAACCTCACACTCTTTGACTGAATCCCTCTCCACTTAACGAGCCAATGCGCGCCTGACTGACGACTGAGGACGACTGTCGTCATATATTCAAACTAAATGTCACGTCCAAACAACAAAAATTTCATTTATATTCGCATATAGTATACCAAAAGAGAAACCGAAAGAAAGAGCGAAATAAGAAGAAAATTATGAAAAAGAAGAAGAAACAGAGTGGAGCTTTGTAATTTGAAGGGATGGGGGTAGCTAAGTTAGGATCGTCAAGGGGTAGCCGCAGTCTTTGCCTGGGTTTATTTTAAATTCGAGCAATTTGGGGCAAATGCATGTGGCGATTCATATGTATGTGTAGGGTTCGTATGTGTAGGGGTTTGTTTAGGGGAAGAGGTCGAGGTAAGGGTAGGGGCAGTGGTAAGAGTTGTTGCTAGGGTGTCAGTTTGTCTGTGGGTGTAAAATTGTTACAAATTATGTGCAGCCATAGACTGAGGCGTTGGCTTCCTTTTTTCTACTCCTTTTCGCTGCGTGCGGCGTTTTAAGCAGCCACATCCTGCCACGCCTCGCAGGCAGCGGCAACAAATCAACGGAAACGGAAGTGGCAATGGAAATGGAAATGCTCAACATCGGAGCAAATGATGCGAAAACGTCGCGACGCTTTTCGCCAGCCTCACCAAAAGGTGTGAAAGACTCGCTCGACAAAAAATTATGAAAAATCGCAAAAATGTTAACGTTAGTCATACGCACACACACGCCCGTCACACACACTCATACACACTCGTACACACATGTGCTCAAAGAAAAAAAATATGAGAGTAACGTTACTTTTGGTAAGGACTTTTCACATACGTCGCGCCGTTCAGCTTCCGTTGAATTCTGAGAGATCTACGATGTTGTTAGTTTTCCCGGAATGGCATGGCAATGGGAATGGGAATGCCACAATCTGATGAAACAGGAATATGGAAGATAACTTTAAACCAAACAGCCAAAGCTCATAGTAAGAGATGTCTTTCAAACGATGGAAATGTCTCTGAATGTATATTAATATGGAAGATGATCAATGTGAAGTGGCACGTAGGATTATACGAGCTTAAGTATATTTTGATCCTGCCATATTGCAGATATAACTTATTTGTAATTCCAAAAAAAACTATATGGAACTATATGATTAACTTGTTAAGGAGATACCTCACATCCTTCCTTCCGATCTAAATTTAAAGGCAGCTTAAAGCTTTAAATTTTTGGAGTGGTCAGTTGAGTAATACAAATATTTAAAAACTGCAAAACTTACAACTGAAACGCTTTCTCTAATTGATAAGAATTATTTTGTTTCTCGACTCGATTTCTAGACGGAAATTTATCAGTGTATATTATTTAATTAATTAATACAAAAAATAAAAAAAAAACTTAAAAAAAAAAATTAACTTATCTTCTTGTTAATCCAAATGTCTAAGCAAAGTTCCATTGGAATATCAAAATTTATTTTTTTTTTGGATAATTTTTGGATTTGAATTTACTGTTAGTAAGAAGATCTACATGCGAACTCACGTATTCTTGGACACTACTGTAGTCACTCTCTCTAAGTATTATTCGCATTTGATCATGCTAACAGAGATGGTTTTCTGATCTCAATCGTGCTCCCTTCTCTGTCTCTCTCTCTCTTTGTCTCTCTGTCTCTCTCTCTCACTGTCTCTGTGTAGCTTCTGGGTTTTTTTTATTTTTGAATAGTCAATCAATCTCAATGCCAAAGTAAGAAACTGCAGCTGACTTTGGCGATGTGTGACAAACGTGGTGACATTTTCGGCATAGCCGGAACTTATGTAAGTTGCATAAAACAAACTATTTGCGTTTTATCAAAAGATTTTACGCGCCGTTGACAAAATGAAACGTGGCAAAAACGAAATGGAGAAATGGAGCACAGCGATGAAGATACGGAAAGAGAGAGAGGAGCAGGAGGCCGGGGTGGGTTGGAGGGGGTAAGTGGGTGTCCAGGTTGCGAAAGCCTTCATAGAAAGCAAGCCAAAGTACGATGATGAAGAGCAAAAGGAAGTGAAACTGGAACTGGGATGTTGGATGTTGGGAGAAAAAGAGGCGCCAACGAATGCAAAACGCATGACGGAAACATGCTTGGTGAGCGTATGAGCGTGTGGGAGGCGGACAGGGAAGGCCGAGAAAGGGGGCGTGTCAGCAATGAGTTGGTGACAAAAAAGAGATGGTGCGCACTTATTCAAATTAACATAAATCAAAAGAATTTGCAGCGCATAAAATATGAGACAGAGACACAAACATCGCAATAGTGAAAGAGAGAAAGACGCAGGAGTGAGAGAGGCAGCAAGAGATAGCTGGCTGTCAGGTGACAGGAAGTTAAGCAAAGAGTTACAGCTTGCAGACTCACAAAGTCCAAATGAATGCGGCTTAAACGACGACTGCATCGGACGCTGAGAAAGATGCACAACCAAGAAAGGGATTGAATTCATAGTTGATAAATCTGCAATCCAAAGATCTGCTTTGAAATGTTACATGCCTCGACATGCTTCTCACATGGTTCCAATAATACGCAGTTAATTGGTTTAAGCCATGTTAAAAGGTTTACGTTATGTCTTTCAGTTGAATAAACAGCTATTCAAATGAAAAGGTCTCAGAAATGGATTAGTTATTCATTACATATTCATATAAATGAGCCAAAGATATTTTTCTTTAATGAGATGAAGAATAAGAGAAATCTGTTGATCAGCAAAGAAGACAGCAGTAGATAATGAGAAAGTCATCAAATTTATGCACAATAACATAAGGAAAATCAGAAGACAAGAATATTTAACATTTTCTCTCTCAATAAACTAGACACATTTTTACTTAGCGTAAATTATTTGTTTAAAGACATAATTCTTAATTATGTATGTTTGCGTTTTTCTCTTAAAGTTGTCTTAAATAAATAAAAAAATATTTTTTTTTAATATTCTTAATTTTAGAAACTAGTTTTTCTATTTATCCAAATAAACACATTTGACAAATGGAAAAATAAACAAAATTAAAATGTGCAAAAATTTCGAAAATCGTATGCCTCGTGAAATGGAGGTATTATTCGCTTATTGGAGGTACCAAGAGTGAAGAGTAATAATTATAAGCTGTAGAGGAAATTTTTAATATCTCAGGAATTTTCTTGAACTGACTTAAAGCTTGCGCCTCGAACTACACAACATATTTGAGTCGCCGGTAAGCTTCGGAATGAAGGATTTGCTGTGCTTCTGGTTTTTTAAGCTAGTAAGTCAACCACTTTGCCATTGGCTAAACCACAGAGAATGTGGTGCACGGCGCCGTCAGGCGGATATCAGATATGTGCTATGTACTTGTTTGGCATTTCTTTTGCCTGATTTGTTAGCATAACAATGGATTTGCACAGGACATGCGTGCCGGTCTATCAAAACTAATGTCGAACTGTCATATAACCAGCCTGGCTTGACGAGTGTGTGGGAGGAAGGTGGGGGGAGCTACTAGCAAACCCTATTCAAATCTTTATCCCCGCTGGGGTAGAACAAAATCTGAACCCTCTCCCCTCATTCTTAAGCCACAACACTTGGTTTTAAAGTATGTCAGTTGATTTTTTCTTCCTCTTCTTCTTTCTCTTCTTCGTGTTCTGTTTGGGAATCCTGCGAGTCCTTGGCGTCGACTGCGGGCAACCCGTTCGACTTCCTTGTGGGCATTCAGAATGTTGAATTTTTATTGTTCGTGTTCTTTTTTTGTGCCTTTCTTTTATGGCCAGCGGGCGGTCGACGTCGCATCTTCAACTCCTTTTTTTTGCCCTTTTGCCCAATTTCTACCACCCCCCACCAGTTGACTCTTCTTATCCCCTTCTTCGAGTCGGTTTCCCTCTTCGAAGCTCTGGCGCTGACTTTTACACTTTTAGACTTTTCCCACATGTCGTATCAGCGGCTTTTCCCGCGTGGCCTTCGTCCGTTTACCGCTTTTTTGCTCTGTTCTCTCTCTATCTCTTTCTCTCGCTGTTTCTGCTTCTGCCTCTCTCTCTATCTTTTCTATAGCCCTTCGACCTTTTACAGTTTGCCGCTTATTTTTGCGGCATTTTTTGCCCTTTTTTTGATGCAGCGCGCGATTTTCAACGCAAGGCCGGGGGGTTTATCTGCCCCTCCCTCCCCACCCTTTCAACATCAATCTCTCTCTCACTCTCGCTCTATCACTTACTCGCCCGCTCTCTCTTTAACAATCTCTATCTGCTTTTCGGGTGGATTCGTATTATTTCGCATTTAAAAATAGATTTGCATTTGTGTGTCTTTCTCTGTCTATATATGTGTGTGCATGTGTTTGTGTGTGTGTGGCGTGTCCAATTGATTTATGGTTTTTGTAAATAACAAAAAAAAAACACAAAAATTGCTCGAAAAGGTTCTCGCCGCGGGGCGGTTAATGGTGGGAGGGAGAAAGGAGGAGGAGTGGCAGCGTCCTGTGTGGTCGCTTGGTCGCCTGGTGAGCTCTCTCTCTCTTCCACATTCTCTCTCTTCAGCACATTGTTGTTGTTTGCTTTTTTGCGGTTACTTTGCGGTTGCTTTTTGGCGCATTTTTGTAGCGTCCGTTTCAACAACTTCCCACTCCGTTCCATTCCATTTTATGCCAATCCGTTCCGTTCCGTTTCCAACTGTCCGACAGGGCCCGCCGCATTTTATTGACTTTTCAACTGATCCTTTGGGTGTAATTCTTGTTATTGTTTGCATTTTTAACTTTGTCTCAGCAAATGATGATGGAGTCCGATAGGAAACGACAAGTCGACTGAAAGAGAAGAAGCATGAAGGAAGAAGTGAAAAATTTTGAGATATTAAAGTTATATAAATATAAATATAAATATAAATATAAATATAAATATAAATATAAATATAAATATAAATATAAATATAAATATAAATATAAATATAAATATAAATATAAATATAAATATAAATATAAATATAAATATAAATATAAATATAAATATAAATATAAATATAAATATAAATATAAATATAAATATAAATATAAATATAAATATAAATATAAATATAAATATAAATATAAATATAAATATAAATATAAATATAAATATAAATATAAATATAAATATAAATATAAATATAAATATAAATATAAATATAAATATAAATATAAATATAAATATAAATATAAATATAAATATAAATATAAATATAAATATAAATATAAATATAAATATAAATATAAATATAAATATAAATATAAATATAAATATAAATATAAATATAAATATAAATATAAATATAAATATAAATATAAATATAAATATAAATATAAATATAAATATAAATATAAATATAAATATAAATATAAATATAAATATAAATATAAATATAAATATAAATATAAATATAAATATAAATATAAATATAAATATAAATATAAATATAAATATAAATATAAATATAAATATAAATATAAATATAAATATAAATATAAATATAAATATAAATATAAATATAAATATAAATATAAATATAAATATAAATATAAATATAAATATATTTATATTTATATTTATATTTATATTTATATTTATATTTATATTTATATTTATATTTATATTTATATTTATATTTATATTTATATTTATATTTATATTATATATTTATATTTATATTTATATTTATATTTATATTTATATTTATATTTATATTTATATTTATATTTATATTTATATTTATATTTATATTTATATTTATATTTATATTTATATTTATATTTATATTTATATTTATATTTATATTTATATTTATATTTATATTTATATTTATATTTATATTTATATTTATATTTATATTTATATTTATATTTATATTTATATTTATATTTATATTTATATTTATATTTATATTTATATTTATATTTATATTTATATTTATATTTATATTTATATTTATATTTATATTTATATTTATATTTATATTTATATTTATATTTATATTTATATTTATATTTATATTTATATTTATATTTATATTTATATTTATATTTATATTTATATTTATATTTATATTTATATTTATATTTATATTTATATTTATATTTATATTTATATTTATATTTATATTTATATTTATATTTATATTTATATTTATATTTATATTTATATTTATATTTATATTTATATTTATATAACTTTAATATCTCAAAATTTTTCACTTCTTCCTTCATGCTTCTTCTCTTTCAGTCGACTTGTCGTTTCCTATCGGACTCCATCATCTGCTGGACAAACCAAAATGCAAACTACAATGGCAAATTACACCCAAAGTCAGTTGAGAATCAATAAATACGTGACTAGAACGGTGGAAACAGAACGGAACGAATGGGGTGGAGTGGGAAGTTGTTGGGAAGCAGACATGTACAAAAATGCGCCAAAAACAACCTCAAATAGCCGCAAAAAAGCAAACAGTAACAATGTGCTGAAGAGAGAGAATGTGGAAGGAGGAAACTCACCCAACAGGACGCTGCCACTCCTCCTCCTTCCCTCCCACCATTAACCGCCCCGCGGCGGCACCTTTTCGAGCAATTTTGTGTTTTTTGTTATTTACAAAAACCATAAATCAATTGGACACGCCACACACACACAAACACATGCACACACATATATAGACAGAGAAAGACACACAAATGCAAATCTATTTTTAAATGCGAAATTTGAATCCACCAAGCGGGATAGAGATTGTTAAAAGAGCGGGCGGTGATAGAGCGAGAGGAGATTGATGTTGAAAGAATGAGAAGGAGGGCAAACCCCGACCTGCGTGGAAATCGCGCCAGGGCAAAAAATGCCGCAAAAGTGACGACAGAGCGAGACAAAAGATCGAGAGAACTATAGAAAAGATAGAGAGAGAGGCAAGAGCAAGAACGAAAGCGAGAGAAAGAGATAGAGGGAGACCCAGAACGAAAAAAGCAAACAGCGAGAAAACCACGCGGGAAAAGCGATACGGTATGTGGGAAAGTCAAAAGTGAAAAAGTCAGCATAGAGAAACTTCGAAGAAACCGAGAAAAGAGAGTAAGAAGAGTCAACTATTGGTGGTAAAATTGGGCAAAAGATGAAAAAAAAGGAGTTGAAAAATAGGCGTCGGCCACCACTCAAAAAAGGCACAAAAAAATTTTGAACAATAAAAAAAAATTCAACATTAGATGCCCACAAGAGAAGTCAGACAGGTACGCCGGAATTTGGGTCCCAAACCCAGAACACGAGAGAAAGAGAGAGGGAGAAGCTGACATACTTTAAAACCAAGTGTTGTATTAGAGAGAGGGTTCGAATTCTACCCCGAGATAAAAAGATTTGAATAGGGTGCTAACCCCCCCACCTTCCTCCCGCACACGTAGGCTGGTGCCATGACAGTTCGACTGGCGCGTGAGACCGGCACCGTATTGTTGTAAAATCGAGGTAAGCATGGCGCTTTGTATCCGCCTGACGGCAAAATTTTCTGTGGTTAGCCAATGGCAAAGTGGTGACTACCCCAACTTAAAAAACCGGAGCGCAAATCCTTCATTCCGAAGCTTACCGGCGACTCAAATATGTTGTGTAGTTCGAGGCGCAAGCTTTAAGTCAGTTCAAGAAAATTCCTGAGATATTAAAAATTTCCTCTACAGCTTATAATTATTACTCTTCACTCTTGGTACCTCCAATAAGCGAATAATACCTCCATTTCACGAGGCATACGATTTTCGAAATTTTTGCACATTTTAATTTTGTTTATTTTTCCATTTGTCAAATGTGTTTATTTGGATAAATAGAAAAACAAAATTAGAATATTAAAAAAAAATATTTTTATTTATTTAAGACAACTTTAAGAGAAAAACGCAAACATACATAATTAAGAATTATGTCTTTAAACAAATAATTTACGCTAAGTAAAAATGTGTCTAGTTTATTGAGAGAGAAAATGTTAAATATTCTTGTCTTCTGATTTTCCTTATGTTATTGTGCATAAATTTGATGACTTTCTCATTATCTACTGCTGTCTTCTTTGCTGATCAACAGATTTCTCTTATTCTTCATCTCATTAAAGAAAAATATCTTTGGCTCATTTATATGAATATGTAATGAATAACTAATCCATTTCTGAGACCTTTTCATTTGAATAGCTGTTTGTCCAAC